>PVHT020000141.1:34782530-34823960 GCA_004024745.2 Catagonus wagneri | reverse complement strand
TTTTTTTTTTTTTTTTTTTTGTCCTTTTGCCTTATTTGGGTCACACCCACGGCATATGGAGGTTCCCAGGCTAGGGGTCTAACAGGAGCTGTAGCTGCCGGCCTTCACCACAGCCACAGCAACGCAGGATCTGAGCCGCATCTGCAACCTACACCACAGCTCACAGCAACGCCGGATCCTTAACCTACTGAGCAAGGCCTGGGATCGAACTTGCAACTTCATGGTTCTTAGTCAGATTTGTTAACCACTGAGCCACGGCGGGAACTCCTGAAGTCGGATTCTTAACCCACTGTGCCATACCAGGAACTCTTAGACTTTTTTTTTTTTTAAGTTTTATTGACATATAGTTGATTTACAATGTTATGATAATTTCTGCTTTACAGCAAAGTTATTCAGTTATTCATGCACACACATCCATTCTATTTCAGATTCTTTTCCCACATATATAATCACAGAATATTGGGTGGAGTTCCCTGTGCTATACAGCAGATCCCTGTTGGCCAGTCATTTCATGTACCTCAGTGTGCATATGCCAGTTACAAACCCCCAGTCCCCATGCCCCTGCCTCCACCTGTCCTCTTTGGTAACCGTAGGTTTACTTTCAAAGTCTGATCTGTTTCTGTTCTGCAAATAAGTTCATTTGTATCCATTTTTTAGATTCTACATATAAATGATATCATATGATATTTATCTTTCACTGATTAACTTCACTTAGTATAATAATTTCTAGATCCATCCATGTTGTTGCAAATGCCATTATTTCATTCTTTTTTATGACTGAGTAATATTCTATTTATATGTACCACATCTTCTTTATTCATTCATCTGTCAGTGGACATTTAGGTTGCTTCTACAACTTGCCTATTATAAATAGTGCTGCTATAAACATTGGGCTGTATCTTTTTGAATTAGTGTTTTTGTCTATTCTAGGTACATGGAAATATAAATAAATATGTAAATATTTATTTGCCCATTGGTCTTTTATACAGACATTTATTATAGCAACTCTATAAGGAGGAATTTTAGTCTGGTAAAACTAAGACTCACTGAACCTAAATTATTTGTCTAAATTAGACAATTTAGTTAGTCTTTGAAAAGACTGAGATTTATGCCTAGTGTGTCTGAATTCAAAGTCAAGTAAATTTCTGGGTAGCTTCTAGATCATCTTGAAGTTACTTGTGACAACTTGATTTATTTACATTTTCTAAACTTTCTTGCAGAGCAGAGGCTTAACAAAACTGTTTGCTGACAGAGGAACTATAATAACTGCAGAAATTAGGAACATATAAAATGATATTGCTTCAGCGTATGTGAACTCCTCAACTATGTTTGCATGGAGAATAAAGCTTGGAAGGAATGTAGAAATTTTCTGATAGTAAACATTTTTAAGTAAACGCTCATACACGTTGGCAGCTCTAATTTGACCAAAAGACTTAGAGATTTCAGTCTGCTTGCTGGAAATCTGTGGGGTTCTATGAAAGAAAGGGTATCCATTTTGGCAGATCTTGAATTCTTGTCACAAACCAGATGAGTAACAGCTACAAATTCTTTGGTTGACCTGGCTCAGCTGCTGTGGCTACATCAGCATTTTTATGTTTTCAAATACATGTTTAAGTGGTATTCTGTAGTATTTTTTTATTAAGATAGTACAATGAGCATTAATAAATTTTCTTTGAGTAGCTAATCACTAACTTTGTCATTTCTGCAATAAGGCTTATCCACAATAGTTTCACTTTGAATGTCCTTTTTCCAAAACATTGGAGACTTTGATAAACAATTTATCTTTTATATTAATTCTACCATTTACCTGCTGAACAAATGCTTTAATGGTTTTCTTCCATTAAAAATGATAAATAAAATTTTAAGGGACAGCTATCTTTGAAAAAATATTTATATTTTAGTAGATGTGAATGGTAGAGGTAAAATGGATTAATATATTTTTTTGTTGCATTTGAGAATGATTTGTCCAATATATAATTTAGTTTAAAGTTGGCCAAATTATTTTGTTCTTGAAAATTTTATTTTTTTAAGAATTGCTGTTCTATATCTTCTTCATCGTGATCCCCTAATAGTTGACTTAATGGTTATTGTATTAGTCTAGTAGGAAAATCCCTGTAATTAAATAATGGAGATTGGCCAGTGTCTAATATTTAAGAATGTATTTTCACAAAGAAGTTTATTTATTCCTACTCTCTGGCTCTGCCTTCAGAAAAAAAAAAAAAAAAGCTACCATTTACCCATTAGATTTAATTTCAAAGATAAGTCATATATTCATACTGAAAAGAGACCAGAAAAACACAGCAGGTATTATATTACATCCAGGAAGTCTACCTAGTATATAGTTAGAATCTAGAACTCTGACCTAGACTATTTTATCCAGCCCTGTTCTCATCACTTAGTTGCTATGTAATTGAACAAATTATTTAATCTGTTACAGTGAGGATCACACAAATAGCTGCCATGAGAATTAAATCAGTCAGTACATGTAAAGAGCTTAGAATTTAGTGTTTTCCACCATAATTCTTATTATCCTCCTGGGCTAGCATATATGACTTGAAACTATATGGAGATCTTATAGAAGGCTTCCTTAGAGAAGTATACTAAGGACAAATGCTACCTACTCAAAAGAACTCTGATATGAGTTTATGCTTAACTCATGAGAAAACATGCAGTGGATCCATTCCATCTATCAATTGACTGAATTGCTGTATGCTGAATTGATTTTGACTCTTCTTCTATCAATTTCCATTCTTAGTTAATCCATCAAGTTAGCCTATAGATTATACCTCACAAATATCTCTCAGGTCTATCCAGTTCTCTGCATGAGTGAATGAAGGAATGGAATTGGCTCATTCTGAATAGCCAGCATAGCTACCCAATTTGTAGAGCTGAAAATGAACCACCTTTAAATACTTTTTGTTGAGGATCCTTCCACTTAAAATACTTGCCTTTACTTTTTCTTGGCATAGAATTCTTTAGGAAAAGAAAACAATTCTAAAAGAAGAAATTCTGACTAATCCAGCAAACTTTGTTTATGGCAATTCACTTCTTTCCCAAAAGAATATATTACCATCATAGTTATTATTCCTGAAAGTATGCCTAGATTTAGACTTTATATATAGCCCAAAGTCTTTGGTTCTGAGTAACTTCTTCTAGGACTGTTGTTCATTCTTTGGCTAATATAATTTTCCCTTGTTAACTATAGGAATCTAGGAAATTCCCAGGAATCATGCAAAAAAGATTTATAGCCAAAGTCTTTGACCTTTTTTAGATATATTTAATTGCTATGAAGAAATTATGAAAAATGAAGGAAAAAGAAAAGTGATCCAAGAAATCTCTTCAGGTGAGGTTTAGTATATAAGCCTTCTAGGGGAAATGATGAAAACCTTCAAGAATCTGATGCCCAAACTTTATTTCTGTATAATTTTCAAAACCCAATTTAGGCTTATTTTCTAGCAAGATAACTCGTAATGAGTGATCTTGGAAGACTTGTACTAATTGTGATTTGTGGAGGTAAAGAGAGAAATTCAGCACAAGAGTCCACTCAATAATATTATTGTCACTCTGGACATGGGATTCATTCATGAGTCCTATGTTCTCATATCACCCTTCGATCATGGATGAGGCTTCTATAAAATATGCTGTGTCAGTCTGCTGTTTAGAGAAGGCCCAGAGTCATCAGTAAGAAATAGAAATCTCATCAAATAAAAGAAATTCAACAAAAATGAGGTAATGTTTTGATGTTTTTGGTGTAGAGATAATTGAGCACCCATGATTTATATTATTTTATTATTTTTATTTTATATTGGAGTATAGTTGATTTTCAGTGTTCTGTTAATTTCAGGTATTCAGCAAAGTGATTCATTTTTTTCAGATTATTTTCCCATGATTTTTTTTAAATGTTTACCTCCATCATAAGCTTTATCCTATTTATTGGTTATTATAGAATAGAGATGGCCACTACTCCCACAATCCTGGCTAAATGCTGTAGATCTGTAAAATGTTTTGTGACTAATTGCTAAAAGTGCTTTTATTTTAAAGCATAAATTTACGACTTATAAATGTACTGTAATAGGAGAACATTGCATATATGATCAAAAGAATTAATTTATTCCACTACTGATTTCAGCAACCAAAAGTAGATAAAGTTTTCTCCACGTGCTTCTTCAAATAGCCCCTTGCCACAGCCAGCCTAAGTTAGATAAGAACATGTACATAGGAGAGAAAAAAATAGACTGGGCGGCCTTTTGTAAAAACACTAGTTTTTTACATTCCATGTTAAAGGATAGCTAGATATGTGAATTTCTATTTTGGCTGATTCTTAGACTTTAATCAATGTAGTTACCAACTCAGCCCTCTAAGATTTGGTGACTTAAAGCTAAGTAAGATGGAAAAAAACAATTAGTTGTTTGGGGATTTACTATATTTGTTAAACAATATGTATAGACTACATACCATCAGGGCAGCTAAAGCTTCGGAGAATTTTGGATTATGCAGACCACTGATATTTTCTAAATCTTTTTCTGTAGCAAGTACCTACTTGCTGAAAAATTTTGTATTCAACTTGATGAAGATTATAAGCTTTTTTTTGTCTTCAAGGGAAAAATGATGAGCAAAATCAAAGGAGACGTACTTTCCTGATTCTTTCTTCTCTCATCTTTCCTAGACAGAAACTCATAACAACAACAGCAACAAAAAAAGTCCCTTCTCCACTGAGGAATTTGATCATAAACAGTAAAAAGTGAGAAATTTGTGACGTTCACAGTCTCTAGGTTAGAAGCAATTCATTGCTTTTGCTACATATGAATATGCAAGGAAAAGTGTGTGTGCAGTTTGCGATCCCTGAAGTCTAATAGTGAATTGCAGGATGGTGAGTCAGAAACTCTCAAGACAAGAACTATGGCAGGGTTTTCTCATTTACACCTTTTGATCTTTTGTATACATAGATATTTACCTTAATCATGTGTTTGTGTTGGGTTTTAAATTGAAGAACATCTCATTACTCCTGGAGTCATGAACATCTGTTCTTTCTCCTCCGTGGCATTAGCAAGATAAAAGTTGGGTCTTTTTTGCAGCCCTTCACTTTGAAATCCCCCTAAGTGTGGGTCTTGGATTTGAGGCTTTCTTCGTCTGTCTTCCACTGAAGTTTCACTATAGAAAGCAATCATTTAAAGAGAGTTTTGGTTTGTAGAAAGTGCTGCTTCTACAAAGCAAACTACTAACCCTCCAACTACTTTTTCTTCCTGAAAGAACTGATTTTTTTTTTTTTTGGCTTTTTAGGGCTGCACACGTGGCATATGGAAGTTCCCAGGCTAGGGATCGAATCAGAGCTACAGCTGCTTGCCTATGCCACAGAAACAGCAATATGGGATCCAAGACGCATCTGCAACCTACACCATACATCAAAGAAATGCTGGATCCCCAAACCACTGAGCAAGGCCAGGGATCAAACCTGCATCCTTATGGATACTAGTCAGATTCTTTTCTGCTGCGCCACAATGGGAACTCCCAGAAAAACTGAATTTTGAGTTTTGGCAGCTTGTCAGAGCAGGAAGATGAAAAATATCGTACTTACTCCTCACTTCTCAACTTGAATCTTTGCAATTCTATTTCTCCAAACAGCACAAAATGCTTTCACTTTTTCAGATCCACTGGAAACTTGCCCCTTTAGGTTAGGAAGTTAGCACTGTGTGACCAAACTTTTCAATTTAGTGCATGGCTCTGAATTTGAATCCCCAACTCCGCTCTTTAGATGATATATGATTTTGAGCAATAGAAATTGTTGGAAGGCACATGGTAAGTATTCCCTGAATGTTAACTACTGTTTTTGCTATTGCTAATAATATTATCATTAATAATAATAAACTTTGTCATCGTTAATCATTTATATTCTTTCTTGCACAGATTACATATGATTTAATAAAAAAAATAACAGCACATACATTTTAAAATACATGTATACAGATTTTAATAAGGATTTAATATTTAAAATTGTTTCTGTATTGTATCCTTTTCAAAGTTTTTGTGTAATGACCCAGAATTTTAAATCTGATCATATTTTCTTCATGTCCATGTTTGGGTCCATTTTAAAACATAAGGGTTCAGAACCTTATGGAAAATTGTAGGCCGGAGATTATGGATAAGAGGGAAGTTATATATGTGCAGGAACCATTGCTTTTTCTTTCTGACATTGTTAAAGTTGAGCAATTTGAGAAATAATTTCTGAGAGTAGTTGCATTATGTTATAAATCCTACCTTGAAAGTAGAACCTTCAACTATTTTTAACTTTCAAATTGAGTAGAAATGACAACAAAGCAACAAAATCAAGCATTGATCTTTTAATAGTTCCCTAGAGTCAGTAAAAATGAATGGTACTCTATTCTACACATATAGAAAGGTGAGAATTAATAGCTTATTTTAGAACAATATACTTCAGGTGTTTTTGCAGGATCATCTGTCATTCAAAAGAGTGTAATTATGTTCAGCCCTATATTTAGGCACAAAAGCAGATTTCCATATTGACATACTTAAACATTTTTACTGAAAGCAATGGAAATCTTTTTTCTTTTTTTCTTAATCCAATTTTAAATAGAAAATCCAATTAACTAGAATACTAAAAGCAAAGCCAAAATATTTCTATCATTTTATAATTTTTTCCAAGTTTTAACTTTTGAAACTAGTTTAGATGAATACCTAAAATTAGTTTTCTATATACACTTTTTCTGCTTATAGAAGATAAAGAAAATGTGATTTTTTTGGCACACCTCTCAGACTCAATTTTCATCTCATCTTTCATCCCTGATTGAGAAATTAGAGAAGGCCCATATTGCCTCTCACATTAAATTGGTTAGAAGAGCCAAATCTTAAAATTTCCACAATTGGTTGCTATGCACTCTTTACAGCAGGTAAAGTATGATCTGAGTGGTCTTCATTTCACTAGACCTTCTTTCTCCATTGCTACCCTCCTAACTTGTCCACCTTCAAAGATAATCAATGCCCCCACATTTCCCTGCCACCAAAGCCTGCTTTAAAAAAAAAAAAAATCTGCAATTCAATCAGACAAATTCCATCTGGGAATAAGAACATTTTGATAGATATTAAAGCCTTACCCTAAAAGAATGATACTGAAGGAGAAGCTGTTTCTTCAGCCAGTGGATAGTTTTCTCACCTGGGCTTCACTCCTCCCTTGGCACATTTTTTCTTTCCTATCTCCTGCCTTTGCGAATATTCTGCTCTTTCAGCTCACCTCCTCATTCCCTTCATTAGAACGTTCCTATCCTCATGCCACAAAACATATGCATCCTGTAGACCTAATTTTAGGTGGAACTCTTTTAAGGAGTTAGAAGAGTTTAAACTCTAGTGTCAGTGGAATTTAAACACTGAGATTTAAAGTCTGTTTAAAGAAAAATATTAGTAATTAAGAGATTAAATGGCATATAGATATAGGAGAAATGGTGAAGGTGGTATACAAATGATTGTAATTTGGGAAATGGTAAAACTTGAGATCAAGACTCTGGTTGGACTTTGTCAGAGAGATGTGGCCACGGGATAGCCTTGAAGCCTTGGGCAGATAGCTCAACCTACATCTCAGTTTTTACAGTTATTTAATACCATCTTGTAGGTTTGCTTGAGGATTCAAAGAATTAAGGTGAGTGAAACAATTAAAATAGTACCCACCACCAAGCAGTTGTCCACAAAGTGTTGATTATTTTTCTTATATTTTCAATTGTATAATACTTTATCCTAGCAGATTATTTTTTTAAATAATAATTCAGCAAGACCGTAACTGGATAATTGCATTCTCTAACATGATGTTGGTAGTGTGCCTTAGCTCATTCCCTGCAAGTATTATTTATATCACCTACAAAGCTAACATACTCTGATTCTAACATAATAATAGCTCAAATTGCAGACTTAGAGCCTAAACTAGTTAAATAGAGAGGATTTATGTTTATTTTCGTAGCTCTTCCTATGACCACTATCCCCTCCCTGCACCCCACTGATTTTTAGACTGTTTTTAAAGCAAAACCCATATTTCCATTATTTTACAAATTACTTTTTTTTCAAATTTTAACATGTAGATAAATACCTAAAAGCTCATTGAGATGAACAGAATTATTCAAAGTTCCTTACTTCTACTACCTTTTTGCTGGCTGACAAATAACCTTCTATGCACTTGCTTTGAACAGACTCATTCCATTCATTCCTAGGGTGTAGCTTCCTGTGTAGGTGAACTTGAAAATCTCTTCAGTAAAATGAAATTCCAAGGTCACATTATGAGTCCTGTTGGAATAATGGTGACTTAAAAGCCAGTAGTTTTAACTTCAGGTTATCTATTTGTGTTCTCTACTGGAGGAAAACACTTGATTATTCTGGGCCTATTTCTTATCTGTAAAATTAAGTTAGATTAGATTAAAAATTTTAACTCAGGTTATATAGTTGGAGCTTGTACACTTGGAGAGTGATTTGTTACTAATCTTGAACTAAAATGTAAGATTTGTTTTGCATTTGTA
Organism: Catagonus wagneri; assembly: GCA_004024745.2. NCBI lineage: Eukaryota > Metazoa > Chordata > Mammalia > Artiodactyla > Tayassuidae > Catagonus > Catagonus wagneri. The sequence continues at coordinate 34,815,447 of PVHT020000141.1, read as the reverse complement.
GGCAACGAAACACAGAGTAACATTTGTGCTATTTGTGTTTGTCACCAATAGAAATCAGATATTTTCATAAAATTTAAATTCTTGGAAATACCTTGAAGTATCATTTGATATTATTATTATTTAAAAATTATTAGATGATAGACCTGCAGCTAGATCTTGTTATTTAATACACTAATAAATACGCACTTTATTACAGTATATTACTGTATCACTCTTCAAGATTACTTAAAGTTGTTGATAATTATATTTTAATATGTGAAATCCTTTGTAACTTTATGTATTTCATTTCATTTTTAATGTATTTTATGTTGAGGAGGCCATAGGTTTCACCAAACTAAAAGAGAGGACTGATTTTAAAATTCTTTGAACCTTGGATTACAGGGATGCTTCTCAAGGTCTTTTACATAGACCACTCTTGGGTTATGAAGATTTATCTAAGATCATCTTTTATGAATTGAACAAGGCAAATCATTTCTTCATTTCTGGCCTAATAAAATATCAGTATGCTATGACTTTCTTTTTTTATGAAAATCTAAAAGTTACTTCCAAATAGTATTATCCAAGTTAGTTGTAAAGACTTATACAACTAAAGATTTATTAACTAAAAGATGTGGTTTGAATTTGTTGAGCACTCTAATTTTTCCTTAGTATTTTCCTAAACAATCTGGCTGCCAAGCAATTGATTGGCAATGTTGTGTTTGCATCCCTGAAAACATCTGGAACTTTACAGTTTCAAGGAACACATTTTTTTTTTTTTAGTGCTATAAAAATCATGTCTAGAGTTAGAGTTTTAAACTGTTGCTTTTCTAATGAAATTACTCTTGGATATAGTCTTTGTAAAATTTGGGGGAGATGTAATTGCTGCTTTTTAACCATTTGCTGTTTCACTCTTCCACTCTTCTGTTACTAATGAGTTCTTTATCCCCTAGAAGTAAGAGCATTTGATTCTTGGTAAACCTCAGTGTCCTTTTTTTGTCTTTCGTCTTTTCGTTCTCTCTTTTTTTTTTCCTTTTCTTCTTTTTTTTTTTTTAGATCCACACCCACGACATATGTAAGTTCCCAGGCTAGGGGGTCAAATAGGAGCTGTAGCTGCTGGCCTATACCACAGCCACAGCAATGCCAGATCTGAGCCGAGTCTGTGACCTACACCACAGCTTACAGCAACAATGGATCCTTAACCCACTGAGAAAGACCAGGATTGCACCCTTGCACTCATGGATACTAGTTGGTTTCATTACCGCTGAGCACAATGGGAACTCCAGAACCTCAGTGTCCTTTTCCCACTGTGAAAGATTCTCAAATTTTTTGAGAACCAGAGAATTAGTTAATTACTTATAGTCCTTATTTTAATTCAATCTATTTTTTCCACTCCTGTTCTATTCCAGTCTATTTTGTTCTGTTCTAATCATAACTAACAAAAAGTTAAATCAAAAGTTTAAGCCAAGGCTTTAAGATGTTAAGTGTCAGAAACAAATTGACTTGTGAAGCAGAAATTTGGAAGATTCAAAGGTCAGTCATAACCTTCACCCAAACTCAAACAGTTGAAACGCTCAGTTTGTTGATGGTCAGAATAGGATTTGTGAGGAGGATTTCGTTAATGAGCTCTTTGCTGTTGGGAGAAGTGTAGAAATGCTTCCATCTTCACCTCAAGTCAAAGAAAGAGAGCTTCACCCACCCTTGGAGAGCTTGAAGTTAAGAGGATACTGGGAATAGAATCTAGTTCTTATATGAGAAGTGTAGAAGGTTAGATGGTGGCAAATAAGCCAAAGGGGAGGAAGCTCTATAAAGCTTAGCCTTTCCTCACATGATTTATGGGAGTAAAGGCCTAATGGATGTTCCATATGAATCAAATATTTGGAACCTACATTTGGAAGACTGATAGGACCTCAGGAGACAGAAGCTGGAGATGTATCAACCAATATTTCCAAGGCTACTGTGAGTATTGTAAAAGAACCAGAGTTTCACATGTCCATATCGAAAGGTGGTGAGAAGTCTCTGGGCATGACTTGGCAGAAGTCCCTGAAGGGCTCATGAATGTTCTCACAGAATAAGTCAGTTCTAAACACCTGCCAGGTCTAGTGAGTGCAAAGCCATCCTATGGTGGTACTAGTCAGGTAGGAAATTTGCTGCTCTTCTTAGCCTTTTCTCCTTTGTTCTGGTTCAAGAGTCCAAGGTAGCCAGCTGGGGGAGGGCAAACAAGAAATTAAAAAAAAAAAAATCACTCATGACCCCCATCACCATCATTCCTAGGCTTTGCAACAATTCCAAGCTTGGGAAGAAGTTTTATCTTTGTTTTAAGATTGGTGTGTATTAGATGTGACCAGACCTAAGACACTGGCAATCTAATGTGATCATACGATGTTTTTATCATCTAAGAATGATTGGAAAAGTCCTGATACTACCTGAAAGACTAAAGCTGGGACAGAATATAAGTTTCTCCTGATGAATGTATTCTAAAGTGAAAGTAAGGAACAAAATAATTTTCTTTGTGATAAACACCATAAATTCTGTATGTTTCCTAATTTTATAATCTCTGTAAATATCAGTTGCAACAGAGACAAGACAGTCTTACAGTATATGTTGGAGAAATAATCTCAAAGTTAATTGGTGAAAAGTTTAATTGCTAGTATATTTTCAATCAAATTTAAGAAGAAAAAAACATTGTCATATGACTATTTTCTGAAATATCAAGGTATTTTGAGTAATTGGCTCAAAAATTAAATTTTTTAATCTTTTAATTTTCTTTCTTATATAATGACTCTTTTGTCTGTAAATTTTGCTTTATGTTTCTATTTTTTTGATAGATTCTCCTCAACCTCTCTGGAAATGTTGGAACATTTTCCATGGTAATTTTTTTTCAGCGTTTAGTCAGAGGCTGAGTGATTCTAAGATTATAAATTCCACTAGTTTGTTTTGGCAGATGGTGTCTTGTCTTAAACATTATATTCTATTATACTCATTTGTTTTAAATTCATAGCAACTAAGCAATGAAAAAAGACACTGAACATTAGAGGCTTTGTTTAAAAGAATTTGTTTTAATTAAAAATATTCAGAAAGACATATAATTTTATGTTTGATTTAATAGATATTTAAATGTCTCATCTGTTTCATTTCATTTCATTATTTCCAGATTAAATTGCAACTTTACAAAGTTTTATAACTACCAGAAGATGACCTATACTCTATAAATCCACAGGCTGAAAGAAAAATCTGTGGTATTTTTGGAGAAATATGCCACAAAATCCATTGTAAAATCGAGTCTTCAACATTTTACTAATTGCTTCAGTTTCCTGACCTTATTGGTTTTTTTCTCAGGCCTATATTGTTTTTGGTTATTTGTTTGCTTGTTTTTTAGGTGAACCTGATCTTCATAAGAACTCAGAAGATCTGGTAAATGCTGAAGAAAAATACACTGAGACACATTCATAGGTTTGAAACAACTTTTAAGGCTTCTGTCATTTTAAATATGAGAGGTAATTGTATTTTTTGGGTGAGAAATTTATTCCTGAAGGATGGTTTGTAGAATATTATAAGAAAAAAAGTTATTTGTGTCCTCCTAGATTCTTTTTTGAAAATCTATATTTTCTGAAGCAAAACCTTAACAGGGAATCTTTAAATATTTACCTTTTCAAATAATTCTTGACTTGTTCATCAATAAAAAATTTTACTTACTGAGACCTTTTAGTGCGTTAAAGATAATAAGCTATATTCTATCGGGAGATTTAATCCTGGTTTCTTCTACTACTTTGTAGAAGAAATATGAATGTTTTATTTAGATTTATTTTTCTACTTCATGTAGGAAATATGAATTTTTTCACTGAGTGATAATAACAAAGCAAGTACATATTATGAAACAAGCATCAGTGTCTGCTAAACTTTGTGGACATTTGCATCAATAGTTCCCTTTTTAAAAATTCAGCTTCTAGGACTCACCTTTGATCAACCAAATTATTAACTCTGGGAATGATGCCTTAGAAATCTGAATTTTTAATAACTCAGTCTGTTGTTATTTTTGTACACTAAAGTTAAAAACCACTGTTTTGGGCCAACAGAGAAGGTGCACGCCGTTGAAATGGAGGAATGTGTTTTTAGAGTGGAGATTGCTTAGTGCCTCCTTTAAAAAGTATTGAGTCCTGTTGTTAAGGTGACGGTAGGGGCCAAAGAAAATGTTGTAGGTACCATACTGAGCCTTTGAGATGTTATCAATAGTTTTTCACATGTTTCTTTAGATATGACAGAGTTACAATGTAATTAGCTTTTAAGGTAATTCCACATGTTTCTTTAGATATGACAGAGTTACAGTGTAATTAGCTTTTAAGGTAATTCATTTATCAGTGTTCTTGAATTGGTTGTAAGACTTTAACTGATAATAGTAGTTTCATTAATAGCAACTATCAGTGTCAGGCACTGTGATGAACATCTCACATATATTATCTCATTTAGTCCTATCAGCATTTCCAGAGTTAGTGATCATGATTACTATTTTACAAGTGAATTGTGGATAGAAATCAAGCCACAAACTAGATAGAAATTTTAAGAACCAGCTCTATATTAAACAATTTTAAGATACTATCTCATATTAACTACAGAAATTTCCACACCCTCCAGCGAACTTTAAAGACACACACTTTGAGAAGATAGGAAGAGGAATTCTACCTGACATAAAACGAATATCTATTATGTACTGATAAATTTCTTATTTTTGACAAAGTACAGAAAGTCCAACATGAAACTGCCATAGTAATCAATGCCTATAGATGACTAAAACATGATCTTCATTTTCATTTGGATTTTATTTCAGGATAATGATAACAGCTCTAAAATATCCTAAAGCCTCAATTTTCCACAAACCTAGATTCTCCTCTTTGAACATACACTTGGAACAGGCCATTTTTATGGACTCGTATAAGGAATTGAAGAGAGGAACATAAATTCTGAGCTAGTAATTCTAGCTAAATAAATGCACTTAAAGTTGCTATCAGAGATTTTTGCCAGTGCTTCTGCCATTGTTCTTTCTCCACAATTTGACCTTCTTCAATCAAGCCAGAGAAATTTTTAAGACAAAAGTTGGACTGTTTTAAATTTTAATCACTTTGAAATCAGTTATGGCATAAGTGCAGAAGATGAGGCTTTTTTAAAATTTACTTTTGTGCATTGTTTTACACAGAGGCTGTAACTACCAGTTTTTTTAAGATGTTAAGTAAATGCAAAAACAAAATTTTGGGAAAATACCTTTTGCAGCTCTGAGGCTATTTAGATTGTCCTTGTTATTTTAAACATATGGGAACAAAATGAGAGGCGTGAGAAGCGTGTCTGCTCAGAAGCTGAGGTTGAAGTCCTTATGACAACAGTGGAGACTTGAGGGCTCTGTCACCTGATGAACTCTTCATTGTAACTCTCAAGCTGGGAAGCTGCAGTGAAACCTGTCCCTGAGATCAGTGAACCAGCCTGCATCCATCCCCATGGTTTCAAAGAACTAAGACATCACCTACGTGGGTGTCGTCACAATGCAAGTAACACATCACCTAGGATCCAAGATGATGAGAACCTTCAGCCATTGTTGGAGACTGACACTAGAACTGAGAATGGAATTTGCCACCCGACCAGGATGTAACAAAATATATTACAGGCCAAGGGATAAATGACAAGAAGTTATGTGAGTGTGTGTGTGTGTGTGTGTGTATTCTAAAATGTCTATGAAAATAGAAGCCCACACTTCTGTACAGATAACGTTATTTGGTGTGGCTTTGTAATTTTACTACAAAAAACAAACTGCAACCCTTGGAGACAGATTCCTTGTCATGTTTTGCCTGAGCATGTGCAGTGCCTTGCCTTTGCTCCAAACTGAAGAACTACCTTTATTTGTTATTAGCTGACAAGAAAAGTCAAGCACAAGTAGGTGGTGTAACTTTTCTCTGTGCAAACACTTCAATGATTGTGAGCCCAAGTGAATTTGTCTTTGTGAAAGGTAGAAACTGAATGGAAAAAATCAAGCGTAGCCATCAATTAAAGAATAAAGCAAAGGTGGGTGTGTCTATCCTAATAAGTTTTCTGCGGCACATGCTTCTTCCCTGGGTTCCACAATGTTAAGCAATATTTTAGAAATGGATGCAATCAGAAGCTTTTATATCTAAGTAGTGGGATTTTATAACTCACAACTTAGATCTCTTTTCATGTGTAAGCCATATTCTATATGCATATTAGGTATGCATTATGCTAATTTAAGGTATATTGTGCATAGACTGTGTATAAGATGCTTTTAAGTTTTCTGTGAATAAGGTCCTTAGCTTTCATTTCACCTGAATCATATGTAGAACACAGCTAAATAACTGAATTGTATCATACACATTATAATGGAATTGATATTTTAAATGTAAGCAGTGAAGATGGGTCTATAATGATGTGTTGGAGGGAAAATATATAGATATGTTCATCATGGTAACTCTTTGTCCTTTAACAGTGGACCTCTTGTTTTGTTTATGGAGAAACTGCAACACGCTTTTAATGTCTTCTTAAGGTAGCTACTTACAAACTAGAAAATATTCTGCATTTAAAATAGAGTCTAACTATCTGGGAAGTCTAATTACTGTTGTTCCTATTTGAGCCAGTTATCTTTCGGTAAAGCTATAGGAGCTTTTAACAGAGAAATAAATTGAAACACTGCTTCTTAATTGTCATAGAAAACATGTCCACTTTGTTCTTATTAATACTTTAAGATATATAGGCTTTATTACATTTTAAAATAGAGAAATATGTTGAATTCATCATTTTATGTATATGGGCTTTAACCTAATTTTCCAGGTTATGTAACTTATAGAGCACTGTTACTGAACTTCCAGAGGAATGGAGAAAACACATTCCATCTCCTCAGAAGAGCTGTCACACTGCTGATACACTTTTTCTTTTCCTAATCTCCCTCCCTCACTTCCTCTTTCCCTGCTTCCCCTCCCCCCTCTACTTATTTCCTTTGTATCTTTCTTATTCCCTCCTCTAAGAGAGCCATTAATTAGCGTTAATTGGCAGGAAGTCAAAGCAGAGGGTACCAGTGCTTATCCTTCGGTAAGCATCCATGCTGAATCCATCCTGAAGGGAGGAATGGATGAATTAGACTGCTGCGCCTTCAGTGTCCTGCTTGGCATTTGTATCCTCTGCTACCCAACATATATCTAAAAATTTCATATTCCTTTTTATTTAACCAGTACCTCTTTTATTTAATTTTTAACATGGCAAGCTATAACTCCTGTGTTTTTATTCTGCTGTGATTCTCTGTATTTCCTATTATATATGATTGCTAAATAAATCATACTTGAGGGAAAATATGGTGAAACATTTGGTGCCTGATATAATTCAGTTTGGTGGGGCATTGAAATGTTGATGAAACCAGGGAAAACCAAGGTATACCAACTTAAAAATTGATATAAATTCTATCAGAAAGTGATTTTTGCTCTATGAAAGGAATGTTTATTGAACATTTATTTCTGCACCTATTGTTTACTCCTTGCTAGATGCATAGTGCATGTGGGATTCTGAAAACCTGAATCTTTCCTCTAGAAATGTTCTATTTTATAGAGGAGATAATCTAAAAACATGAATAACTAAAATGCCACATACAAAATAACCAGTTGCAAATGAAATGCACCTCTGGACATTAAAGGAGGTTAAAAGCTGCTTCCATCTTCAGGGCTTCTAAGAAAACCTCTTAGAATGGATGGCTCATGAGTTGACATTTCAATAACAAGTAATAAACAAAAGTTCATGTTTATTGCTTATTTCCTATGTACAGACTCCAGGTAAACACTTAACAAATATTATCTCTCATCCTCAGTAATCCAACAAAATGGATATTGATATGAATAAGGAAGCCAAGTCTCAGAGAAAGAGCCTTGTCTAAGTCCATGCAGGTCTCAAGCAGCAGACTCCAGACTGGAACTGGTTGTAGGTCTATCTGGTACCCAAGACTTCTTTTTCTCTCTACCACATCTATGTAGGATGGGGCAGAAGTGTAATGGAAAGGGCAGCTCTGTGAAGAAGGACAGTATGAATAAGGTAACACCAAAGAATAATGAAGCAACAAAGAGTGTCACATTATGGTGAAGATCTAGAGAATTTTAATTAACTCAATTAAGAATTGGCACAATATGTGTCACCTGTTAGGCTGTGTCTCCATGATGCTAAAGCATTTCTGATGAAAATGAAAAAGTTAATCTAGTCATCAGAAAAATGACAATTAACTGAAAAGTTTTTACTATAAATATGATTTATAATAAAATTTCAACTAATATCAAAAAGTTTTCAAAGACCATATTTTAATTTTGAAATATAGTTTAGATATAAAAACACATACTGCCTTTGGAAGTTACATTAAACCTTGTGTCCCCTGCTTCATTTTTTTCTAAATATCACAAAGTTTATCCTCCATTTAGTAAGAGCCTTAAACAATAATGCAAATATATATTTTAGAGTCAAAAACAAAAGCCTGATAATGTCCCACATTATATACCTGCCATTTCTTTGGAGAGAATTCCAAATATTTAAGATACAAATCCTATATGTGAAACAACATGTATATTTAAAGCTCTATGTAGGATTATTTGTCCTTTAGTAACACTAATACATTTTTAGACTATTTCCTTATCAGTTGTACAAAAATCATCACAACTCAATTTGATAGCATTTCCGTCCCAAACCCTCAGTGCATCCCCCCACCTCCCAGATTGTCTTATTTGGAAACCATAGGTTTTCCAAGGTCTGTGAGTCATTGTTCTGCAAAGAAGTTCATTGTGTCTCTTTAGTTTCCAAATGTAAGCAGTAGCATTGGATGTTGCTGTCCAATTGTCTGACTGGTTTCACTTCTCATGATAATTTCTAGGTCCATCCATGTTGCTATAAATGTTGTTATTTCATTCCTTTTAATGGCTGAGTAATATTCCATTGTGTGTATGTACCATATCTGCCCTATCCACGCCTCTGTTTATGGGCATTTAGGTTGTTTCCATGACCTGGCTATTGCATAGAGTGCTTCAATGAACACTGGAGTACATACGTCTTTTCGAGTCATGGTTTCCTCTGGATAGATGCCCAGGAGTGGGATTGCTGGATCAAATGGTAATTCTATTTTGAGTTTTCTGAGGAACCTCCATACTGTTTTCCACAGTGGTTGCACCACTTTGCATTCCCACCAGCAGTGTAATAGGGATCCTTTTTCTCCACACCCTCTCCAGCACTTATTGTTTGTAGACTTTTTGATGATGGCCATTCTGGCTGGCATAAGGTGGTACCTCATAGTGGTTTTGATTTGCATTTCTCTAATAATGAGTGATGTTAAACATCTTTTCATGTGTTTTTTTGCCATCTGTATGTCTTCTTTGGAGAACTGTCTGTTTAGATCCTCCACCCATTTTGGGATGGGCTGGTTTATTTTTTTTGGTATTGAGCTGTAGGAGGTGTTTGTAAATTTTGGAGATTAATCTCTTGTCAGTCAATCCATTTGCAAATATTTTCTCCCATTCTCTGGGCTGTCTTTTTGTTTTGTTTAAGGTTTCCTTTACTGTGCAGAAGCTTTTAAGTTTAATTAAGTCCCATTTGTTTATTTCTCTTTTTATTGTCCTTACTCTGACACATGGATCTGAGAAGATGTTGCTATCATTTATGTCAGAGAGTGTTTGGCCTATGTTTTCCTCTAAGAGTTTTATAGTATCTGGTCTTATATCTAGATCTTTATTCCATTTTGAGTTCAATTTGTTCATGGTGTTACGAAGTGTTCTGGTTTCATTTTTTACATGTGGCTGTCCAGTTTTCCCAGCACCACTAATTGAAGAGGCAGTCTTTTCTCCAATGTATATTCTTGCCTCCTTTGTCATAGATTAGTTGACTATAGATGCGTGGATTTAATTCTGGGCTTTCTATCCTGTTCCGCTGAACTCTATTTCTGTCTTTGTGTCAGTACCATATGGTTTTGATGACTGTAGCTTTGTAGTAGAGTCTGAAGTCAAGGAGCCTGATTCCTCCAGCTCCATTTTTCTTTTTCAGGATGTCTTTGGCTATTCTGGGTTTTTTGTGTTTCCACACAAACTTTAAAATATTTTGTTCTAGTTCTGTGAAAAAGGTCCTTGGTAATTTGATAGGGATTGCATTGAATGTGTAGATTGCCTTGGGTAGTATAGTCATTTTGATAATACTGACTCTTTCAGTCAAAAGCATGGTATGTCTTTCCACCTGTTCAAGTCATCCTTGATTTCTTTCATCAGTGTCTTATAGTTTTCAGAGTACAGGTCTTTTATCTCTTTATGTAGGTTTATTCCTAAGTATTTGATTTTTTTGATGCAATAGTAAACGGTATTGCTTCCCTAATTTCTCTTTCTGACCTTTCATTGTTGGTATATAGAAATGCAGTTGATTTCTGTGTATTGATTTTTTATCCTGCGACTTTGCCAATTTCATGGATGAGCTCTGAGAGTTTTCTGGTAGTCTTTAGGATTCTCTAGGTATAGTATCATGTCATCAGCAAAAAGTGATAGTTTTACTTCTTCCTTTCCAATTTGGATTCATTTTATTTCTTTTACTTCTCTGATTGCTGTGGCTAGGACATCCAAAACTATGTTGAATAGTAGTAGCAAGAGTGGACATCCCTGTCTGGTTCCTGGTCTCAGCGGGAATTCTTTCAGCTTTTCACCATTGAGAATGATGTGAGCTCTGGGTTTATCATATATGGCCTTTATTATGTTGAGGTAGGTTCCCCCTAAGCCCACTTTCTGAAGGGTTTTGATCAGAAATGGGTGTTGGATTTTGTCAAAGGCTTTTTCTGCATCTATTGAGTGGATCATATGGTTTTTATTCTTGAGTTTGTTAGCGTGGTATATCACACTGATTGATTTGCGGATTTTGAAGAATCCTTGCATCCCTGGGATAAATCCCAACTGATCGTGATATACAATACTTTTAATGTATTGTTGGATTTGGTTGGCTAGTATTTTCTTGAGGATTTTGCATCTATGTTCATCAGTGAGATTGGCCTGTAATTTTCTTTTTTTGTGATATCTTTGTCTGGTTTTGGTATCAGGGTGATGGCTGCCTCATAAAATGAGTTTGGGAATGTCCCTTCCTCTGCAATTTTTTGGAAGAGTTTCAGAAGGATAGGTGTTAGCTCTTCTCTAAATGTGTGATAGAATTCACCTGTGAAACCATCTGACCCTGGAATTTTGTTTGTTGAAAGTTTTTAAATCACGGTTTCAATTTCAGAACTTGTGCTTGGTCTGTTCATCTTTTCTATTTCCTCTTGGTTTAGTCTTGGAAGACTGTACTTTTCTAAGAATTTGTCCCATTTCTTCTAGGTTTTCTGTTTTATTGTTTCATGTAGTTGCATGTAGTAGTCTCTTATGATCCTTTGTACTTCTGTGATGTCTCTTGTTACTTCTCCTTTTTCATTTCTAATTTTATTGATTTGTGTCCTCTCTCTTTTTTTCTTGATAAGTCTCACTAAGGGTTTAACAATTTTGTTGATCTTTTCAAAGAAACAGCTTTTAGTTTCATTGATCTTTTCTATGGTTTTCTTTGTCCCTATTTCATTGATTTCTGCTCTGATCTTGATGATTTCTTTTCTTCTACTAATTTTAGGTCTTGTCAGTTTTTCCCTCTCTAGCTGCTTTAGATGTCAAGTTAGGTTGTTTATTTGAACTTTTTCTTCATCCTGAGGTAGGCTTGTATTGCTCTAAACTTTCCTCTTAGAACTGCTTTTGCTGCATCCCAGAGGTTTTGGAGTGTCGTATCTTTGTTGTCATTTGCTTCTAGGTATTTTTTAATTTCCTCTTTGATTTCTTCAGTGATCCATTGATTATTTAGCAGCGTGTTGTTTAGTCTGCACGTGTTTGTATTTTTTGCCATTTTTTTCTTGTTGTTGATTTCCAGTCGTATAGCATTGTGGTTAGAAAAGATGCTAGATATGATTTAATTTTCTTAAAGTTACTGAGGCTTGATTTGTAGCCCAGGATGTGGTCAATCTTAGAGAATGTTCCTTGCACATTTAAGAATGTGTATTCTGTTACTTTTAGAAGGAATGTCCTATAAAAATCTATTAAGTCCATCTGATCTAATGTTTTATTCAGGGCCTGTGTTTCCTTATTGATTTTCTGTCTGGATGATCTGTCCATTGCTGTAAGTGGGGTGTTAAAGTCCTCCACTATGATTGTGTTATTGTTGATTTCTCCTTATAAGGTTGTTAGCAGTTGCCTTATATATTGTGGTGATCCTATGTTGGGTGCATAGATATTTAAAATTGTTATAACTTCTCCTTGGATTGATTCTTTGATCATTATGTAGTGCCCTTCCTTGTCTCTTAAAATGTTCTTCATTTTAAAGTCTATTTTGTCTGATATGAGTATTGCTACTCCGGCTTTTGATGCCTGTTCGCATGGAATCTTTTCTTCCATCCTCTCACTTTCAATTTGTAAGTGTCCCTAGAAGTGAAGTGGGTTTCCTAAAGACAGCATATATATGGGTCTTGTTTTTGTATCCATTCAGCTAGTCTATGTCTTTTGGTTGGGGCATTCAGTCCATTAACATTTAAGGTAATTACTGATATGTATGTCCTTATTGCCACTGTATTAACTGTTTGGGGTTTTTGTTTGGGGTCTTTTTTTCTTCCCTATTCTCTTTTTGTCTCCTCTCACAAGATGGCTATCTTTAATGTTGTTTTTGAGTTGATTTTTCTTATTTGTTTGTGTATCAATTGTAGATTTTTGGTTTGCAGTTACCCTGAAGTTTTGATACAATAGTCTATATATAACTGAGATTGTATTAAGTTGTTGGTTTCTTAATTGCACGTGCTTCTCCAGTGACCTGCATTTGTGGTCTCTTCTCATGATTTCTGATTTTGGTAGCATAATTGTGCATGGATGATTTAGTATCTTTACTGTATGTATGCCTTTACTGGTGGGCCTTGTCATTTGTGGTGTTTTTGTTTCTGGTTGTGGCCTTTTCTTTTTGCCTAGAGAAGTTCCTTTAGGGTTTGTTGTAAAGCGGGTTTAGTGTTGCAGAAATCTCTTAGCTTTTGCTTGTCTGAAAAGGTTTTGATCTCTCCTTCAAATCTGAATGAGAGCCTTGCAGGGTGAAGTAATCTTGGTTGGAAGATTTTCCCTTTTCATATACATTAAGTATATCATGCTACTCCCTTCTGGCCTGCAGAGTTTCAGCTGAAAAATCTGCTGCTGACCTTATCGGGGTTCCCTTGTATGTCATTTGTTTCTTTTCCCTAGCTGCTTCTTTGTCTTCGGATGTTCCTTCTTGGGTTTATTTTATATGGTACTCGTTGTGCTTCCTGGATTTGAGTGAGTGGTTCCTTTCCCATATTAGGGAAGTTTTCAGCTATTATCTCTACGAATATTTTTTCTGTCCCCTTCTCTCTCTCTTCTCCCTCTGGCACCCCTATAATATGGATGTTGGTGCATTTAACATTATCCTAGACTTCTCTAAGATTCTCCTCACTTCCTTTCAACCTTTTATCTCTTTTCTCTTCTGCATTAGTGATTTCCACTAATTTGTCCTCCACCTTGCTGATTTGTTCTTCTGCCTCCTGCATTCTACTGTTGGCTGCTTCTAATGAATTTTTTATTTCAGTTACGGTATTTTGCTTCTCTTCTTGTTTAATTTTTACATCTTGTATTTCTTTGCTCAGTGTTTCCTGTAAATTATCAGTCTATGCCTCTGGTTTATTTCCAATGCCTTGCATCATCTTCAGCATCAACAGTCTAAAGTCTTTTTCTGGGAGGTTGATAATCTCCTCGTCACTGAGCTGTTTTTCTGGACTTTTTTCTTTCTCCCTTATCTGAGTTATAGTTTTCTATCTTTTCATTTGTATAGGTTTTTGCTGTGGTGACCTTTTTGCTGACAATAGAGTTGTAGCCTCTCTTGAGAGCTTGTTTGGAGGTTCTAGCAGGGGAGCGCAGCTACTCGTATACCCTTGACCGAAGAACGGTCCTCCTCTATCGGGGATGGTCGTCCTCTTCGACCAAGCGCGCAGCTTCGGGAGGGACGCACATGGAGCGGTGAGGAAGGAAGGGGAAACCCGCCTAGCCAGCCAGATCAGCTGAATCAACCCTGGCGATCAATGGGGTGACAGATGTCGCAGCCAGATTGCCCTCACATCCAGAGTTGTAGCCTCTCTTAATTCTGGTGTTTGTCTCCCCTGTGGCTAAAGTTGGTATGGGGGGGGTGCTTGCTGTAGGCTTCCTGATGGGAAGGATTGATGCCTGCTCACTGGTAGGTGGAGTCGATTCTTCTCCCTCTGATGGATGGGGCTTTGTCTCTGGATGAGATTAGAGGCTGGCTGTGTGCCTGAGGGGTCTTTAGGCAGCCTGTTTACTGACGGGTGGGCCTGTGGTCCCCCCTGGATTATAGTTTGGCCTGGGGCTTCTCAGCACTGATGGGAGGGACCAGATTTTCCCAGAAATGGCCCCCTCCAGAGAAATGCAGGCTGGTGAATGTTCCCAAGAGCTTCACCTCCAATGCCCTTCCCCCACAACAAGGCACAGTCACTCCTGTTTTCCCAGGATATCCTCCAGGAATTGCAGACAGGTTCCACCCTGATTCCTATGGAGACTTTACTTTGCCCTGGGACCCAATGCACATGAAAGCCTGTGTTTGCCTTTCAAGAATGGGGTCTCCTTTTTCCCCCAGTCCTCTTGCACACAAGCCCTGCTGGCCTTCAATGCCAGATGTTCCAGGGGCTCTTTCTCCCTGTGCCAGATCCCCAGACCTGGGGATTTGACATGAGGCTCAGAACTCTCAGTCCTGTATCTGAGTCTCTGTGATACAATTACTTTCCAGTCTTTGGGGCTTTCCACCCAGGAGGTATGGGGTTGCTTCTATCGCGTAATTGCCCCTCCTACCTCTTGATATGGTCTCCTCTTTGTCTTCTGGAATAGAATATCTTTTTTGGAAGTTTATAGTCCATTTGGTTGAAGGTTGTTCATCATTTGGTTGTAGTTTTGTTGTTTTTTGGGAGAGAAGTTGAGCTCCAGTCCTTCTTTTCCGCCATCTTAATCCAGTCTACATTGCATTATTTTCTGACATTATCTCTTTTGCTCCCTATAACTGCTCTTTGAGGATTTGTTATCTCCATCTATGGATGAGGAACCATGGCAGAAGAAGGTAAATGATTTGTCTAAGGTCACACAGTAAGTTGAGGCCCCTGAATTCAAAGTCCGAGTGTGACTCCCAAACCCTTAGGCAGTTGTCTCTGGCCCCTATGGGAGGATTAGTCATGACTTCTCCACCCACTATATCCATTACCTTCCTTTTCTAACCTTTATTCCATCCTACACTTTAATCTCTATCTAGGCACTTGTCCTTAAAAACCAGCAGACTGAGAGGGCAGGATTTCCAGTGGCCATCAGCAGGGGCAAATGTGCTTTGGTGACCAATTAAATCATATATTAGAGCAGAAAATGTGCCTCTAATTTTAATGGATGGAAGAATTATTTCCCATGCTTAATCCATGACCTTAAAAGTTTGCTTTCCAAATAACCATTTGTGTTCAATCCAGACCTTTGCTACTTAAAGTATGGTCCTTACTTCAGAACTTCTTAAGTCTGATGAATCTCAGGTTCCGTCCAGATGTTGTAAGCTGGAATTGGGCTTTTAAGAAGATAACTGGTTGATTTCAATACATATCACTATTCTAGAAAATAATTAAATATTATGGAGATAATTCTAAACACCCACTCAGCCCCTAAACATGAAGTGAATTTTCTCACACTAGACAAGAAGCTCCAGAGTTCATGCTCTCAGTGCTGCTCTACTCTTTCAAAGCTAGACCAAACTGAACCACAAGAGATGGTTGAACAGGACAGACACAGTCTATGATTTCCTCAGTTAGTGATAACATAGCTATGACACAGTACTTGGGCCAGTTGAAAGTTAAGTTATATTGTCTCTAGGAACATTAAAGGCCCATGTCTTCTTTCTCTTTGAGGAGCACTGCATGGTTTAGAGCTTTACCATTTCACTTGTATTCTATGTTTGGCAGCTCTGCTCCCAGCTCTTTTCACTTTTTCTTTTCTTTTCTTGAGATTTTTTATGTTAAATCTCCATGATTCATTCTTTGGATCTATCATATTTCTTCTCAAAAGCAGTTTCTGCTTGTCTACACCAGGGGTCAGTAAATTTTCTTCTGTGAAGAGTCAGAAAGTAGATATTTTAGATTATGTAAGCCACATGCCATCACTCTGTCCCTCCTCCTCCTTTTCCTCCCCCTCCTTTTCCTCCCCCTCCTCCTCCTTCCTCTTAATTTTCTTTTTCTTTCTTCCCTTCCTTTTCTTTATTTACAACATTTTAAAAATGCAAAAGCCAAATGCAAGAACAAAGTAAAAGTCATTCTTGGGGACAGGAGTGGCACACAAAACAGGTCACCTGGCAGATTTGACCCATGGGACACCTACTTCTTTTTCAGATCAAGGAGCTTGTGCCCTAGTAAAACAGTAAGGTTGCTGGTGCCAGAAGCAGTCATTCTGAGAGCTCCAGCTTCCGCAGGGCCTTCCCAGCCACCTTGAAGACTGAGGATCTGAGTATTCCCTGTACACCTGTCACTCATTCATAGCATACAGAGCAATGCAGCAGGGCTGGCTATAGCACTGGTTCTCAACACTTAGTAGGCATCAGATTCGTATGGAGGGTTTATTAAACTGTGGACTGCTAAGCCCCACTGCACAGAGATTCTGATTAAGTCTGGAATAGAACCTGAGGTGATATTGTGTTATTGTACTGGAGACCTCACTTTGAGAACCACTGGTCCACATGTAAAGCTTAAGCCCTTTAGCGTGATATTCAAAGCCATTCATGTTCTAACCCCAGCCTATTAGCTACAGTCTTCACTACACCCTTACTCTTCCTCTATTTCTGATATGCCTCTGCACATGATTTCCTCCTCTGTATGGATCTTGCTGCTCCCTTTGCCATCTTTACCTGTCACTGTCCCCCCTTCCTCCAAGGACCTGAACATATGCCAGCTGTCCCAGAAAGCTTTTTCTCATCACTCTGGTCAAAACTCTCAGACCCTCTTTTCTGGATGAATACATCTCGTATCCTTCTGTGCTGGAACCTTGCAGCTCTCGATGTCATATGTTTTCTGCCAAGATTGTAAGGTAAAGGAGCACTGAGCCTTATGCATAGTAGGTATTCAGTAAATATTTGTTGAGTAAATGAATACGAATGAAGGCAGGAAGGAAAGGTTTATTCTTGTTTGTCCTAAGTGTTTGATATATGATTGAGTTCATGCTTTTCGGATAACATCTCTAGTTAATTCAATTAAAATGAGACTCACTTTTCAAGCACTTTAGATCTATATCATTCCAAGAAGTCATTTGTGTTTCTTCTCAGAGCAAATGGGGAGTACATTAATTCTTGATTAATTCTTAATAGCATGCTAAAAGCAAACCTGAATTATATGAGAAAAACATTAAGGTCTCCCCATCTGTCTCTTGTCTACCCCATGGGGAGATGGGTCTGCTGATGCAGAGATATATTAATTGTAGCTAATTTTAATTGTAGCCAACT
Source organism: Catagonus wagneri (assembly GCA_004024745.2). Taxonomy (NCBI): domain Eukaryota; kingdom Metazoa; phylum Chordata; class Mammalia; order Artiodactyla; family Tayassuidae; genus Catagonus; species Catagonus wagneri. Next base: position 34,797,900 of record PVHT020000141.1, on the reverse strand, counting down.
TTGCTAAGGAGAAAAGCTCACATTTCCTAGGTGAATATTGTAGCCTTGATGATTAATAGTGTAGCCCATACACACTTTGGAGCAACAACCTCAATTCATAGCATGTATTTGGTTGTTGGTAGCTTTTAAGCTTAATGTTTCTGAATCTCTCATAACAAAGACTTTGACAGAATGGTGAAATAATCACGAAAAATATTTAAAAGATCTAGACAGTACTCTCCACATTGTTGGTTCTCAATTAACAGAAGTTAATATTATTTTATATTTATCCAGCTGCTGTCATTAGTTGTTGAATTTTATGTGGAAGGCATGAGATGGGAAATATTTCATCCAAGGACTGAATTTGGCCTTTAGTTCAATTTCAGACTTTGTCAGCTATAGTTTCTGTGATCTTGGACAAGCCTCAATTTTCTCATCTCTGAAAAGGAGATAGTTAAGAGTACCTATTTTATAGAATTGTTGGAATGATTAAATGAAATGGTCCTTGTAAGGTGTTGAGAGTATTGACTGACACACAGAAAAAAACTGAAAAAGAATGAACTATAAAAATAAGAATCTATCAGGAGCTTCATCTTCCTCCTTTAAAATTAATTCATGCTTACAGCTGTATAGTTTTGACTTCACTAGCAATATCCAAAAAGTCCACATGATGGGGAGGTTGTTCCATGTAAAGAGTAGGCCAGCTCTTTTCTAATAGGGATCATATCATTGACTTCAGCATTTATGGCCTTGCTTTAGAAAGGCAAAATTACATATAGACGTAGATATATTGAAATACAGCTTAATGTATATGGGTACTAGACAGATATATGTGTGCTAGACAGATAGCTATATTGATATATATCATGTATGCAGGCATTCTCTTTTAGGGACATTTTTAAAATACAAATATGAAAAAGAAAAATATCAGCATAAAGATCAAGTAACAATAGCCTTTAGCCTTCCTGGTTGGGATGTTAAATAAAACACATTATTTAACATCCAGGTGCACTTAGGATCAACAATAGCAATTTGTCTAAACAAAACAAAGCTACAGGCACACATCCCAGCAAACTCCACTGATTTCACAGAGTCCTCATTAGTAAAATAAAAAAAAAAAATTTAAAAAGGCTTTCTTTGGAGAAAACAAAAAAAGGAGAGGAAATTTGATAATGTGGAAATTGTGTGAGAAGAGCAGATGTGTCCACTAAATGTGGTTATGTCAGATGCAGTCTAGAAACCAAGTGGGTCAACATTGAAACTGTAATCTTCAAACCCACCGGAGATAATAGGTTTACTAGAAATAATCATGGTGCAAAAGACACATTCAGATGGAGATGACTTGGCAGCCTCAGGCAGGAACTTATTAAGAGCAAGCTGTGTGGCCAGGACTAGGAGAAAGAAGGAGCTGGCCTTGCCTCTCCCTCAGGCTCTGTCCCTCTGGCTGCCTCTCTTTCCACCTCCCACTGTGCCACAGCTCTTCACCTTTATGTTGGGATAGCCTTCATTCCCATCTAGTTTTCCCTTAAAAGAAAATAAAATGGAAATGATAAATTAGGGAAGTGTTTGTTTAATAAAGTCTTAATTCTCTATGCATAACTTAATAGCAAATAGGTTAAATCCCTTTTCTCTTTTAAAAAATTTCCCTTCTTATTTCAGTGTGGTTACATTATAAATATGTATATGTGTATACATATATACATACACACGACATACATGTTTTATATACATACATATGTGTGTATATATATATATATGTAATACACACATATATATAGATTCTACACACACATACATATTCCTTAATAGAAACATTCTTCAATTCCACATTACATAATGAAAAAAAGATTTGTAGAAATTAATAGATTATTAGGAAAAAAGCATACAAATTTATTTATGATTTAAATAAAAATTATTGATTTTGGCAATTATATTTTCCACAAAAGTATTGCATTAATTATTTTATACCAGTACAGCTTTTGGCTGTTTTGAGGAAAATTTCTAATTTTTATTGCTTTTCTGCCCAGATTGTAAAAATTATTATTTTTTTAAATTTCATTTAAACATCATCTATTTCCAATAAACTACTTCCTATGAAAACTTTATTAATACTGATAATGAAGATGAATAGCTCAAGTTTAGTATCATATACAAGTGCAGGATTTGGTTAGTGGTAGCATAACTGGTAATCTAATTCCTGTCTTAGTCGTCATTGGCTTTCATGTCAAATTTTAATCTTTAGACTATTGAGTATTTTTGAAAGCAAATAAAGGACCCACATAATGTTTAAAACACTGGACAAATGTAACAAATAAGTGACAATTTCAAAATAGGAAATCTGTGTCCTGTTAGGGCAAAAAAGAAAGATGAGAGCAACATCTGGTAATATAATGTAATGAGTCCAATTAAGGAAACACATCCAGAGAATTTACACTGAAGGGAAAATGTTATGGGAAACCATACATTTACTGCAATGCCTTGTCAAGGACCAGCCTCTAAAAAATAAAGAGAAGATATTCTCCAATAATTATTAAAGAAATATTCAATCATCTGCAAGTAATTTTTTTAAGATCTTATTGTTCGATTTCTTTGATTCATATTAAACCATGTTATATCTTTGTTACTGCAGCAGAGGAAAAGGTTATTCTCACCCCTCTTATGGTTCCTGGCTGGGTAAAAACAATTAAACTGACAAAGATTAATAGGAAATAAGTACACAAACTTATTTAATATAAGATTTACATGGCACAGGAATCTTCATAAGGAAATGAAGTTCTGAAAAAACAGATCTGTTTTTGTTTTTTCTTTTTAGGGCCATACCCGTGTCATATGGAAATTCCCCGTCTGGGGGTTGAATCAGAGTCGCAGCTGCTGGCCTACACCACAGCCACAGCAATGCCAGATCTGAGCCACATTTGTGACATTCACCGAAGCTTGTGGCAATGTGGAATCCTTAACCCACTGAGCAAGGTCAATAATCGAACCCGTTCCCTCTCTGACACTGTGTAGGGTTCTTAACTTGCTGAGCCACTACGGAAACTCCAAAACTGAACTGTTTTTGTGCTAGTGTTGATGAAGAATGGACATGCATGAAGAAATATGAGATATTAAGGAGTATGAGGTAAAGATAGTAAACTGGGAAAAACCTAAGAGTTCCCTTATGGTGCAGTGAATCAAGTGTTGTTACTGCAGCAACTCAGCTAGCTGCTGTGGCACAGCTTCGGTCCACAGCCTGGGAACTTCCGCATGCTGTGGGTGTGGAAGAAAAAAAACTGGGGGAAAACCCAGCAAGGCTTGTTTGTTTGGGTTCTTCTCAGAGTCCCTTTGTCTTCAGAGACAGGTATGCTCCTTTCCTCCAGTTGTAGGAAAGACACTTTTCACCTGAGGTTTTTATAGCCTCTTTCAGTGGAGAAGGGCAGAGAGAAGGTCAGACTGAGCCTCCCACTTCTGCTGTTTTCTCTAACTCTTCCAGCTTAAAATATTCAGTATGCCATATTTTAGAGTATTGTATCCTGAATCCCATCACTACTGGTGAGAAAAATGAATTTTTAAATTCCAGTGAAACTTATTCATTCCTCAGTTAGCTTGAGAAGAGCAGTGGTTAGAATGTTTTCTGTGGTTGCTCCTTAAGCAGCATGTTATTGTTTTTTTTAATACCATAATATCTATAGTGTATTCCACAGTTATGCACTTAGGTCTGAGGTATTTACACTTATTTACTTATTTTTCTTTTGTGGCAATACAGAATCTGGGAGATGATAAGTGAAAACTATCACTCCTTAAATTCTGGGGTTTGGGGGGTGCAGAGAAGAGGAAAGATAATACAAATAGCAATTTATGAAATTATTTTTCTTTTACAATTTATTAGAAACCAAGAAAAAGAAACAAGTTAAAAAAACGATCTTTTTTTCTTCAAGAAGAGATTGTGCTTAAGATTGACATAAGCTTGGTATTTCTTTTTTTAATATATTACAGGTTATTTTTTAAATATAGATTTTAAACATAGAAAAGATTTTTAAATGAGCTAAATACTTCAAAAAGAGTTTCAAATTTTACTTTTTTATTGGTCATAGGTCATTTTAGTTTTAAGTTGATGCCAAAGAATTAGAGTATAACAGGTCTTCTTCTCACTCAGCCTCATTACAAAATTATCCATGTGTGCCTCATGCATGAAACATAGAAAGCTTAGTTCTACACTGATCTATAAAGCACTGTAAGAAAATGTAAAACCCTATGGTTCCTAAGGAGGATGGGATTTTCCATCCTAAAAACTATTACAACTTCTCAAACAGATCATAAGCTAGTAGAAGGGTTTGTTAAACTATTGTTGGAATATCGATTCATTATTTTCTTAGGACTCTAGTTTCCTGATCTATAAAGTGCATCCTACCTGTCATATATATGTAATGTGATTATTAACTGAGAAACATAGGTGAGACCATTCTATTAATTGTAAAGAACTGAACAAATAGTTACTAGCAGGACAGTAACATCTCATTTTTATAACTGACATTTGAATCAGTAGTTAGTAGGTCGTAGACTATCAATACATATAATGTATTTGAGGAACTAAATTGAATCAAGACCAATGGAATCTGAAGAAGAAAGGAATAAACAAATACAATGGAATTTGAAAAGCAAGCCAGAAAAGGCAATTAAAAGCCTCCTTATTGTAAGAGAAAGCTCAGATTCCAGAACTAGAAAAACTAAAAGTTAATCACTTAAAATTTATTCAAATTCAAGATCTCACTTTTGGTTATAACAAGAAATAAATTGAAACGAAAAAGAACATCCTGGCAAATACTGTAGAATCAATGATTAGAAAAAAATGAAGAAACAATTGCTGAAAAACATGTCATTGCTGTATAAAATATCTAAACTGCTTCAGAAAGGAATCCTGGAGAAAGAAAATAACACATTATGATGGAGAGGTGATGGTGGTCATGGTGTTTGTTTTGTGTTGGTATTTTTCCAAGATCAAGTAGGAACATAGCACTGACAAGTCAGCTTCTGTTTGTTATCAACCCATTTTGCACCTGGAGGAGAAAAAGAAAATAACTACTTCAGAATACAGTGGAAACATTCCAGAGATTTAATACCATGTCATGTAAATCTCTGTAAGGGGAAAAATCTGGTATGCATCACTTAATAGCAACAAAGCTTCTGTGTTTGGATAAACTATGCAATCAGTGATTTGTAGGAGGAAATTTTTCCTTTTACATCTTTAAAAAAGAAAACATAATTGGTTACAATGTTAAAGCTGTTACATGCATACGTACTACACATGCATACATATATATGTGTATTTCTAACCCATATAATTTTGTCTGTTGGCTATCAGACAAGCATGCAAAGATACCCCTTTGCTCTTCTGATTCCATCTTCCCTTAATATTGCTGTTTTCTGTCTATTCCCATCTCTTCTTCTCTCTTTTGCTGCTTGCCTGCTGTTTCTAAGAGTCAGAGGGAGAAACAAAGATCTTAAGAGTTGGAAGGAGCCTCACATGATCATGTAGTTACCCCTCCCCCATATCCTCCACATTTTACTGATTAGGAAATTAGGTCCCAGAGTGATTACAGAACTTTCCTAATGTCACACAGTTATGACAAAAAGTAAAAGCCACCCTCTGCTACTTCACTTTGTTCTAAATTCCTCCCACAAATTTTTCACTGTTGGAAATGGTCTAATTCATTTATTAATTTACGTATATATTGACAGTTTTCAGATACTAGAATATACATCCTTGGATTTGAGGACCTTAACTATCTTGTTAATAACCATGTCCTCAGCACTGAAACGTTGTCTAGCATTCATAGGCATTCATACATATTTATTGTATAATAAACTAGGATATTAGTTTCTTGTTTCCAATGTATACTTTTATAACCTACACAAAATTATCCTATGAAAAATAGTATAGAATAATTAGGGGTATTGGCCTTATTCTATCTAGCTACAGGTCTGTCATAAATATTAACCTAACTTACACACTTTAAGTAGAAAAAAAATTTAGCGAACATTGATGTTTTCAACTCCTGACATGTATAGGTACCTTGTGCTTCCTTTGGATGCCCCAAGGAAGAAGAAAACCCCTGAATTGTGCTCATTTGGGAAACAAGACACTGCTGGTCGCTCAATGGATACCCACACTCACTTCTTACCTTTCAAAGAGAATCTTAGTTTGGCTGGCCAGTGGCAAGATACCTATAGTCTTTCCCTTTCTCCTTCCACTCTTCCTCGGCTTAAGACAGACCAGATGATTGAAGCATCATCTCTCTTGGAACCATGAAGTTACGACATTGAAAATGTTAAGGAAAATGAAAAGTACCTGGATGCCCATTGGGGTCTGGAGCCACGATTCCAGTCCTGAGCATTTTACTCACAGTATAGATAAACCTCTATGCCCCTGTTTGCTGGGTTTTCTCTTATCAAATGTTTGTTCTAAATAATAATGAAGAATCATTCACCAAACATACTCTAGTATTCTGTAATTTTTAGGATTCTAACATGGTAGTGTCTTATATTCCTGGGGTTCCCTGTGCTCATCCCCTCACATTATCCTCATTGTTATGAAAAGTCAGAGAAAGCTGAAAAATTGCTAAGTCATATTTGTAAAGTGAGAAGAAAAATGACAATATACCCAGTACCATTTTAATCTACTTTTTCCAGTTTTTTCTTCAAGTTTCCAGGCTTCTTTGTGTTCCCACCTTTGCCTTCTTTTCCCTGTAATCCACTCTCGTGTTCTTCTTCCCTCTATAGACCAAGTCTCCACTCTCTGCATAAACTGAGTATGAAATGAGGTGAGGGTAGTGTTTGCACCAATGTCTGTATCCACAGAATGAGGGGGCCTCATGGCGTATATACCAAGGAAATTTCTATGGTTGAATGATAGCCTCTTTATAAAATGAGAGCAGGCACCTATGCATTCATGCAGATTATTTCATTTAATTCACATGACATTGCAAAGTAGAAACTTTTACCTCCATTGCTGTGTAAATTATATGGGATGTTTGCAAAATGTATCACTTTAATTACAATGTCATTCAAAACCAGATATGCCCTCTATCAATTTCCTAAAGCTATTCTTCCCCTGAAATTTAGTTCTTCAGAATGTTATATGTTATGAAATCTAGTTTCTTTAACATAATTCTCATTTCAGTAACATAGACATTTTTAATAATTAATAAACCTTCTGGAGCTTTGAAGACTGGTTTTTGGAATCAAGGATTTATAAAACTAAGGTCATTTCTTGCCCCATCCTCCTTCAGAGAAATCAAATACTCAAAATAACATATGAGCATAAACACTTTAATGTAGGTAGACAAGTTTTTCTATGATCAGTTTGCACTTTACACTATTTGCTTTTAGATGCAGGTAAAGAAATAAAGAATTTTCAAATCAATGCAATATAAGTGATTTATTTGTGAATTCAGAAATCCATATTGCAACTAAACAAACTCTGCAATACTTGCACTTAAGTTATTTTCTATGACAATACTCCAAACCAGTGTTTCCAAACTTCACTCAATTGTATATCACTTTTGTGATTTTTGAGATACCACTTCTACTACAGTTATTTAACATTTTTCTTTCAATTGACGTAAAATATACTCATATCCTAAGCAACAACAGCTATAAAAGCACAATTTGGGGTGGCTAATTATGTATATTTTCTAACATGTAATAGTAATTATAAATATATAAATAAAAATAATTTGTCCCTAACCAACTTAAAATGGTCTGTTTCCACAGTGTAGAAAACATTGGTATAATTGAATTAAGATTTTAAATGGGTGATGAAAACTTTTTTAAGAACAAAGAATTGTCTCATAATTTTTTTTTCTTCTTTTTTCTTTTTTTTTTTGGCTTTTGTCATTTTAGGGCCGCACCCGCAGCATATGGAGATTCCCAGGCTAGGGGTCCAATCGGAGCTGTAGCTGCTGGCCTGGGCCAGAGCCACAGGAACACCGGATCCTTAGGCCACTGAGCAAGACCAGGGATCAAACCTCATGGTTCCTAGTCAGATTCATCAACTGCTGTACCACTACAGGAACTCCATAATTTTTTTTTTTTGTCTTTTTGCATTATCTAGAGCCGCACACGTGGCATATGGAGGTTCCCAGGCTAGGGTTCTAACAGGAGCTGTAGCTGCCGGCCTTCACCACAGCCACAGCAACGCGGGATCCGAACCGCGTCTGCAACCTACACCACAGCTCACGGCAACGCCGGATCCTTAACCCACTGAGCGAGGCCAGGGATCGAACCTGCAACCTCATGGTTCCTAGTCGGATTTGTTAACCACTGAGCCATGACGGGAACTCCCATAATTTTGTTTTCTATAGAGACTCTTATCCTGAACAATGCTGGGAAAACAAGGGGCTATAAAATTGTTGTCTAATAGGAAGAACTCTGGCCTAGAATCCTGTTCTGCCTTTCCACACTCTCTGCCTCAGTTTCTCATCTTTAGGAGGATAAAAAAAAATCATCTCATTTATCAACCTGACATAATCTTTTGCAGATTCAGTGTACACAATGGAAGAGGATCCAAAAGCAAGTGGATGACACCAGAGTGTTCTGGAGTATCTGAATTGCTGTGATACTGGGAAGGAGATACAGTGAAGGAGAAAGAGAAAGTTTAACACAGGAAAGAATTATTAGAGCTCCTCGGCTGGGTCTGGGGTTCAGCTGGAGCTATTCAAGACTAAGAGAAGCCATCAGTCACTTTGTGGTGATGTTGGAGAGGATTATGTACTAAAGGAGGTTGGGCTAGATAGTCTCAGCTGCTTTCTTACTCTAACAATAAAAGCTACCAGTAATTAAATGCTTGCTATACTAGGCTAAGCATTCTATAAGTCTTATTTAATTTTCATAACAACTCGATAGGGGTGGGTATGATTGTATTCATTTCACAAATGGAGAAACCGAATCTAAAATTTGGTAAACTCTGAATTTGAACCCAAGTAAGAGTGACTCAAAGCCCATCTGCTAACCATTATATTACATTATAAATGTTGTCTGGGAAAGATGAAGTTTTTGTTTTGTTTTGCTTTATTTCAGTTTGGTCAGAATCTTTCTTTGCCTATTCAGCCAAATTGAAGCCAAGTTGTTTTCATGAAAAAAATTTGTTGTAAACTGTAATTGTGTGAAAAGGAAACTGAAAAGCCATTGTCTCCGCTGGTTTCCTTAAAATTTCTGAAAAAGTCAACACTTTTCCAGAGGAAAACTTATGCTTTCAGTCATGATCTCTCTGTTTTAGGAATGGAGAATAGAACAGAGGAAACAGATTTCCTAAGGAAAACTTATTCTTTTGATTTTGGTACCTGTTCATTTAAAAAAATGAAGAACAAAATAGAAGAAACCAGAAGCCATGCTGTTTATTTCCCTTTGATGTTAACAAAATCAGCAACAACTTTGGTTTCTTTTGTCTGAATCCTTTTGAAAAAGCATTTATAAAAATGCTTGTTCCTGGGAAGGAAAGGACAATTTTATTTTTTATCACCACATAGTATCTCAAGAAAAAGGTATATCAGGATGTTCTACAAACACAAATGATTCAAAATCACTTAAAACAATCATGTGCTTTAATCAGGCTTTAAGTAGGGAGAAACTTAGGAAAACAACCAAATAGTCACAGTAGATGGTCTTGAAATTCCAGAAATTTTTTGTGAAGCTGGCTTAACAAATACAGAACAAAACAAGTAGCTCCCCATTGTGGCACAGCAGGTTACGAAACCAATTAGTATCCTTGAAGATGCGGGCTTGATCCCTGGTCTCATTCAGTGGGTTAAAGGATCCAGTATTGCCTAGAGCTGTGGTGTAGTTGCGGATCTGGCCTTGCTGTAGCTATTAACTTCCATATACCTTGGGTGCAGCCCTAAAAAGACAAAAAAAAAAAAAAAAGGCCAGGAGAGGAGGGGTAGAAGAGGAAGGAAATTAAGGGAAGGAGGGTGAGAGGAAGGAATGAAGCAAAGAAAGAAGAAAGAAAAGAAAAGAGAAAGAAACTTGGAACAAGTACTCATTCATACCTGAGATACTACTTATCAATGAGTTGAATTTATTTACTTGGTGAAAATATACTGAAGATAATGTTATCTCTTTCATATTGGCTTATAGATTCATACATTTCTTTTAAACTTTATATTATAAAACTCATACTCAAAATTAAAAACAGTAGTTTTAGAATCTTGATATTAAGATCCCACAGTGGGTTTCACATCCGATTTTTTTCTTCCTATCTTATTTCTTTAATGACTATTGAGAAATCTTTTCATCTTTATTTTTTTAATCCATGAAACATTTGAACTTCACTAATAACATTAATGTGGGGACCAAACTGGGCATTCCTCTATCCCCACTAAATTATGTGGTGTAGATACTTTACATTGTAATACAATAAATAATTAATTGTTGGAAAGCCAGAACTTTGAGTTATCAAAAGCCATATTCAATAAATATATGTCATCTTGGTAAACCTTGCTTTATACTAAAACTTATCTTCTCTGTCAGTTCTATAGAGGAGAAAATATCTTAATTTTCATTACTCCTGGCACAATGCCTTCCTAGAGATGAATGATTAAAAAATAGTTGTTAAATTAACGAATGCACATATTAATGGAATTTCTGATTTTATGAAATAAGAGATTTAGAAAATGCTAATGATTCATTAAAATGCAATATGAAACACCTCATATGTCAAGTAATAGCCAAAAAAAGTAACAGGGAGATTTGGCAAATTTTATTTTAATTTCGCATTTTTCTTTCTTAATAACTAGTGTAAATAATGAGAAATATATCCCTTACAGCTAAGAAAATGAAAAGAATTCTGTGGTCCTTTAGCCATTAATGTGTTGTTGGAGAGGAGATATTTAATATCTAAAGACATATATTTTGATTTTTTGAGTCAAGAAATCTGGCATTTCTTCATCATTTTGAAATAAATGCCATGTACCATTCTGTATACAGAAACATGATAAATGTAGCTCTTAAAAATTTCATTAAACATTACTCTATAATTTAAACCCCCCCCACACTCATGTCTAAATGCATTTAATATTTATTTTTTACTTCTGAATTGATGCTATTTACATTTGACTTTAGAAGGCAAATCGCATCAGTAGGACTTAGTGAAGGATTAAGCTGGGCAGTATTAAAGTTAGGACACTCACATGTTTGCAAATTTCTATAGAGAAAAATCACCGTAAAATAAATACTTTTTTTCTTTTTTTAGCTGTGCTAGCCACATACCTTGGGTGCAGCCCTAAAAAGACAAAAAAAAAAAAAAAAGGCCAGGAGAGGAGGGGTAGAAGAGGAAGGAAATTAAGGGAAGGAGGGTGAGAGGAAGGAATGAAGCAAAGAAAGAAGAAAGAAAAGAAAAGAGAAAGAAACTTGGAACAAGTACTCATTCATACCTGAGATACTACTGGGAACTTCCCAGGGCAGGGACTGAACCTGTGTCACAGCTGTGACCAGAGCCACTGCAGTGACAACACGAGATCCTTAACATGCTGAGCCACAAGGGAACTCCAAATACTTAATCTTGAATTGTAAGTAATTGAACAGTCTGTATGTAGTTCTAATGTTCCATGAAGGGGCACTTTCCAGGAGGAGTGTTACTACTGTATGAGTATGGAGTAGAGATGGAGGTTGCTTCTGGAAGTCAAGCAGTGGCATTCCATGGAATATTCAGAAAAGTTAATAGTTCAGTTATTCCCAAGAAGCCTTCTTGCTGCAGACCCATAATTAATGGTCCCACTGCTCCTCTCTCTCGTTCATGCCTTCTTCTTCTTCGGGGAATGCTGATTCATTCTGGCCTTTCATATGCTTAACCCCTGAAATTATAAAAATTATGCTGAATTTATTTCTGGCAGATTCACTGCTTTGCTGCAAGAGATAAAGAAAATGAGTGGAAAGTTTTCACTGATGTGTATGTGTTTTCTCCAATAATCTCAACAATATAATCCTGTATAAACCTTTTAATTCACTGAGGAATAAAAACACAACCAGCCAAATTTCCATTACAGACAGGCTATATTTTATAGTAATTAAATCTTCTCCATTAAGAATTGCATCATTGCCTATTAAAAACCTGTTAACTAAAAATCTGCTCACAGGCTTTTATTATAATTCTGATATATCCTTTTAGTTCAAATATTTCTTTTGGCATCTCTGAACTCTGTTACCACGAGAACCATTAAACTTATTAGGAACAAAGAGAAGTGCGTGTGTGCCATTTCTGTAACTTGCAAACAGCAAATGAAATAGGATATTATTAATCTTCTTCAGGAATCACAACATACCGATTTGATTATGACACTTCTGTATTTAAAATTCCTTTTTTTTTTTTTTTGGTCTTTTTATGGCCACCTGCAGCATATGGAAGTTCCCAGGCTAGGGACTGAATCAGAGCTATAACTGCCAGTCTATGTCACAGCCACAGCAATGCAGGATCTGAGCCGTGTCTGCAACCTACACCACAGCTCATGGCAATGCCGGACTCTTAACCCACTGAAAAAGGCCAGGGATCAAACCCGTGTCCTCATTCCTCATGGATACTAGTAGGGTTCATTACCACTGAGCTACCACGGGAACTCCTATATTTAAATTTTTTCAATAACCTCCTCCACAACCCACACACAGGAAAACCATTGGCACATATTTCCCTGCTATGTAGGCTTATGTGATCTGGCCTCTCCATGCCTATCTGGCCTCTTCTGCTTCCCCCTTTCACAGTTATTCATTCTTTACAATACTGACCTACTCTTCCACATTGCAGATCACTCCAAGCTCCCTTAAACCTTCATATTTTTCTCATTCCCTTCTGCCTGTAGAATAGCTTCTTCCTACTTACCCATCTGATAAACTCTCACCCATCCTTCTGATCTCAGCTTGCCTCCTCTGTAAAGGCTCCCTTAGTTCCCTAAGTAGACTTAGCCAGGGCTCTTTTACATTTCCTCCTGCTCTTGGATCACTTTCTCTTGAAGCAGTTACTTTATAGAACTAACTGTATCTTTCTCATTGGAACAAACTTGCTGATGTCACTGGTAAAACAGGAGGTTCTCATTAATATTGATTGCATAAATAATTGATGGAATTAATGAGGTGACACTTTGGTATGTCTTTTGCAGTTCCACGATAATGTATATTCAGATTTTTTTTCAAATTTGGAGTATAAATCAAAAGGGTAACTACTGCAACTATACTCAATCTACAAAATCATTTTTCATTTCACTTTGGTCTATCCTAAAACATCTTACTAGCTGACACTCTGCATACGGTGATGCTTAACATGGAAAAGTTTATAGATATTTTATATTTTAGAACATTGCTTTATAAGATTTTTCTAAATATTACTGAAAAAGTTTCAGTTGTAATTGATAAATGAAAGGGAGGCACAGCCCATATTTACTGTAAAACATAAAAACTAAAAAAAAAAAAGAGTGGATTTGCATGTACTGCAGTCAGTAAGCCTCAGAGTACAATTTGGTGTAGGTCCCAGATGCGGCTCGGATCCTGCGTTGCTGTGGCTACGGTGTAGACCGGCAGCTACAGCTCCGATTAGACCCCTAGCCTGGGAACCTCCACATGCCGCGGCTGCGGCCCTAAAATGACAAAAGGCAAAAAAAAAAAAAAAATTGTAAAGTCAAATCATCAAGTCAAGGACATCTGTATAGCTCAATATAAAGAAGAAAATATCTTTTAAAAAATTTTATTTTATTGAATGAAGAAATTTCTAAACTACGTTTGCCCAGCAATAAACACCTGAGTGAGCTTTCCATTGCTGTGTGTGTTCAAATCAAAGCTAATTTTCCATCTCAGAGGTGAGTTGTAGAAGGAAACCAGGAGCTCCCTGGTGGCTCAGCAGGTTAAGGATCCAGCACTGTCAGTGCTATGGCTCTGGTTACTGGTGTGGTGCAGGTTCAATGCCTGGTCTAGGAACTTCCAAACGTGGCAAGCATAGCCAAAAAAAAAAAAAAAAAGAAGGAACCCTGCACTGAGTAGCAGGGGCAGACTAACAACCTCACCAACTCTGAGATGCTATTAATACATGAAAGGAGACATTTTTCCCAAAAAAGTGAAAAAAGTGAAAAGTTGTTTTCTACTGTGAGTGCTATAAATTTCAAAAAAAGTATCTCCAAGTTGAAATGACATAAGCATCCCAAATCTACATTTTAAAATTAATTCATATCAGAAGTAGCAAATGTAAATGGATTCATTTTTTTCAACCACATACTTTAGATGTTTGAAATCATTCTAAAGTCCTCTGGGGAATTTGTGAGTGAATTTTACAGAGACTGTGACCTTCTTGGAATTCTATTTATACTCGTATCTGTGCCTCTTCAGGGATGAAGGTCCATAGTTTTCAGCAGCATCTCAGAGAAATCTCTGACTCACAAATATTTGTGAATATAAATCCTAGTCTAATCCATTCAAAGATGAAAGGACAGTTTTAGATGGCAAGTGACTTGCCTAAATTCACACAGCAATCACAGACTGAGCTGGGACATAAACCTGAGCCCCTAATGCTTATAGGGGGCTCTTCACCTGGGTCACCAGGACTCAATCTTCTACTGTTATTGATCTATTCCAAAGTTAAAACCCAAAGGAAAATGTAGTGACTTCAATATCAAATTCTTTCAACTCATAACTGACAGACTTAGATGTAACTTTTTAATCTTTTTTGTCAACATTGCTGTTAGTGTTTGTAATAGAATTTGTAATCAGGAAGATGTAGAGTAGAAGAGAAAGTAACTTGGAGAGCCATTGATTTACCAATACACTGGTTAGATTAAGGAAATGGCAAATCTGATTTCTACATGAGAACACTATTTGCAAAATACATTTAATGCACATTTGTTTTCTGAAAGCTGACTATGTATAAAAGAGTGAGTTCAGTGGCCCTAAAAAGATGATTTTGTAATCGTTGCTTTTATATTGATCCTTCAAATTTTATCACAATAACCAAGGTATAACCAAGATATACTCAAGGAATATAATTTAAACTATAGTATAGTATAACAAGGCTCCTTGGTGAAGGCCCACCATCTCTCAGATTGAAAATGTGCTTTTCATTTCCCAAACTACTCTCACATGTACTTTGTTTAATCTTCTTGTCATTCATTTATAATTATCATGCAAAGTGAAACCAGTCAGACAATTAGACAGCAACACCCAATGATACCGCTTACATGTGGAAACTAAAAGACACAATGAACCTTCTTACAGAGCAGACAATGACTCACAGACTTTGGAAAACCTTGGTTTTTCAAATAAGACAATCTGGGGGGGTGGGGGATGCACTGGGGGTTTGGGATACAAAATATGTAAAATTGACTTGTGATGATTTATGCACACCTATAAGTGAAATAAAATCCATTAAGAGAAAAAAAAAAAA
>PVHT020000141.1:34709243-34781530 GCA_004024745.2 Catagonus wagneri | reverse complement strand
TTTTTTTTTTTTTTTTTAATTTTGCAAGCCTAGGATGAGAATCACTTTGATAGACTGAGTGCCTCCTTTACCCTCTACACCCAAGTGCCCTTCTAATATCCGTCTTTCTTCAATGCTAATACATTCCCATTAACTCAGAAGTAGAGTTAAAATTTTAAGGCTACACATAATGGAGCTAAATGGTGTTGAGCAATTTCACTTTAGAAAGAGACAGAATGGCTCCCTAGCCTGAAAGACTTGACTGCCACTGATTGAACACAATGGCATATCTAAAATAAAGAATGCATCAGTCAGCAGGAGTCAGTGGTTAGCCTTGAAAGCACTAAAAATAAAATAACGAAAGGAGAGTTGCATTTAAAGCCACAGAACAAGTGATGCTTATGTTTTTTTAAGTGTGTCCACAGAAAGATATCCTGTGCTAGCACTTTAGAAGTCTCTATATTCCAACGATAGTGTCTTCCTATTGAAGCGATGGTCACTATAGGCCACCATAACCTTGAAACAGAGCAAGACTTTACGGTTCTCCCCCCACCTTCCCTATGTCCTCAGGCTGCCCTTTTTCTGTAGAAAAACTTTAACTTGAGAATACATTTAATCAGAGAAGAAAATGTAGAAGCAAAGGAAATCAGTCAAACAAGACCAAGTAATAATAGTTTAGTCATTAAGCAAAGTCAAGGACCTTTATTTCCTCCTCAAGGGCTGTAGATAATACTCTGAGCCACATCCTTGGAGCTCTCTTATAGATACTGAAAGCCCCACCAGGTGGAAAAAGTTACTACGTGATGACCAAACTGTAGCCGTGACATAAACTGCCAAAATTCTGGCCTCAAGAAAATGGGGAAAAACCGACCCTTGAACTGAAGACTAACTGTACTTAAAGCAATCACCATTTCAGATCTGACTGTGCTGTTTCTACAAGTGGCCCTCTTCCCCTGCCTATAAAAGGTCTTGCCCATTGATTGTGAGGGGAGGAGTCGACCTTTGGACAGGAGTTTGCTCTCAGGCTGCATTACTGACCTCCAAAATAAAGCAAACTTTCTTTTCTACCAGCCTTCCCTCTTTATTAGCTTTTGAGCAGCAAGCAGAGGACAGGCAGACCCCTATTCCGATAATGGTTTTCTGTGCCCAACTTGGCGCTTGTTCTCGCGGGATTTGGCTCCCTGGATTTTCCCGAGTAGAGCCCCGCACGCCGTAACAAACACCAGGATGGCTGCGATGAGCCCACTGCTTGTGGCCAGTTGATTCCAAGAAGGGGATTGGCGGGACGTTCCTGGCAGCTGGCGAAACCGTTTGTTTCAGGGATCCTCCTTGTTTCTTCCCCGCTGGGCAGTGGCTGCCAATTTGTGCTTTTCCTTGGTGGAACTGAAGATGCATCTGGACAAGCCGAGGACATCCAAGACCAAGTAAGTCTACCTGTGTGTATCTGACAGAATTTCTTTTGAGCATGAAGTGCCGTTTGGGCATTTTCGCCGTTTCTGATGTTTTTCTGCCATTGAAGACTGTTTCTGAGCACTGACTGCTTTTTGGGCATTGCGCAAGTTAGTTCGACATGTGTCTGATATTGAGAATATTTGTGTTGCGGAAGTGTTTGGTACTCTGTAGGGGTCATCCTCTTGGAAGATTTGTGACAGTGCTGTCTTCTGGTTTATGAGTGTACATTCCATTTGTGTGTGATTGGAACTCTTGTTCCCTTTTATATAATGGGAAATTCAGGTTCAATTCATTAAGAAAAATTTTAGCTATGAACCAATGACTAGAAAAAAAAAGGTTTTTTTTTTTAACACGGTGTGGCCAACAGTATTCTTCAGACTGAGAGAAAATTGGTTAAAACTCTTATGAAACTCCAAAATTAATTCTTTTTACACATGGTGTTAGAGAAAGCTAGCTTGATAAAATACTAGTTTGTGAATTCTGACCCTGAGATAACAAAAATATGACCATGAGGAAGCTTGAAGTTAACGCTTACCATAGCTTTAAAATATGAACACAGCTCACCTGGCCTAACACTTCAGCTTTGGGGTAATTATTAGAACTTGAAAAGATGTTTGAGTTCATTAAACACATATCTTGTACCACATTAAAGAGAAATTGTGCTATGATAAAAATACACGTTTTTGGAGGTTGTATAATGTGTTAATTTTGCCAAACAGAAAATGCTGATATAACAAATAGTTCAATTACTTGTTTCTTGGTTTTGTTAAGGTCTTTTAAAGGTTAAAGATTGTAATGTGTAAAAATAATAGGGGAAGGATTTCAGTGTGTAAAACAAGTAAGTTATGTGTTGTCAATGAGCGAAGATATAAAAAATAAAAATGTTTTGTTGAGTGATAATAAAATATTTTTTCCTAAAGCAGGTTATTTCTGGATGGGAAAAAAAGACTATATGTACGCAGAAAGTTATAAAAGATTTTTTTAAAAAACAAAATTATGAGGAGTTCCCATCATAGCTCAGTGGTTAACGAATCCGACTAGGAACCATGAGGTTGAGGGTTCGATCCCTGGCCTCCCTCAGTGGGTTAAGGATCCGGCGTTGCCGTGAGTTGTGGTGTAGGTTGCAGACACGGCTGGGATCCTATGTTGCTATGGCTCTGGCATAGGTGGGCAGCTACAGCTCTGATTAGACCCCTATCCTGGGAGCCTCCATATGCTGCGAGTGTAGCCCTAGGAAAAAGGCAGAAAGACAAAAAAAAAAAAATTATGATAAAATAAATTTGTATATCATTAAGATTAAGATTAGATTGAATTTAATTAGCTAAATCAATTTTGTTATTAATAGTAAATTTATTCAGGACTGAGTTTGGTTTTCTTTGCTACAAAGAGAACAAAATTTTTATAAACTGGAATTTTTGGTATGTTAAATTACATGGAAAACATCAAATGATAATGATAAACATTCTTGGGTTATACTGTATAAGTAAATATCATTAATATAAGTGTCCTGGAAGTTCTATAAAGTTTCTAAAATTTAAATATGTTCTAATATTATGTTGTCAGGCATGCTTCTACTTATAAATTATCTTGTGAAGTTGTCACAGAGTATAACTCTACTTATGATGTGTATCACTGCTGGCTTTAAGTCTACTGCTTGAAGAATACAATGTTTATGTGACATTCGGGTATAATTGATAAGCTATATGGCCTGTAAAATGTTTCCCTGTCAGCAAACCTTTGTACTTGTTTGTTATGTCTGATTGGTGAATTACTAGGCCAATATATAAACCAAAATAGGCCTAGCACCATAGGATATTAAATGACCCAGAGCAGGTAACTGAGCTCTCTGGCAACATTGAAAAAATATATTGATTATCAGTGCTTTCTATAGAAAGATTATAGAAAAATTTAAAACTCCACAGGGACCAGCCATAGGTGACCCTCAAGATTTGTGAATTTTACCTTCTGGAGCTCTATGGTTCTTACAGTAAAAACTGGATAAAAATCATTCTGGCTTCCAACAGTGAAGGGGAAGAGTACCATTTGAAAAAAAAGCAAGACAAAACAGGTCATTCTGTACTTCTTCAGATCTGCTCTCCTGAGAAACTATTTTCACAAGAGCCCAATCTTCTGGCGTTTTATCAGAGACTAACTAACCCACCTGGGGGAGGAAAATATCCAAATCCAGCCCACTATAACAATACTTTTCCTCCTAAAGAGAAAGAGAGGGACTGAGAAGTACTGGTAAAATTTGTAGTAGGGAAGCACAGGTTCGCTGAAAGACTGGGACCTAATCAGAGATGATAGAACACTTCTCATTCCCCTACCTGAGCACTACATTATTAAAGATCTAATTACCACAGTTACTTTTACCCAGTACCTCATGTTCACATTTCTGCAAAAAATTATAAGGCAAAAACCAGTTTGAAGCATCAGAACAAGCATCAGAACCAGTGTCAGGTATGACAAGAATGTGGGAATTATCAGACAAGGAATTTTTCAAAAACTATGATTAATATGCTAAGGACTTTAATGGGAAAAGTAGGTCAAAGTGATCTTGAGAAAGAAAAATGGAGCTGGAGGTATCATTCTTTTTAATTTCAGACTATATCACAAAGCTACTGTGGTCAAAACAGTATAGTACTGTTATAAAAAGACACATAGATCAATGGAACAATAGAGAGCCAAGAAATAAACCTATGTACTTATGGGCAATTAATCTATGACAAAGGGGGCAGGAATATATACAATGGGGAAATACTATCTGCAACAATATAGGTGGACTTGGAAGGTATTATGCTAATTAAAATAAGTCAGACAAAGACAAATACTATATGTTATCACTTATATGTAGAATTTAAAAAATAAAACAAACTAGTGAATATAACAACAACAACAACAACAAAAAACGGACTCACAGATATAGAAGACAAAACTAGTGGTTAGTACCAGGGAGAGGAAGAAGGTTAGGGGCAGGATACAGGTAGGGGATTAACAGGTACAAATTACTATGTATAAAATAAATAAGCTACGTAATAGGGAATCTAGTCTATATTTTATAATAAGTTTAAACAGAGCATAATCTTTAAAACTTGTGGATCACTATGTTGTACACCTGAAATTTATATAATATTGTCAATTAACTGTACCTCAATAAAAGAATAAAAAATGAAAAATATATTGCACTTTCTAGGGCAAACACTAAAAAAAAAGTTTAAAAAAGAAGTATAATTGGAGTTCCCATTTAGGCTCAGTGGGTTAAAAACCCGACATAGTGTTCGATCCCTGGCCTCACTCAAGGCTCCAACGTTGCCATAAGCTTTAACATAGGCAGCAGATATGTCTCAGATCCTGTGTTGCTGTGGTTGTGGCATAGGACAGCAGCTGCAGCTCCAATTTGAACCCTAGCCCAGGAACTTCTGTATACTACAGATGCTGCCCTAAAAAGAAAAATTAATTAAAAAACTTTTGAAAAGAAGTATGATCGGAGTTTCCATTTGTGGCTCAGTGGTTAATAAATCCAAGTGGGAACCATGAGGTTGTGGGTTCGATCTCTGGCCTCTCTCAGTAGGCTAAGGATCCAGTGTTGCCGTGAGCTATGGTGTAGGTCACAGACGTGGCTCAGATCCCGCGTTGCTGTGGTTGTGTCTTAGGCCAGCAGCTACAGCTCCCACTAGACTCCTAGCCTGGGAACCTCCATATGCCATGGGTGCGGCCCTAGAAAAGACAAAAAGACAAAAAATAAAATAAAAAAATAAGTATAATCAATATGCTAAGAAAGGAGAGAAAATGGAATGATATAAAATGCTCTATTAGTACTACAAAAGGCAAAGAGTGGAAGGCAAAAATAGAAACAAAGGACAAAACAACAAATAGAAAGTACGGCATTAATTAATAAAACTGTGTCAATAATCACTTTGAACATCAGTAGTATAATTTCATCAATTGAAAGACAGATTGTTAAAGTGGATCAAGAAACAAGACCCAACTAACTACAAATTGTCTACAAGAAATTCACTTTAAAGGTGAAGACACAAATAGTGTAAAAGTAAATGGATGGAGAAAAACACATTTTGCTAACATAAATCAAAGAAAGCAGGAGTAACTCTATTACTTTCAGACAGAACAGATTTCAAAGCAGGAAACTTATCAGAGACAAAGAAAGGCATTACACCTAACAAAAATACAATTGATTTGAAACACAGCTCTGTGATCATAATGCCTGAAACTTGGTAGGGAAATACAGCTGACAAAACCATGTATCTATGAAGACTGCTTTCAGTCTTAATTTTTAACTACATTTCTTAAAACAGGCTTCAATATTTCCTGAAAGATCTACTTTATTTTCCTGTTTAATTCAGTCTTAATCATTCTTAAATTTTTTCACTCCTTAAATCTCCAGTAATCCCATGCACTCCTCACATTCTGCTGATTTTACAGAACTAACTGAAGCAAGCACTAATGAACTGACATCAGCATGGCTAAACCTACCAATAGTTCTGAAACTATACCCATATCTCTGCCTCTTCCCATAAGCTTCACCCCCCATTTTTCCTACCCTTCTTTTTCACAATATCTCTTATCCTTTCAAGGAATTATCCTGAAATTATAACCTCTTTCTCCTGCATCATCAATTTCTTCTATTCTACTAAAATATACCCAGAACCACAAAAACATGTTTTAATTTCTCCTTTTCAAGGAACCCTCTCTTGACTCTATTCCACCTCTAGTCTCTGCCCCTTCTCTCTCTTCCCCTTTAGAGAAAAACTCCTTATGGTATAGTCAATAAACTACTTTGCTTTATAAGCTTTCCTTAACCCATATAAGTCAGACTTTTATATTCATCATTCCATTAAAATAGTTCTTGTCAAGTTTCCCAACTAATTCCATCTGGGGAAGCCCAGTGGTCAGTTTCACACCCATTTTAGACAAAATTGTGGCAGTACTTAAGATAATTTGTCACTTCTCTTTTTTGAAACACTAGCTTGACTTCAAGATGACCAAACACTCCTGTTTTTCCACCTACCTCATAGCTACTCCTTCTAGGTCTTTTCTGCTAGACAATCCTATTATTTCTCACCCTACATGCCAGCCAGTTCCAGGACATGGTTATTAAAAGTTTTCTCTGTTTATACTCACTTCCTAGGTGATCTTATCCAATACTATTGCTTTGAATATTATGTATATATTGATTTCTAATTGCATATTATCAATCCAAATCCCTCATCTAAGCTCCAGTTCATTTAATCAACAGCCTAATTGTATTCTAACTTTTAGATGGTTAGTAGGCATCCCAAATTTAGTAGATCAAAACCATCTTGATTCTGTCCCCAGTCTTTAAACAAAGACAAGCACCTGGCCCCTACCAACCGTCTCTTCTCTAAATCTTTTCCATCTTATCAGCAGAATTTTCTAAGCCCCAGTGTATTACTTGCTGCTCTTGTTCTTATCATACTTCTCTTCCAATGCATGACCAAATTTTGAAGGCTGTACATGCCAAATTATATACTAAGTCTAATTATCTTTCATCAATTCTAGCGCTGCTACCTTAGTCTAATCCATCAATAATCTCTACCTAGGGATCCTCAATAGCCTTCTAACTGGCCCTTTCTCTTCTTCCACCCCACAGTTAACTCCAGTTAATGTTGTGAAAAATTACATCATTCCTCTGATATGATGACTCCTTATTATCCTAAGAATGAAATTTAAATGCTTCATCATAAACTCATAGTCATTGACATGCTTCATGATTAGGTTCTGTCTCCTTCTGACCTTATCTTCTTCTAGCCTTCAGTCACTACATTATTTTACACATAGGCTTAGTATAGCTTCAGGCCTTGTCCTTCTCTGCTCTCTTCACTGGATTCTTCTTTTTCTGAGGGGCCCACGTACCTCTTTTCTTCAGTGCCTCAGGGAAAACTTCACTGATAGTCCCCTCTTTCTTTTACATACTTTCACCACTTATGGTGATTTATCTCATTTTTCCTTCCTTTAGAGCCCTAGTAACTTCCTGGTGTCTGTGGACCGGTGGTATGTCTCCCACTAGAACATCAATCAGTACCTCGCAAATCAGAGCCGATATGTTTTACTTTCTGACTGGTCAACAGAGCCAAGAACAATGCTTGAATATTACAGATGCTCAGTGCATTTTAAGGAAAGAAATGACTAACTTCCATGATTTTCTCACTTTCTTTAAAAATATTTCCCCTTTAAAGTATAAAGAATTTTCAACCTAGCTTTTTTTTTCTTTTTGAATGAATGAACTTCTGCTCAATTAATTTGTCATCTACTATGATAAACAGAAAAGGTAGATTTTTTTTTACCTGGAATAGCTTGTTCTCCTCATTTTGCTATTTTATTTTAGATTATCGATTTAGACTCATTTAGCAATTATGATTCTGAAATTCTACCTAGTGTAAGAATATGTGCAGTAAATCTTAAAGATTGAAAGGAGAAATGGTGCTTTACCCAGTATGTAATGTTCTAATCACCAAACACAATTAATTAGTACCACTGGGTACATGGCTTTCACAACATAAGTCATGGAAATGAATATAATTCAGTATTTTGGTCTCCTCAGTGAGTCTTCTGTTACTTAAGTTTTTCTTTTATTGGAAAGTGTTAATCCTGATGAGTAGACAGTTATATGCAGTTTCAAAATCAGTTCAGCTCTCTCCATATCCTGAGGCTGTTTTCCACTCCTTTCTCCATGGAGGGCCTCAGCTCAGTTTGCTTCTCATTAATACAGCTTGCTGGCCGCCAGGAAGCTTCTGAATGATGAGATTGTTCTGCTGTTTCATCTTTTGGCTGACCCAAAGACATGCAGCTCTCACTCTGAGTTTTGCAGCTGTTTTGCTCTGACCCTGCTTTTTTGTTCACATTTACCATTGTTCTCACAGGCATTCTTGTTCACAGGCAGTTTTACTCTCCGACCATCCCTTTAAATAATAGCAATTCATTGCATCACCATGGGGCTCACTGACCTACTTTCTTCTTCGATTTGCTGTCCCACAGTTGGTCTGTTTTACTTGTCTCCCATGTGTAAAATCACAATCTCTCCTCCTTCAACATGGATCTTTAACAAACTCTCCTTGGATGAGCTGATACCATTTGTTTTTATCTCTTCTCATTTTTTTAAATTTTAATTTTATTAAGAATACTGGATGCAAAGGAGCAATTATATGCTTAGATTTTATAGTGAAAAACAGTTTTATGTTATTTACATGAAGAAAGAAAATATTAATAAAAATTTTTGCTTAAAATGATAATTTGCTGTTATTTTTACTCTATAATATTCAAATGTAATAACTAGGAAAATATGCATGTACTTACCTAATTTACTTTGTTTCTCAGCACATGAGTATCGCTTACCTGGAAAATTTTTCTCAGTACCAAAATTGGAATGACCAAAACCCCTCAGACATTCTAAATTAATTGCCCTAAAACCATGGATTTTGAATTTCCAAATTCTCCTGAAAAGGAAAACAATCTTACTTTTAGTACATACACTGCATTCAATTTATAACCATGTTTGTATTAAAAAAAATTCTAGGACTTCCCATTGTGGCTCAGTGGAAACAAATCCAACTAGTATCCATGAGGATTCGATCCCTAGCCTCGCTTAGTGGATTAAGGATCCAGTGTAGACGCAGCTTGGATCCTGTGTTGCTGTAGCTGTGGTGTAGGCTGGCTGCTGTAGCTTCAATTTGACCCCTAGCTTGGAAACCTCCATATGTCACGGCTGCAACATTAAAAACCAAAAAAAAAAAAAAAAAATCTAAAATAATTGATAAAAATTAACAAGGTTTTTCAAAAACAAATGTTGAATTTCATTTAAACCTACAGTTTCAGGGCAGAATTCTTTTGAAAAATATTTAGAGCTTAGCTTTAAAATGATTTATTTATTTATTTATTTATCTTTTTGCCTTTTCTAGGGCTGCACTTGCAGCATATGGAGGTTCCCAGGCTAGGGGTTTAATCGAACCTGTAGCCGCCGGCCGACACCAGAGCCACAGCAACGCGGGATCCGAGCCACGTCTGCGACCTACACCACAGCTCACAGCAATGCCAGGTCCTTAACCCATTGAGCGAGGCCAGGGATCGAACCCACAACTTCATGGTTCCTAGTCGGATTCGTTAACCACTGAGCCACGATGGGAACTCCCTAAAATGATTTTAAATCATTTCTATTTATTGTCTAAACTTACTAGTTTATTCATCTTCCTTAGATACTTACTCTTTCACTTACCCTCAAATAATAGAAACTACTCTGGGGGAAGTGGGAGAGAATAAAATATATAAATATATATCTGCTATGGTAACCATCAGATTTTTAGGGATAAAATGAAATTATTGAGAATGAACTATTTCTGATTTAATACACTAATCAGAAACAGTCGTCAACTTACTAAAGGATCACTGGGCTAAGCCCTCTTATGCAAAACTGGCCATAAATTCAACTTTTGATATTATCTCCAAATGAGTTCATACAGACAATAACAGATATATTTATTGACATATTTGTTGACAGATTTATTGACAATATTTTTTAAAATGTTTTTTAAAGTACCTCTCATATAATTTTATAGATACACTTGATTACTGGACCATACTGCCTAGATTATACCATGAATTATTTCTTTTAAAAAAACCATGGTTTTGAATTGTTCAATTATATTGTAAATTTTGTGTCAAATAAAAATATTGACAATTCCATCATTTTTGCAATCCTTTTTGGCATTCCTCCATTTGTTAATACAGGGAATCTCAAAAAAGGAGCATGACGAGACTCCACTTATCCATCCAGAAGGCTTTGGTAAGGATGCCATGTAAACCCGTGGACATGGGAGAAGAATAGCCCATGTTCCTGTTCTAATCCTTTCTAGTCTCCTCCCTTCAAACTATTAGTCTAAATACCTGCCTTCCCTTAAGCAGTATAGTGCTGTGGGAAAGTGCTTTTTCTCAGTCATAGAAGCATGACCTTTTAGTGTGGAAAGAACTATAAAAGGTAGTCTTGGGTTCAAAGGGCAGTCCAAATGCCTTTTAACACACACACACACGCTGCCACTACCACCCCCATCATATGAAGATGTGAACCAAGGTCACAGCAAAGAGCAGTCATTCAGCCTAGGACACAGATTTTCAGACTTTTATTCCATATTCTCAGTATTGTGCCACACGAGACACAGTGACTAAACTGCTAATGCCTAGGAGTCCCAGCAGAATTTCCTTCTAGCCTTCTTTTACCCAGTCACAAACTAGTTGCCTTATGTCCATGCAGAACCACTAAAAAGTGAAATGTATTGACGGTATGTGAAAGCTGGACTCTTTAGAAAGATATTCTAATGAATGTTTTGTGAGATTGAAATAAATTTATAGTTATCAAAGGGGAAAGGGTGGGGGATAAATTACGATGTTGGGATTAACATATACACACTGCTACATATAAAATAGATAACCAACAAGGAACTACTGTATAGCACAGGGAACTATACTCAATATCTTGTAATAATTTATAAGAGAAAAGTATCTGGAATACATATATATGAATTACTTTGCTATATACCTTAAAAATTTTAAGGGGAAAAAATGGAAAGAAATAGACTCAGTATAATAATTTAGGTAATATTATAGATTCTGACTCTATCAACTTGCCTGAAAAAAATACCATAAGTAGCACTGATTCTATGTATTCTCAAATCCAAATCCCTTACAAAAAATGTTTCGTAGTACAATCCATTTTTATAATTGGAGACTGCATATTCTGGAAATTCACCAAAAGTATTAGCAGAATATAGTTAGAAGTAAGTAGAAATAAGAGGTATAGTTTCTTAAATTTCTAAGAAAAATACATTTTGTCTCAATATTACCTAGTGAGATTCTACTGTTAGTATTTTCAGCAATACCCTCACGCTCCCCTGCTTATAGGGCATGACTGTTCTCCCCACTCACGTTCCTTTAGGAACCACTCTTCTCCCCACTCCAGAGGTGGGCTAACAATCAGCACTGCCTGGTTCTTACATTATCTTGTCTTCCAGCAACTGTTCCAAGGCCAGGGGTATCTGACCCATGCTAGGCTGATTATAATCCTTCTCCCATGCTCTTGCTGTCTGAAACTAAGTCATCATAAGAGAATTTTTAATTTATAGATGTTGTAAGATATGAAACTCATTTATTCTTGATGGCCATGTTTCCCTAAGACCAGCTTCAGGAGACAGCTGGTCTGCAGGGAAATGTGGGGAGGCTGAAGATGACAGATAAAATAAATGAAATAGAAGAGATGGCGGCCTTTGATTCTCTTTGTTTCCTCAGACTCTGCTGCTTCCTTTCCTTTCTGTACTAATACTTTGTTTTCCCTTAATAACACAATCTTTCAATAAATTTCCCTTTTGCTTAAGATAACTAGATTTGGGTTTTGACATGTAAAACCCAAAGTGTCCTGGACAGTCCATTCTCCCTTTCTTATGTCTTCCCTTCAGTCTCCTTCTGGGATGGAAGACCAAAAGAAAAAAATGAAAAACAACTAGAGTATTCTATTTTTTTTCTCCCCTATGTCTTTATTTTTGAATGTAACTTATGATGAGTTGAGAACCAGACAAAGATGGGAAATATTTCATTATGTCTCAGGAGTGACCTTCAAGTTAAATCTAAACCTTAGACTAATGATTGGAACTAAAGTAATAGAGAAAATAAAGGGCATTTTTTTTTTTTTTTTTTACAAAGTCAGTAATTACCTCCCCATGGGAAAGGCATCTTTTGAAGAATGAATATCAGACTTTCAGGTCAGGGGTCAAGATCATCACAACTGATTTCATGGTTTCTTTGGTTCCTGAGGCAATACTTTTATTACTACAAAGCCCTGAGCATTATGCTCAGCTCTCATTGAGTAGATTTGTAAATAACCAGATGACAGAATTTGAGTAACTGTAAAAGAAGTGTTTTGCCCAGAATTGTCACAACCTAGGTTTTAGAATGCTTAAAATGTGTTAGTTTTCTCAGATAAACATTTACTTAAGTGAATTGTGGAGAAGACACTCCAGATAATGATATCATAACATAATAAAAGCAATCTCCTAAAGATTCTAGGAAAACAAAACAAAGAAAACTGCTTAAAAATTCCCCAACAATGGAGTTCCTGTCATGGCTCAGTGGTAATAAACCTAACTAGTATCCATGGGGATGTGGGTTTGATCCCTGGCCACGCTCAGTGGGTTAAATGACCCAGAGTTGCCATGAGCTGTGGTATCGGTTGCAGCCTCGGCCTGGATCCTGCATTGCTGTGGCTGTGGTGTAGGCCAGCAGTTGCAGCTCTAATTTGGCTGCTTGCCTGGAAACTTGTATATGCCACAGGTGTGGCCCTTAAAAGACCAAAAAAAAAAAAAAAATCCCAACAAGGAGTTTTCTTGTTGCCTAGTAGTTAAGGATTTGGTGTTGTCACTGCTGTGGCTCAGGCCACTACTATGGTGCAGGATCAGTCCCTGGCCTGGGAATTTTTCATGCCATTGGTATAGCCAAAAAAAAAAAAAAAATTGCCAAATCACCAACAAATTAGCTCTTTATCTCCTCCTCATCATTATTTCAATTTAACTTTGAAAATACAGGTAAACAGACTATAATTCTTGACACCATTTATTTTGCTGTTCTTATTCATCTTTATTTTCTCACTCACCTAATTGATCGCTGTATTAGGATCACAGCCAATTTAACGTGAAAGTGAGGTTCAGTTTAAGCATGGCTTACCTCAGCCTCCCCATGAAGTATCTAATCTGTCTTGGACTAGGACTGCTTTGGACGTTTCATCCTCTTTCTGTCCTTTTCATCTTTAGTGTATATTACCAATATTTACAATTAATACTAGCAAAACTACAGTGGGGCTCCCTTCTGCTTTCCCTATTATTTTCCTGATTCTAATTCTATCATTCTATTTAATAATAGTAATAACATATTATTATACCACAATTCAATTTTTCAAGGCAAAAAACATATAACATCATTCTGTTCTCAAGAGAGCACTGTAACATGGAAAAGGCTACAGCTGCTATTCTTTCACAGTTGGACAGATTGTGTCTGTCAGTAATGAAATAAGTTGCCTAGGATCCCTTGGCAAGTCAGTATCAGAACTAGCACCAGAACCCCAAATTCCTGAATTTGAGTCTACAGTTGACCCTTGAACAATACAGGGGTTAAGGGCACCAAATCCCAGCCCCCACTTCCCACCAACACACACACACACACACACACACACACACACACACACACACACACACAAACACATACACACACAGTTGAAAATGCACGTATAACTTTATAGTCAGCACTCTATACTTGCAGTTCATCATCCTTGCATTCATCCAACCACAGATTGTGTTGTACAGTAGTGAAAATGAGCAGGAATCCATGGGGATGCCCCAAACATAAAAGCCTTTTCATGTCGCTTGTTTCTTTTTTGTAGGAAAAGGCTTTCAAGCTCCTGGACCTTCCCTGATTTCCAAAGGGCAGCTTCAAGCAGTTACCAGTTAGGAGAGAGAGGGAATGCAGAGAGAAACAATAGTGCAGCCTTGGGGCAGAGTCTGGGCTCCTCCTTGAGGGATGTGCATTTCAATTTGATACATACCTTTGAATTCTACAAGAACTAAGGTCCCCACCGAGGTGGACATGGTAACTTCACATAAGCATGTGGACCCCAAGTTGGTTGGAACTGGAAGGCTGATATTTGAGATTCCAGGAATACCACCCTGTTACCTCACCACCAGCTAATCAGAGGGGTCACACACCCTTCATACTTCCCCCAAGTCTTGCCTGTAAAAACTTCTTCCCTGAAACCCATCAGAGAGTTTGGGTCTTTTAAGCATAAGCCTCCCCATTCTCTTTGCATGGCCCTACAATAAATAATCCTTTCTCTACTCCAAACGCTGACATTTTGGTTTGTTTAGCCTCACTGTGTGTTGGGCACACAAAGTTGGGTTTGATAACAGTAGTGAATAGTTACTGAAAAAAAAATCCATGTATAGGTGGAACTAAGCAGTTCAAACCTATGTTGTTGAAGGGTCAGCTGTAGTTCTATTCCCACTATGATATCCAATTTCTCATTCCTATTGGGCCAGGATCTCATTCTTCTAGTCACAATGCATTCCTAATTGGAGATTTCCCTCCATTCCCTTGCAATATAATTTGATGGACATTTTAACAATTTTTTCCCCTGAAGAATATGGCTTCTTTTCTCTTAGTCCAAAGAAAGTTTCAAGTAATAGCAATTTTAATTTCAGGTGTCAAGAAAGACCGTGATTAGTGGAGATAATTCAGGAAATTAGGACTTTATACTGCTCCTTACAACATAATATTTAAACAGATGCTCATTCTCTGCCATTTGTAAGGCTAATGCTACTTAGGAATAAGGCAGATATTTTTCTTTGACTATACACGTTTCAAATATTCTGAAGTACTTTTCCCATAAATTATATAAATGTCCTCGGAAATACAACACCTCCTGAAATACTTCCTGCACTAACTGTATTGCAAAATTCCAAATGACCTTAGTTCTGATTTTTTTCCTAGAAAATGTAATTGCCAAAAGAATACAGAGAGACACAGTACACCTGTTTGAGTCAATTACTAGAACCAAATTTTTCATGTTTTTAAAAACAGAGTTATTTTAGGAGGGTTATCATGATTGCCCAGTTATTTTTAGATATTTGTTCTTAGGTTAATACTCTGTATACAAGTAAGTGCAGATCAGTGTGAACTTTGAGAAAGAACAGCTTGGATCTTTTTGATACATAACAAATACCATCGTAAGAAGATACAACCATCATATTTGAAGAAAATCCAAACCTTATGAGCATGTTTTTCTATTTCTTGTATTTACTAAGTCTCCAAATTCAGAAGAGATTGTGTTCCAAAAATATAGTTGTGAGGTATTTAGAGCTCAACCTATTTTTATACAAGGACAGATGTAAAATGTGGAGAATTTTGTTTTATTTTTCACGACTGCTGACATACAGATCCCCCAGAGGACCTACATTTTGCTGCTTTGATAAACTTATTCTTAGTGGATGCTGGGGTTTTGGGGTCTGTTCTATCATTGGCATCAAGGATTCAGAAAGAAAAAAATGGTAAAACTGTATGCACGTGAAAGAAAACAATTCTGCTTTTGGAAGAGAAGAGGGGACAGAATCCGCAGGAGCTGGGCAGCATCTAGGAGAAGGGGAGAGAAGAGAGGCCACCTGCTTGGTCACAGGACAGGTAGAAGGGAACCTAAGGAGACCTGAAAGAGAGAGATGGCTCATAGAGATGTTAAGAGAGTTTATCTTGGAGCATCTGATCTTAAACCCTCTTCTCAGTTTAATCTTATGAAATTGTCATTCTACGTTGCTACAAATTGCAACAAATATATTCTGAGAAGCAGGAAAAGAAAAATGGGAGGAACATAGTTTGAGGTTCAAGATAGTTATTCAGGGAAGCCTACTGTGTCTGTGTAAGCCATAAAGATCCAGAAATGTATATCCATTTTTTTTAATTAAGATGTTGACTATTTTCTTATTGTTCAACGTTTCTTATTTTTCCACAAGGCTGTTGCTTTGCTATATAAAAATAGCACCAGCAAACACAGAATATTGCAAAATTAAGATAGTATTGTTCTTCATATGATATCGTACAACAAAAAAAGCTTCTCCACTGCCAGTTGTTTCCAATGGGAAGATCATTTGGTATTTTGACCCCAAACCCGGGATGGCTGTAAGCAAGTTACAATATTATATAAGGTTTAAGATTGAAATGTTATCCTTGAATTACATAATTTTTATAACTAGTTCTAGTTTACCATGGATAATTTCAGGAATTCTGAATATTATAACTGGAGCCTGGCCTAAAGATCACAGAGAGCTGTGAAGAACTATATAGTGTTTATCTGAAGACATTAGGAAGTTAAGGGGTATTTTCCTCAAGTGACATTGTTGCAAGCAGTTTCTTTTGCTAAAAGTTGCTTTATAATAATCTATCCATCATAAATTTAAGACAACTATGCTACATTAAGTTGTTTTGAACTAGTTTATTTAGGGATCCCATTTTTCACTCTTCAATAGATTTTATGTATTTTTCATACAATTCTTCATTCATCAGTTCATTTAGTTCTGAAGGGTTACTGAGTGTGGTCTTGATCAGCCAGCCATCTTCATAACACAATTTGGTGCCAAGTCGTGGATTTTCTGCTAGAGCTTTATTTCTGTTACTTCTCTTGATAGAGAAGGATAGGGTCCACAAGCAGCTTTCACACTTTCCAAAGCACCAAATTCCTTGTTTCTTCAATTTCGTCCCAACTTCAGGCATACTACAGTAAACAATAGCTCCCAAAGCTTCCCTTGCAAAATTGCCGATTCCCATTGTTCCAGCATGGGTTGTTTGTTGTTGTTGTTGTTGTTATAGATTCAAGTTTGCAATTTACTCACAGAGAATAGAGCGTGGGCTATGCACACACACAGCTCGGGTGAGGACTGCAGCCCGCATGTTCCATGCTGCTCGCAACGTCGTACTGGCCACGTTTGCAAGAGAGTTGAGAGTCACCTCAGCGGTTCCATTTTAAGCCAAATCAAGACTGGTCTTGTTTCTGTGACCAAATGCATTTCAAGTTACAGTGGGAAGTGCCAGAAACAATTTCTTCAAATCCCGTTGGTGTCATGGAAAGAAGAAAAGAATAAACTTTTTTATATTCATGTCAATTCACTGAAAATTGGTTTAAGGTGTGGGGATGGGAAGAGAGGATAGAC
Source organism: Catagonus wagneri (assembly GCA_004024745.2). NCBI lineage: Eukaryota > Metazoa > Chordata > Mammalia > Artiodactyla > Tayassuidae > Catagonus > Catagonus wagneri. The sequence continues at coordinate 34,764,338 of PVHT020000141.1, read as the reverse complement.
TCATTGTTTTATGTATGAGTGATTCCTTATTATCATGTTTCCTATGATGTACTTTAAAACACATCAGGATGGAGTATGTGATATGTGTCTATACCATACAGGAGTAAATATGTGTTCATTCTGTTTGCCTCTTAGAGATAGTTTATTACTCTTTCAAGTACACTAATCAGTACTAACACTCCAGGGAGTTAGACAGCATTTTAAGGACCCTAAAGGAAAACCTACTTTAGAAAAAAAACATTTGTAACTCCAGTCAATACCAGAAGGTCCTTAATTAGCATGTAATATGCTGGACATAAGTTTTCTTAAGGGAAATAAGTGATATTCAAGATACGTGTACTGGCTAAATACTTGAATAAGGTACTCCTACATTTGCATGAATAGGGTTTAAAAATCCAGTAAACCTGATAGTGTTCATTCTTCAAAGTGGAGACCAGTTCTGGAATTCCAGTCTGTTGTGTGTGAAGTCTTTGTCACCTGATTCTGACCAGAGTTTAAATTATTCCTGCCCCCAGAAAAGTATTCCCTTTGTCTTGAGTAAATATTTCATGCAAGCTGATTATTGGAGATCTTAAAAGAACAGAGGACTGAAGTGCACAGAGATTTCAGAACAACTTGTCGGTTTTGAGGGAAGGAACTGCTTATTAAATATTTGCATCTGTGACAAAATTAGGAGCTATGCTGATTATCTGAAGGAAAGAAACTGTAGTAAAGTAAGCTGAAAATATAAAGGCATAGAGGCTGGAGGGAGCTTGATATATTTAAGAATAAGGAAGAGGGCCATTTAGGACAGAAAATAGTGCATTTAAAGCTAAATGTAGAGTTGTGAAGGGAGGTCAGAAGATTGGAGCAACCAGGTCATGAAGGACTAACTAGCCATGGTGAGGAGTTTAATCTATTTCTAAGGATAAAAGAAAACCTCATTGGAACAGAAATTACTTGTTGGTTGAACACTGTCAATGTCATGGAATGCAGACATATTTACCTAAAAAGGCCAGGTGATATGAAGCAGCCACACTATATAAAACATTAGCTTATGGCAATGGACAGTAGACTTGGGGGTTAAGGATACCATAGTGAATGGTGAGAACTTTGGCAAATAAACATTACATGCTTCATCTTGTGAAAGTATGTCCTGGGTAGTGGTGAGTGAGAAGACAGCCTCAAATCAGATCCAGGTGACTGTTGTCATGCTGAGATGTGAGTCAAGTATTGCCACAACCTCCTGCTTTCTAAAACAAGCCATACCCCTGAATGACTGCATTAAATCTAATGTTAAATGATGATGGCTAATTAAAAGGAAAAATAAATCATTACATGAGATAAGTAAATCATGAACTAAAAAGGGGCTTGTGGGCTTCCACAAATAACCTCTGATTTATAGAGTGAATATTTAACTCTCAATGTATGTGAAATCTCTCTTGACCTTAGTCTTTTTATAAATTGTAGCTTAATTATTGCTACTTTGCATGTAAAAGAATAAAATATTTATAGCTAATTCCAACAATTTTTAAATTTTACAATCCAACATCTTTTTATTCAACAAGGATTGATTGTCTACCATATCACAGGTGCTTGAAATGTATAAAATGAATGAAAGAAAATGATCTCTGACGCTGTGAAATTTAAAAAGCCTGGGGAGGACATTTATATTTAGAAGATAAATAGGAATAGCAGGAAATGAAGAGGTCACAAAGGAGATTAAGGGTGGAGAGGTGAAGAAGACAAATGATAAATGTAACAAATGTGTGAATTATATAGCATTATGGAAGGTAATCGATGGTGTAAAGAAGAGAGCAATAGAGCAGGGGGAATGCTGATGGTCTTGGGAGGATTTCCACATACATCTCCAACTCCAGCCTCCTTAGAATCTGTCTCTGCTCTCTCTATATAACTCCATTTTATCCTCTCTCTGTTGCCTTCTTCCCCTCAATTTATAAATGTATTCAAGTATCTTCTATCCTAAAAATAAACAAAACAAAAAACACCTTTAACCAAGCATACTCCTCTTGCTTATATTTCCACCTTTAAGAAGGGAGCTGCCAGAGTTCCCTTCATGGCTCAGCATTTAACGAACCCGACTAAGATTCATGAGATTAATCCCTGGCCTCGCTCAGTGGGTTAAGGATCCGGCGTTGCCATGAGCTGTGGTGTAGGTCTCAGATGTGGCCTGGATTCCGCAATGCTGTGGCTGTGGCGTAGGCCAGCAGCTGTAGCTCTGATTCGACCTCTAGCCTGGGAACTTCCATATGCCACCCATGTGGCCCTAAAAAGAAAAAAATAAAAAGAAGGGAGCTGTCTATACTGCTGGTCCCACTTTCTCACGTCCTGTTCACTTGGCCACCTCCTCTGGTATGACCTCCACTCCAGTCTGTACCAAAACTGTTTATAGACCATCTTTGTTTGGCCTAATCCAGCTGGTGCTTCTTAAACTCTAATCTTATTTCACCTTCAGTAGATTTTATGTATTTCTCATAATGCTTCTTCATTCATCAGTTCATGTCGTTCTTAATGGTTACTGAGTGCCATATTGATCTGACAACCATCTTCAAAATAAGATTCATTGCCAAGTCTTTGCCATTGTTAAATTTTCACTCTTTCTTGAAGATTCAAGTTCTTTTTGGCTTCCTGAGATATCATTCTATTGGTGACCTCCTCAGTATACTTAATTATTCCTCCTTCTCAGACCCGTTTGTGTTCTGTTTTTCTGCACTTAGTACTTTCTTCTTAAATGTTAGTTGGCAGGTAATTTACTGCTTCTTTAAGGTTAGAAAACTAAGTCCTTCACCAATATAGGCATCAGAAACTCAACGTATCCAAAACATACACTAATTTATTCTCATTTAACCCTAGTCTTGGTTAACTGCTTTTAGTTTTTGTTTCTGTGAAAGGAAGATAAAACTTTTGAATAGTTTTGTCTGCCCTGGAAAACAGGTTGCTTATTTTTATTTTCAAATTTTAAAGTTTTTATTATTTTTTAGTAATGGTTTCTATTATCATGTAATTGTGAAGATTGCATGTGTGAATAGAGAATTGAGGTGTGAAACATTAAACATTATCTGTTTTGAGAAACTTACTAGTTATCATCTGACGACATTTGACTTTCAAAATCTGGCATATCACCTAAATTTATTCCTCAAGAAATTAAGTTTATATTGTCATTTCAGGAAGATTGCATCTAGAACGTTTTTATCAACTCATCCTAGACTATCTTTTCAAATAAGATTCAGCTTAAATATTAAGTGCAGCATTTAAAGAAACTGAGCTTATCTAGTCATCAGAGGTTAGAGCAGAAAATAGTCTTGTCTGGTTTTCATCTGTTATAAATAGCAAATGTCACCCAATTTACTACTTGTTTAAGGTTGAAGAAAAATCCTTCACCAATTAACTCCCTGCAGCCTTATTTTAAGAAAGTATATTCAGCTACATGGCTTTATCACACTCACACATACACACATGCACAAATTTATAGTTCAAGAGAATTGTTTAACAGTCAATTGACATAACATCAGGTGAGAAAATAAATTTTGGCTCTGGTTCCAAACTTCTACCCAATCAGACTTAGCATTTATATTTATACAAAATATTATTGGATAGGTTTGTTAAGTCTCTGTAGCCAAGAATGTCCAAATGAAATATACATGCTATGGACATATACTAAAGGAAAATGAATCCATTTCATCTTGAGAGACTAAATATTCATACTTGAAATGTTTCGCTTTTGATCAGGTGTTGAAAAGAAAACCAAATTCAAATGTATAATTTATAAATATGTGAGTGTTAAGAGAGATATACAATAAGCATGTAAAATGAAATATAAATATAAATTATTTAAAAATGTGTGCTCTTGGAAGATAATGCTGGGCACAGAGGAGACTTATTTACCTAAAAAATAAAATTATTCAACATAATTTTTAGAGATTGATATATACTATTATTTGTTTTACTAGTAATGAAGTATGTAATTAAGAATACTACCAAATTAACTAGCAATTAACCACATGATTATTGTGGTTAAAAGAAATTGCCATCTGGTTATATATCTGTTACTCTTTGAGTGCTTTTTATATTTTAAATAGTGCTTGTTTTGTGCTGCATAATGAAAATGAGACTTCATAGAAATATCTGTATCTTCTTACATTTATAAAAAGGATAAAAACTAAATGTGAGGTAAAATACACTATCCACAAACAATTATGATTATTGAAGAAATACACATTGTGGAACATTTATCTCAAAACTAGCAAATTTTTAAATTTCCTGAAAAAGGGCTAGCCTTTCTGACTTGTAAATATGCACTTGTAACAAGTGGACATGCTTCTGCTGGGAACAGTTTGAGACACCATGAGACTTAGAATAGTTGGGCCAGTTAAAACCACAAGTGAGAATTAATCTCTTGGCCTTACTACCCTTTCTAAACTACTGTTGAGTGGGAGTGGTCTTGAAGGATTTGGTTATCTATCTACAACTTTAAACCAGAATTTACTGCTGATAGTCCTTTCTGTGGCAGTATTTAGTTGTTCTTGAGTTGAGATAATCTAAACAGCTGGGAACTATTTCAGAATTGTCTGGCTCCAGCTGGATATGACTAAGAAAAAAGAAAAAGAAAAAAAAACCTCTTGTGCAGAGCTGATTTTTCACTGTAATCACAGAATTTAGTTTATAAAACCAAGACATAAATGTTGTTCCTGCACAGAGATAATCTGACCTGGTTGTCTAGTTAGAAGAAACTCCAACTGCTTATTCATTCTTTTTCTCCAGTGTTTGAGATTGTCTCACTATATTAAAAAGGCCTAGAGGTCTAATTCCTGGTGGGATTTTTGTTAAGTAGTGTAATTGAATTTAAATAAGAAATGTGTGCATGAAGGAATGATCTTGACTCATTTAGGTCAAGCATGTTTATCACATTCTTGCTACCAAAAACTCTATTAACAAAATTGTTTGTCTTACTCTTGATTACATTAAACCAAACATGTAGAGCTAAGGAAAGAACACATTACTGAAAAACAGAGACAAAGAAATAATCAATGTAGTTGAAATATCCATGAAAATTTTTAGGGCAAGAGGAATTAAGTGATAAGAAAACTGCAAAACCTAAGTCAGCCTTGTCTGATTGTCAATCTCAGCATAGTTAATAGAAATGACACATTCCTTGGTTAGAGCCTCACTCTATGTCCTCATCACCTTGTCTGCTACCCATGGACTCTGATGACCAAACAGGCAACTATAGGGCTGCTATGGATGAACATCAGCAACCTCCTCTAACCTTCATTAAACTGTGGTTTCCAGTTGAGTAATAATTTAGAAGTCTGTTGAAACTTATGTGGACTAGAAAATTTGCATATGAGTCCCAAAACATGTATGAAGCATCTGTTTTTAATAGTCTAAAACATGTTACAATCACTGATAGAAAAATCCCTGAATAGAAAGTGGGAAGTTGTTGATGCCACTTTACTTGTTATCCCAATAATCCAGAAGGAGAAAATGTTCAAGGCAGTTGCCTAAGAGCTCTATCTGGAAAGTTTTAAATCTTCTATGCAATGTCACTTTACATGTTGCAATGTCACTTTACATGTTGGAAGATACATGTTGGTTTTTAAATTTTCCAAGTAAAAGATAGGGGGAAAACCTGAAAAAAAGCTATAAAAAGCTACTGAGAACTGCTAGAAAGACTTTTATTACTTAAAAGATAGCCAACAAGAGATTACTCTGCTCCCTGAGTATGGTATTGGCATTTGGACCAGGTCATCTTAATGGCATTGTTTACAGCAGCAGGTGATTCTCTTGGCTCCATTTCCTACTCTATAGGTATGCCTATAAGTGCTCTCTAACTTTTTATTATTACCTTTGTGTAGCTTATAAATCCTTGTAAATAGTTTTGATTTTGAGAACAAAGAATATATACTATTGTAAACTACTGACGTGTGACCAAAGGTTGTGCCATGATTGATAAATCCACTTCTCATTCACCCATTCAGCAAATATTTATGTAGCGTGCTAAATGCTGTATAGCATGTGAGGCTCTGGAGATCCAGTAGTGTCCAATATAGACATGACCCCTCTTTCATGGGCTTATAGTTATTGATTTCATTAATTCACTCAATAGATATTTCTTAAGTGCCTACCATATGTCAAACATTCTTCTGTACTGGAATATGCAGGTAAACAAAAAAAAATTCTAACTTTATGGAGCTTGTTCTTAGTGGGAAAATCCAGATAATAAGCACAAACTATGATAAACAAGTAAGTGATAAAATACGCTAGGAAGATAAAAATATCATGTGAAAATATAGAGCAAGGGAAGGAAGCAGGAATGCTGTGCTAGTAGTTGTAATTAAAATATAGAGGTCCACCTAAGATGCTGCCACATTTGAGAAAAGACTTGAATGAACTAGAGTGTTGGCCATGCAGATATACCGAGGAAGAAAGGATGAGGGCAGGGGGAACAGAACAGTGCAAAGGCCCTAAGGCAAAGGGAAAACTGGCATTTTCAAGGAACAAAAAAATGAAGGCATTGTGCTTCAAGTAGTATCAACTAGTAGAAGAGAAGGAGGGAAAGAATTGAGAAAGGTAACAGGCATCCTGATCCCAAGTCTTGTAGTCCTTATTACCAACTATAAAGAATCACTCTTGTTGATGTGTTAAGAACAGACTGTAGTGTACAAAAGTAAAAACGGACCAATAAGAGGTAATTGCAATAATCCAGGTGAAGAGTACTGATAGTTCAAACTAGAGTGATAACAATAGAGTTTGTGAGAGATGATTAAATATCTTTTGAGTAGGGCCAATGGATTTGCAGGAGAGCTTTTTTTTTTTCTTTTTCTCCTTTAGTGAGGGAGTTAGTAGGGGAACAGGAAATAATCAGGGTTTTTTTTTTTTTTTACGGATGTGTTAAGTTTACGATGTCTGTTACATACTCAAGTGAATATTGTTTGTATTTCCAAGATAATTTTGTATGTGAATATGGAATTTAAAGGCTATAAACTTGGGGAGTTCCCATCATGGCTCAGCGGAAGTGAATCTGACTAGCATCCATGAAGATTCAGGTTCGATCCCTGGCCTCCTTCAGTGGGTTAAAGATCTAGCATTGCAGTGAACTGTGGTGTAGTTCACAGATGCAGCTCAGATCTGATGTTGCTGTGTCTGTGGCATAGGCCAGCAGCTACAGCTCCAATTCGACCCCCAGCCTGGGGATCTCCATATGCCACGGTTGAGGCCCTACAAAGCCAAAAAAAATAAATAAATAAAAATAAAGACTGTAAACTTGGGAATCATTTGTATATAAAGACATGGGGAACCACTAGGCTGGATGAGATTACCAAGGGGGTGAATAATGATCATGATGAGGACCCAGACTAATCCCTGGGTCACACCACCATTGAGAGGTCTGAGTGATGAGGAGGATGAAAAGACAGAAGGTACAGAAAAGGAGCAACTAGTGATGTTGGAGGAAATCCTGGTAGGTGGGGTGAGTAGGAGCCAAGGAGAGAACACACATTATGGAGGAGAAAGTGATCATCTATGTCAAATCCTGCCAAATAAATCTTGTGGTAAGAATCCATCACAAGATATAGCATGGTAAGGGAAATTCCCCAAAAATCATTTTGTGATTAAAATCAGGAAAGACCATTTTTAATAGACATTCCCAGTGATATGGAGTAGCTGATCACCTGCTAGTAATAAATTTTCTTCTAATTCTACAAATATTAACTTGCATGATGTTCACCATCTCTCTCATTGATTTATATAAAACTTTAAGGGCCTAACCTTAATCCAGAAGATATAGTATTAAATATAGTAATATCTTAAATTAATGGTATCTAAACTCACCTCAGCAGAGGGAGAGATTCTTTATACAACATTTATATCACAATGAACCTTCCAGTTTGTTTGAAGAAGACTATATTCTTTTCTAACCCCCCCAAAAATAGAAATCTACTTTCTAAATATTACCTTAACAATCAAAAACTATACAAGTTGCATAGTAGGTATTACATAGTTACAGTGTTAATTAATGAATTAACATTTGTATGATATTGTAGAAAGATCCATAGAGAGAGATACCTATATTCATTGATATAGCATACTTATGTAGAACCCTATTATTTTTATCCTTCAATTCCTATCTTGATTTAAAACAGTCTTTCATACTACTGGTAACCATTGTTAATATTGCTATTTTTTTCCCATTTTCACTACAAAATTGAGATGATACAACAGAGAAGGCAGTATCATTGTGAATCCATTTTTTTTCCTTAGTGCTTTTTTAATGGCCATTTTCCCCATTTCATGTTTATAAGAGATTTATACATGCAGAATTTTGTAACAAGAGCTTTAAGCATTTTTTTCTGTTTCTTGAAAATTTGGCACAAATTTGTAGTCCAGTAATGATGTACAAATGTTTCTTTTCCCACATTCTCACAAAGTGTAACTTTTTTAAAAAAAATTCTAAATGTACAGAATATTTCATTTTATATTCCTTTAGTTATGAAGGAAACAGCTTTTTTGTTTGATGGCACTAATATTTTTCTACAAGCTATTCGCATCTTTATTTTTTTGGTGTATTAGCATGTTTTTTCCTTGATTAGGAGAGCTCTTAATATAATGATAACATTTTATATGCCATGTTTCCAATCTGTGATTTATCTTTTGATTTATCTTTTGACTCAGAGTTTTTTCTATTTATTTCAATAGTCTCCTCTCTCACTGTTTTCTTTGTAAATTCTTAACTTTTCCTTTTGTCTTAGATGTATTTTGTAAATATTTTTATATTTCTAGACATTTCTCAGTATTTTGTATGTATCCATATTGTCTAGGTTATTTTACACTGCCATTAAGAATTTTTTATTCTATGATCCATCTAGAGTTTATTTTTTACTTTTATTTTATTTTATTTTATTTTATTTTATTTTTGCCTTTTGGGACCATACCTGTAGCATATGGAGGTTCCCAAGCTAGGGGTCTAATTGGAGCTACAGCTGTTGACCTTTGCCACAGTCGCAGCAACGCCAGATCTGAGCCGCGTCTGTGCTCAACACAGCTTATGGCAACACCGGATCCTTTAACCCACTGAGCGAGGCCAGGGATCGAACCGGCAATCTCATGATTCCTAGTCAGATTCGTTTCCGCTGCACCATGACGGGAACTCCTGGAGTTTATTTTTTTTGTATTTATCAGTACATTGTCATTTGACTAAAACACGAAAGTATACTAGAGAGCAAAGTAGACCAAACATGCATGTTATGATCATGCATGTTTAAGATCAGCTTTCTTATCTGTCCCCTCTCTGTTATTTTCCCTTTAGGCATGTTGCAGTGTAGTTTTTCACTGAAGAAACACCAAATATTTCAACTTCCACACATATAAGTGAGGTCAATTCTGTCATACAGTCAAAGCAGACAGTTGCCTCAGGCAGTAAAAACATTCCACACAGTAAATTCTTTAGGGATTGTTTTCAGTGTGAGAAGCTAGAGGCAATAAAATGCAAGGCATTTCCCATTTTGTCTAAAGTGAATTAAATCAGAATTTAATTATCTCTTAGAAGAATCGTCTTTGGCACCTATATTCACTTTTATATTCCAATTGGGACTGGATGGTAAAGCTATGTAAAATACTGATGAAAATTTTAGAAAACCGTTTAATAGCTACACATTTCCTATAATTAAAGGATAGGTATTCAGAATGTGACACTTTTATTGGAAAGAGATATGTGTGTTTGTGTGCATGGAGATGAAAGTGTGTATAAGAGAAAGCTTGCAAAATAAAATAGATGAGAAGAAATTTAAAATAAAATAAAACAAAAGAGAGTTCCCATTGTGGCTCAATGGCTTAAGAACCTGACAGACATAGTGTGTATGAGAATATGGGTTAGACCCCCTGGCCTAGCTTTAGTGGGTTAAGGATCCAGCATTGCCACAAGCTGTGTCTTATATTACAGATGTGGCTCAGATCTGTCATGGCTGTGGCATAGGTGGCAGCTGCAGCTCCAATTCAACCCCTAGCCCAGGAACTTCGATATGCCTCAGGTAAGGCCATAAAAAAGAAAAAGAAAATTTACCTAGAATCTGATTATTATCTTTGTCAATTAGAAGGCTCAAGCCAAAAACATATAAACAATTGGAAACTGAAAATTTAATCTTGCTTTTATAATTTGATTTTTCATAGACTTTAGCAATCTGAGGAATTAATGGATCTTAACATCAGTAACACTTCAAATCTCTTTTTTGACTCTTGGACCCACTTAAAGCCTCTTTAAAAACCCACTCTTCCCTGGCCCTATCCTGGGGTGTTCAGGACTTGTCCGGGTATAGTATGTGCCCCTTTTTATGTATTCCCATTGGGCTGTCCTGCTTCTGTACCTTCAGGTACCAGAGTCTCCCACTGGGTGTCACCAGACTCCACTCAGTGCTTTAGTTTCCCATCAGGTACATCTTACCTCCATAAAGTGTTGTCAACTAGGGTCTTCCTGAAACCAAGGCAGTGGGTGGTCTGGGCAAAGTAGGAAAGAATGTACTTTCTCCTTTCATGTTGCATTTGATTAGAGGAGTCCCCTAGTAATATTACTTAGGCCTTCAAAATCCAATAGTGCCTGTATGGAAACTATTCTTTCAATCTTTTACTCTCTCTTATACTTCTCTAATGTTTCTTTTGTTAGCATAGTCAACATATTCAGTACTTATTGAGCCTATGTACTTCTAGGACTCAGACATGAGCCAGTAAAGACAGAGCAAGAAACAAGTGTGAGTGACAGATGGACCCCCGTGCTCAGAAACAGGCCTCCTCACTAACTAAGGCTTTCTTCCCAGGTCAAGCTGAAATTCAGAGAACCTGGTCCCTTTGTCCTTCAGAGAAACTTTCCAGCAGTAATTTCTATGCCAAACATATGTAAAGATGCTCTAGAGACAATGTTTCATAATTTTGTCAAACATAACCTGAGTCCCTCTTGAATACCAGGTGAGATGTTTGATATAAAATGTTTCTTTACCTGTAACCCCCCTCCAACACCTAAGTTCTGTCACAATAATTTACTTCCAGAATTAAAATGGAGCAGGACTTTATGGTTCTCCCTCCTCACCCCTATGTCCTCAGCCTACCTTTTGTCTACAGAAAAACTTTAGCCAAAGAATACATTTAATCAGAGAAGTAAGAAAATGTAGATGCAAAGGAAAGCAGTCAAACAAGACTAAGTAATAATAGTTTAGTCATTACACAAAGTTAAGGACATTTAATTCCTCCTCAAGGGCTATAGATGATACTCTGAGCCATATCTTTTGAGCTCTCCTATGGATACTGAAACCCCCATCAGATGGAAAAAGTTAACTACATGATGACTAGACTGTACCCATGACATAATCTGACACAATTTTGAGAACTGGCCTCAAGGAAACGGAGAAAAACAACCCTGGAACTGAGGAATAATTGCACTTAATCAAGATAACACTGATCAGACCACTGCATGACTAATTTCAAGATGACTGTCAGAGATGACTGCTGTTTCTGCATGTAGCCCGCTTCCTCTGCCTAAAAAAGTTCTTGCCTATTGATTGTGAGGGGAGGAGTTGGCCTTTGAACAATGAGTCTGCTCTCACCCTGCATTGCCAGCCTCCAAAGTAAAGCAAACTTTCTTTTACACCAGCCTTGCCTCTTTATTGGCTTCTGAGTAGTGAGCAGCCAGACCCCACCTTCATAAATGGTTTTTGGCACCCAATATGAGGCTATTTTTTCTCACAAGATTTGGCTCCCCTGGGTTTTCCCAAGTAGAGACGCCAGCCATGACTAACACCAGGATGGCTGTGATGAGCCCACTCCTTTGGCTAGCTGGCCCCAAGAAGGGGATTAGCAGGGGTATTCCTGGCATCTGGCAAAACCATTTGTTTCAGGGATGCTCCCTCTTTCTCCCCTGCTCAGCACTGACTGCCAATTTATGCTTTTCCTTGGTGGAACTGAAGATGAATCTGGATAAGTCGAGGAGCTCCAAGACCGAGTAAGTCCACCTGTGTGCACCCAGGCAAACTTCTCTTTTGAGAATGAAGTGCTATTTGGGCATTTTTGCCAATTGGTTCGGACAGCTGTCTATCACTGAAGACTGTTTGTGTTGGGGAAGTGTTTGTTTGGGACTCCCTAGGGGGTCACCCTTTTGGAGGTTTGTGTCAGTTCTGTCTTCCGGTGTGGGAATGTGTGTGCCATTAGTGTGACTGGTCCTCTTGTTAACTTTAGTAGAATGTGACCAACAGTACTATTAAGACTCCAAAGAAAATTGGTTATGATGAAACTCTTTTGAAACTCCGAAACTGGTTCTTTCTACATATATAGTTGGAGAAATATGGCTTGATAAAATATTGTTTTCAGGGAGTTCCCATTGTGGAGCAGCGGAAATGAATCCGACTAGGAACCATGAAGTTGTGGGTTCTATCCCTGGCTCTGCTCAGGGGGTCAGGGATCCGGCGTTGCCATGAGCTGTGGTGCAGGTCACAGACGTGGCTCGTATCTGGCATTGCTGTGGCTGTGTTGTAGGCTGGCGGCTACGGCTCTAACTGGACCCCTAGCCTGGGAACCTCCATGTGCCACGGGTGCAGCCCTGAAATATCAAAAAATGAAAAAAGAAAAAAAAAGAAAATATCGTTTTCAGAATTCTGACCCTGAGAACAAAAATAAGCCTAGGAGAAAGCTGGAAGTTAACTCATCACATCCTTGAGCTGATATAGAAGTTAAATTACTTGCTTTTTTTGCATGTAGCCTTCTCTCTCTGCCTACACCCCCTTTAAAATGTCTTGCCCACTTGTTATCAGCAGGGGAGTCACCCTTTGGACTTAAGTCTACTTGCCCCCACCTCCCAGTTGTCTGCCTCCAAAATAAACTTTCCTTCCACCAACCTTGCCTCTTCATTGGCTTTTGAGCAGCCAGCAAGCAGCAAGATCTCACTTTTGGGTACAGTATCACATGTGTGTATTTACCTGTAACTTTATGTATCTGTAGCATGTATCTAGTCTTTACATGTAATTCCTATCCAGCTCATAAGCTTCTTTGTGTGTCCTAAAGGAAACAGAGTGGTAGGTAAAGGGTAATATATAATCCTGAGCAAATCTCAATATGTTGGGATCTACTTTGTCAAAGAAATAGCTTCTGGGGAAAGCTATTTTATTTCTGGGGAAAATAAAAGAGACATTTTTAAAAAGGATGTATGTGTATTTAGTTAGAATTTATTAGTATATGTTTTCCCACTACCTATAACCATAACTCTAACACTAACCCTAATTACATGAGTCTTCTCTCCCAGGCATTTATGACTTAATGTGTGGGATATTGGTAATATGCAGAACAAAACATATAGCCGTAGTGAAATGAACATGGCCTTGACAGGATATGAGGTGTATTTAAAGAGCTGTCTGAGTACCTTTTCAACCACATGCATTAGACTCAGTAAATATAACTGCTGCTAAGTGCAGTTTTTATTGATAGCACGATATGTTTAAAGGAAGCCATCTGGAAGCTATGAAAGTGCACCTTTATTTTAATCCTGCTAGTTGTATCTCAGAATTAAGGCTTTACTGAGTTATCACTTTCTTCTATTCCAGCACACCTCAGAATCTCAGTATTTGATAGTTGCTAAATATATGTTTATTATCTAGCATTAAAAACATAGGAATTTCAAAAGTTTATATCACAATGCTCTAATGCTTTCTGTCTGGATACCTCATATAACCTCTGCACCATGATGGAATGCATCATCTTTTTAAAAAAAGAATGAAAAGAGGTAAAGAGCACCTATTGATATTCACCTAGAAACTGAGACCTGGAAAAAAAAAAACATATAATACTGACAGCTGCCATTTATTCTGTGCTGATTGTGTACTATTTAGTTCTCACAACACATTTTGCTGCCTTTTTATAGATGACACTAAGGGCACTAAGCTCTGAAAGACCATGCCCCTTGCCTAAGGATTTCCCCAGCAGCAGCTCAGAACTCAAAGCTTCACTCTTCCTAGCATTTTCACACACTGTGCCCAAACCCCACCACCTTGATAAAATGCAACAGAATTGAACATACTATTAAAATGCAATGAGCCAAGTGAACAAACAGATGTAAGCATTTTAGAAAATTTATGTCTATTCGATCCTAAAATTATATCTAATAACTAATATTTATTGAACATGTATTGGGGCATAGCACTATATTGAAGCATTTTACATATTGTTTTCTTATTTAATTTTATGACATCCCCATGGGTAGATATAACCTCAATTTACAGATGATAAACCACCTTCAGTAGGATTTGAGAATTTAAATAACTTTCCCTAAGTCACAGTTTACTAATAAGGAAACTGAGGCCAGAGCTATAAAATATCTATACATAATCTATGCCAGATTTTCATACCTTTGTATACATTTTATAGAAGTATAGTTAAAAATCCCCCCAAAACTTCTCTTTTCTCTAGTCAGTTTACATGCAAAACTGTTAAAAAAAGTCCCATTATTATATAATTCCATACTTTATATTAAATCATTAAATAGAGCTATTATCTGAATTAAAGGAAATGTAGGTTTTTCTGCTCTCTGAAATATGTGTGTGTGTGTTTGCTGTGATTTATTGTGTAATGATGTTATGCTATTTCTCATCTGAGTAAATGTTAAAGAAGGCCAGCCCTGAAAAAGAAGAAGGGAGAATATAACAAGTGGGTTGCTCTCAAGGTACACTCTATAGGGCCAAGTGGTTGATTAAATGTGACAACAAAAGGGAAATTATAAATGTTGAAGTTTGAACCTTGGGAAACGAGGAATGGGTGAAAGGGGGTTGGGAATGCCACTTACAGGAATAGAGGAAGCTGGTGGCTCTCGTTTGGAACTGAAAATGAAGGTAATTTTAGATGGCTTGAGTTTAAGATACAGCAGGCCACTGAGGGAAGCCATCTAGCAGATACAATTGTGCAGCTGTAGTTTGGGTGAAATTGCCTAACTACAGACACCTTAGTTAAAATGTCTGTAAGAGGCATTGTTCTACTGTTTTAATTATAGTAACTCATTTAATCCTCAAAACTACCCCCATCAGGAGTGCCTGTCATGGCTCAGTGGTTAACTAACCTGACTAGTATCCATGAGGACATGGGTTCGATCCCTGGCCTTGTTCAGTGGGTTAAGGATCTGGCCTTGCTGTGGTGTAGGTCTCAATCATGGCTCAGATCCCATGTGGCTGTGGCATAGGTCAGCAGCTACAGCTCTGATTTGACCCTTAGCCTGGGAACCTCCATGTGCCACAGGTGTGGCCCTAAAAAGACAAAAGACAAAATAAATAAATAAAAGCAACCCCCATGAGATATGCAGTAAATTGATAATTGAATATTGTCCCTCTAAAATTCATGTCTTCTTGGAACCTCAGCATGTGACCTTATTTGGAAATAGAGTTTTTGTAGATATAATTAAGATTAGGTATCCAGTAGCCTCAAACCAGTGATTGATGTTCTCATAAGAAGAGGAGGAGACACACAGAGCAGGGCAGAAGCTAGAAGAAACATGGAAGGATTCATCTGTAGAGTCTTTGGTAGGAACATGGCCCTGCTGATAATTTGGTTTCAGACTTCCGGCTTCTTGAACTGTGAAAAAAATATATTTCTGCTCTTTTAAGCTGCCAAGTGTGTGGTAATTTGTTAAGGCAACTCTAGGAAACTGACACTAAGTGTACATTTGTATATCAGCATTTTATATGTGAAGGAAGAGAAGCACAGATGGGGCATCCCAGCGTATTCTCTCAAGGTCAGACAACTCAGTAGAGCTAGAATTCAACCCAGATTTTCTTCCTTCAGACATTTGCACTAAACCATTACCTATCCTGCGTCAATTATTTTTTTTATTACCTGGTAATAAAGAGTGACCTAGCCTGTGTACATAGAACTAGAGACAGCACAATATTCCCTGGAGGCAGACAGTCGCTCAGAATACATAAACATTAGACCTAAACCACTTTTCTCCATCTAGCTATTTGATTATAAAACCATTGTTTACTGTCTTGTCAAAACCTAATATGCTAAAACACATTTACTATATACATAGTAAAAGGGAGCTATCAAAGACATGCATTTATTTGTAATAGTCTATGACAATAGCTATAACTCGTTATCTAAATCCTCTTCATCACAATATACTGTTTACCTAACTTCATTTATAGCCTGATTTAATAGGTTTCTGGGACCTACAGTTCTATAGGTCAACTACATTTCTTATCTCCATATCAAAAAATGAGTGGGTTTGGTTGTAGATTGTGTAACTGTTGATATCTTTCAATACAAAATATGTGTTCTATGTGATTGGACACAACTTCAGAATTTTTAGAAGGGAAGTTTAGAAGACTCACGAAGCTTATTTGGGTTGCAGTTGTTCAGGAAAAAAACATTACCATTGTTTTAGAGCCTGCTTTTTATAGTACAGGCATACATAATGATAAAATAATTAAAGGCATATAGCGAGTAGGGTGGCTCACAACTTAATAAAAATAAAAATGCAAAGTCTTTCTGTTATTTCTTTAATTTAATCCCACTGAATATCTAAAATTACACTTTTTTCTCCTAAGAGGCTCTAATTCATGAACACTATTTTATACCTGCCTTTTTTCTTTTTTACTTCAAGAACCAGCAGAGGGAGCTATAGGGTCTCTAACAGTTCTTTTTAAAATGATGTAATAAACACAATGTGAAGCTCTTCTTTTTGGTTTCTTTGCCAGTGAAGAAAATACAACCCTCTTTGCCTACGTAGTGTTTACTTAAGGGATCAGAACACTCCTGGGGGATCTACTGGCCAATTACCAGGGGTAGAACAGAACGTTATTTACATGGCACACACTGGAGTGGCTCCATGGGATCTTTTCTGGTCTACTGAGTAGTTATATAATTACATGCAAAAATATATGTATCTCAAAGATCAGAAGGGATTAAAATGACTGTGTGGAAAACTAAGAATGCAGATATAAATGCAAAGAATTGTTTGATCTGGCCTTACAGGTAAAACTGGGGACCTGTGGTGATTCAACAATTAATTAGTCTAAGATGAAAGACAGCTTTGGCATTGACAACAGGGTCCTATAATATTTACTTTTGGAGTAATTTTCATCGTTAATTTCAATAAATTGATATTTTTCTTAAAATTAATTTGCATTAAAATTAAAAACATGCAGGTGTTTCTCCAGTTAATCATGGTTCATCTCTTAGAAATATCTTTACACTTCAAATTATTTAAATTGATGATATTTCAAATTATTAAGAAATAGATTATTTTAGCAATGTTTGTTATATGAAATGAAATATATTTTGCCATGCTTTGCATTTCTTTGAATAAGTGTTTTAGTTTTCATTTATCAAATGTATATTAATGTTGTACTTCTTGAAAAACTTGAAAATAGATTTTTTTTGTGTGTGTTTTCATTACTTGGAGAATGCCTCTGTATGTCCAAGTAATTATAGAAGGTTAATTAAATAATAGTCAAATGACACTTTGCCTACTGTTGTCTAAGAAAGCCCAAAGTAAAATTAATTCTCTTACTGTTTTTCACAGTGTTTAGGATGAGTACGATTAGTTCAAAGGTCTCTATAGCAATCCGCCTATCAAACAGCCTAAGAATCTTTGGCAAACAACATCTCTTTCCCATATTTCTTCATGCTAGGATTTACAAGTGCATTATTTAAAATCCAGTTGAATTACTTAATAGCAGAAAAATTGTAGTGTCAAAGAAAATAGCATAAGCAAGATACCACAGGCATACATAACTGGGAAAGATTAATAGAAAAATATTCTGGAGGTAATTATTGCACAAGTGCTAATTAATTTGTTGTTTAGAGGAGGAATTACGTCAAGGAGTAAATAGTAGGGTTAGACGATTTAGGAGAGCTCTGACTACATTAACGATTAGGACTTAAAGCATGGAAGGGGAGCAGTGCAGGAAATCTCAGATCCAATACTCCTTTCCATTCTCTGGACCTGATTTTTACATATATTATTCCTTCCGTAACATGAAAGGTAGGGATACTTACCTTTTGTTTGTCATTTTTTAACAAGACAAACATCAAAATAATAAATAGTGAAACTGTATTTTAAATACTAAGTATAAATAACACAGAAATACACACTTAAAATATATTTTAACCACTTTCTTAAAACTTTTTTGGCCACGTAAAATTTATATTGATATCTCTTGTTATATAAGGTTAGCGTGATCATGAAACTTGGTTCTCCTGCTGAGTTTATGATTAGCCCTCTATCTACAACTTTGTTCTCTTTCTTGCCCTGCCCCTGTTCCTCTGAGGATTGAGGAATAACAAAGAAAAGGAGGGTCTGAAACCAAGCAGAACCTGCCAGGCTTTCCCAGATACAAAAGCCCTTCCGTGTCCTTCATTTCTTGGAGTTTTAGTTTCCTAGACATTTCCTGAGTTCCAAAGGGTAGGTTTAAGGAGTTAATGATTAGTACAGTAGCCTCACAGGACTCCTAGTTCCTCTTAAAGGAATATAGGTAATAATCTGACACTTATCTTTGAGTTATTCTATGGAAACCAAGACCCCCACCTGGTGGAAGATGGTGGCTATATGCTAATCATAAGCATGTAATCCTCTTGGAACCAGAGATGGAGATTTTCTAAATATCACCCTGTTACCTCACCACCAACCAATCAGAAGTTCAATGAGCTAATTACACGTCCTATGATCCTATCCCCCAGTACTATCTTTAAAACCCCTTGCCTCAAAGCCATCAGGGAGTTCGGGTTTTTGTATTCATTTGCTTGCTAGCCTATTTATTTATTTATTTATTTATTTATTTATTGTCTTTTTAGGGCCACACCCTTGGCATATGGAAGTTCCTCAGCTAGGGGTCGAATCAGAGCCACAGCCACAGCAACACCTGATCTGAACCATGTCTGTGACCTACACCACAGCAACGCCAGATCCTTAAGCCACTGGGCAAGGCCAGGGATCGAAACTCTGTCCTCCTGGATACTAGTCAGGTTCATTACCGCTAAGCCACCATGGGAACTCTGAGTTTGGGTCTTTTAAGCATGAGTTGTCCATGCTTATTTGGTTCCCCGCAAATAAACACTTATTTTGCTGCAAACACTCATTGTCAGAGTTTGGCTTTTTGCTGCATGAGCCATGGGAGCCCTTACTCAATAACAGTTATCCGCAGATAATTTTCAATACACAAAGTATATTTATTGTTTACTGAACTAATATAAGTTGATTCAAAACCGATAGCCTAGAGATCATCAAATGAACCCAAAATAGAAGCTGTTTTGAAAAATATGAACTAAGCTGATTAGAGTTCATTGTTCACATGAAATGGGTACAGGGTAAAGGGTCAACAAGAATTTAAATTAGATAAAATATTTCTCCAAGTATCATAGTATGGAAGAGTATTATTACTCTAATTATTAATTATTTTCAGAATAGACCATAAAAAAGCATTTCAATGTGGTTATCTATGGCAATAAATCAATATGCCATTAGTAATTTGCCTCCAGAGTTTACCGCTCCAAAAGGAAAAATAAAAATATTTGTTTCAACATGACCCTTTCAACTTTCTAAACAAGGTGAAATGTTTTGTAGGGACTGGAAGAAATCTTAGAAGCTAGTGTTCACCTTTAGATTTCTGAGAAAGATTTAAAAAAGACCTCTGCTACATGTTAGGCAGTAAAGTATTGACATAGGTAAAATTGCTACATAGGCCAAATTTGTTTTCACATCCTTCCAATGTTCTCAAATGACCAGAACACCAGTTTATGAGCCATTGAGCTTGAGACCTCTCTCCCCATTTCCTGTAGTTCACATTCTTCCTATAGTGGCCACTGTGGAAGATTATAAGAGAAGACAGAAATGCTTCCGAAAAAGGATGAGAGGGTATTCACACTTATATTTTCAAGTACTGTGGGGTACATACCACTCTGAGAAGAAACTCAGAAAAAAAAAGGGTGGGATTTTAAATCTTTCATTGCATACTTTCACTTTTCTGCCTTTTAAAATGCATATTACATTAAAAAATAGTACAACTTTTCTTCTGAGTGAATCTAGGTCACTGTTTTGGTCGTCTTGTCCTACACAGTGATGTAATTGTGTAAACTTTCAGTGTTTCTGCTTTCCTCCTCAGACAGCCAGCTTTCACATCTCTTGCAGTCATTTTACTTATTACTACTCCTGCTTACACATACTTTTTTTTATTTGCTTCTAGATTGCCAGGGTCTAGGTGGACCAATATGCTTTTAAGAATTAAATATTTAATAATAAACTGAGTGATGGCCTTGGATTCAGAGATGACATTTCCAACCCTCAAAGTCCTTTATCAGTTCTAGTCCAGCTGGATTTAAAGCTGAGATTGTCTTTTGCTATTACATGGAGGGAAACATATGAGAACCTTGCTCTAAGATAGCTTGTTGGAAGTCAATACAATCATTTTAAGTTTGCTTTTGAGAATAAAATTTTACAAAGTTACTCAAGAGTGCAGTGAATAAAATTTCTTTTTTAAAGCTATTTTTAAAATTTTTATTGGAATGTATATGACTTACAAAGTTGTGTTAATATCAGGCATACAGCAAAGTAAATCAGTTATACATATATCCATTTCTTTTCAGATTCTCTTCTCACGTAAGTTACCACACAGTACTGAGTAAATTTCCCAGTGTTATACAGTAGGTCTGTGTTACCTGTCTGTTCTATACAGTAATATGTATATATCAGTTCTCTAATTTATCCTTCCCCTGCCCCCATTTCCCCTTTGGTAAACTTTAGTTTGGAATGTTAAGGGGAAAAAAAGAAAAAGAGGTAGCTTTGGTATACTTATCGAGGATAAGGGAAGCATAGCATGGATTTCCCATTGGTAATTATATCAGAATGGAAGGGATATTGAAGATAAATTCAGTGCTTATCACGTACTATTTATCATGTGGGCCTAGTAATTTCCTGGAACCAATCTTTGGAATCCTTACTTCTACTGGGTATTTTGCCTCTTAATGAAAAAACCCAAATGTTATACCTTCCTCAAAATTTGACCTAGAGTGTTTTAGAACTTGGTGGTTCATTTGTTTAACACATAGCTCAGAGCTTTGCACCAAGTTCAAGTTTAATAAGTATTTTTGTATTGATTGGCAACAATGCTGATACATTTACTATCCCATAGTACACATTCTGCAGAAAGAGTGCAGCCTGTTCTGACAACTGAAATGCAGGGTATTTTGTCATGAGGACCTACAGAAAAGGGAATTAATAAGACTGTTCTTAAAATTATTTTAGGATGGGTTTTCTTTTTCTTGTTCTTTTTGTTTTTCCTTGAGGTTCAGACAGGAACATAATGTCTTAATAGGGAGAATGTTTAGAAGAGATTCATAGCCCAATGTGTTTGTAAGAAAATAATCCTGTATTAACTTGGTCCCACTAAGAGCCAGTCCCTCAATTTATATAGGCATTTTTATTTTATAACACATTTCTAATTTAATTTCCATTAATTTATTTTGAACGATAATATGACGAGTACTTCAACTTCTCACAACTCGTAAATATTATTTAGAAAGCTAAAATGCATTAAAGCAAAAGAAAAAGAGGTTAGCACTAATGGTTAGCCATTCTTATATAAATAAGGGCAGCACAAACAGGCAGATGAATTGTGGAATAAAATCTAAGGTAGACTAGTCTTTAAAAATTAACTCTTGTGAATCAGCTTCTTAATCCCTTTGCCTCTCCTTCATATTTTCAAGGCATTCAAGAGAGCAGGGTATCATATCAAGTAATCTTAAAAATTGTCCAAAAGTGCTCTGTGTCTCAATATAAAATCCCAGCTCCAGAACGTATGCACAGGGACCTTTGACCCACTCCGCAGCATCTCTCCTGTGTTCCCTTCTCCACAGGCTCCATTTCCAGCCTCATAGTGTTCCAGGTTCATCTGCCCTTCACATTGTGTGCCTCTATATCAACCCTTTGCCTGGAACCAGATTCTCTCTCTGTGAAAATCTTACTCATCCTTCAACTATCAGATGAAGTTCATATCTCCTGTGAAGTCTTTGCTATTTGTGACAGGGAGAGCTAGCGATTTCCTCAATTTGTTCACATCAATCTTATGGAATGTTAATTTTTTATACAACTTTTCTATTTATGTTTCTTCTATGGACAAGGACTATGTTTAGCTCATTCTCGCCAAAAAATCCTAATGCATGATCTGCCTGGCAGATAGTAAGTGTCTCATAAATGTTTGTAGAATGAATGAGAGTGAGGGTGGGGTGAGTGAATGAGTGACTAAAAAACACATCCCAAATTTATAATTTTTCCTACATGGCTAAAATCAAGCCATTAAACTTACATTTTTAAATCAGGAGGATTATTCAGTCACAGATTCAGCATTTACTAAGAGTTTTCTACAGTACAAATGAAGACATAAGATACTCCTGAAAGACAAATAAGACACTGGCCCTGTCCCCAAGGAATTAAGTATAGCCAGAGGGGATTACCTATATATACAAATAGGTAGGTATAATGCATTCTGAGTCTCAAAGCAGCACTGCTGAAAGGATTTAGAAGTAGGAGTCTCAGAGAAAGGACATCTATGCAAATAAAGCTACAGAACAAACATGGAGGTGAGGAACTAAATGCTGCTCAGCATTGCTGCAGCCTAGATTAAAGGAAGCTGTGGTGGGAGGTACAGCTAGACAGGTGGGAGGGGCCAGAGTGTAAATAGCCAGGCACATTATTTCTGGAGCCTTGTCCTACAGCAATGGGTTGCGCGTTTGTAGGGTTGCAAAGAAAAATTCACAGGGTCTGATTTGTGTGGTCAGCTGTCTGTGGGAGTGAGGAAAGGCGGACTGGAGAGAGTGAAGATTAAGGCAAGCTTGGTTTGAGTACATTGTTATTACCTTCAAATCTATACTGTGAGTTTAAATTGTAAAAATTATTTTGTAAAAGAGATACAAAGCATCTTGTAATAACTTTTGTATAAAAGATCTTGTAAAAATTCCATTATGTTTTAAGGCTGAAGGATCTTTTGGTTTTAATTAGAGGAAACAGGATTCATGGGTAAATGGGAAAAGAATTATGGACTCTGCCAACAGAAAAGCAAAAAAGGCTCATGTCACAATTTGACCTTGCAAAGGAGAGTGACTTTATACATGGGAACTGTGATCACCTGTGGGACTCACTTTCCTCTAAAGGATCCTGCTTACCTTACATGGTTTCCTGTAAAGAGCAAATAAATTATACAAAAATACATTGCATCTATTAAAGCACTACACAAATATAAGGGGTTTAAACATTACTTTTAAATTTTTGTTTTAAAGTAAAGCAAATGGCCAATCTCCAACAAGGCTTCAAACCTATTACTAATTCCACAAATATAAAGAAGCAATACAAATCTCATCCCAGAAAACATCACGGAACACTGTATTAGCTATTAAATGAAGGAAGGCAAGCCTGTACAGACACCATCTGCCTACTCTACTAATAGGCATTATGTTTTCTTCCTGGAAGTCCCATTAGTGTTAATAAGAGTGGAGTGTGTATGTCTTAGCATGCTGACAGTGTGACATTAACCTATCTAAACACTAATGGATAGAATGTATACACATTTCACCAAAGCAAGAGATGGATTTCTCTATTCTTAGTAACTATAAACTGATATAAACATATTTTATAGTATACTGACTCAAATAAATTTATAATTTGAGGGCTCTTGGAGAAAGAGCTGATTTTCTAAGACTGGAGCAGAAAATATATAAGTGAGCCTGGAGTATCTTGTAGTGCCAGAAAGTAAGAGTATGCTAAAATAAACCAAAAAACCCCACAATAATGGTGTGAGCAACAGAATGAACTAGTACTGAGTTATAACTCAAAGCATTAAATATCCATGAGTTCATATTAATAAAAATAAATGATTGAATAAGTAAATAAATGGAGAAGAGAAAAATGTTCTGTGCAAATGAATTCCAAATAATTTGGAAGTAATTCCAAAAATTTTTTAATATTTTTACAAAATAATTTTTTGTAGATACATTTTTTTTACAAGGAAGTGGAGTATGAACTACACTTGGTGACTTCTTTCCAAAGAATGAAATATGGAAAGGGGGTAAAAAAAAGGTAACTCTGCAGTGGGAGGACTGGGCAAACCCTACCTCAACCAGGTGATCAAGGTCAACATCACCGTGATGTCAGGTTGATGGCATGTACTCTTGATGTCATGTGATGAAATGGTCACTTTATGTCTTCACTCTTTCTCCCCCAAACCTAAAATCCCAGTCTAATTCATGAGAAAAACATCAGACAAATCCCAGTAGACAGATATTCTAGAAAATATCTGACCAGTACTCCTCAAAATTGTCAAGGTCATCAAAACAAGTTTGAGAAACTGTCACAACCAAGAGATACCTAAGGAAACCTGATAACTAAATGTAATGTCCTGGATGGGTTCCTAGATCAGAGAAGGGACACTAGGTAAAAACTAAACAAATGTGAATAAAATATGGACTTTACTTAACAGATCAATATTGTTTTGTTAATTGTTAACACATGTACCGTACCAAAATAAGATATACGTCATTGAAAAAAATGGGATGTAGCATTTATGGGAACTCATATATTATCATCGCGGTTTTTCTATAATTCTAAAACTGTTCTAAAATATAAAGTTTATTTTTTAAAGCATAATTTGAGTTGGAACTTACCCCCTTTTAAAAGTTATATTATTAAAAATAAAAAGAAGTGAACCAGACTTTTAAAAATGGAAACGCACGAGGTTTTCCAATTGCATTGGAAAGTGATGTCTATATAGTCAATAGGGGCGCCTTTTAATTTAAAAAAAAAAAAATTTATGTTTTGGCCTTGCCCATGGCATGGAAATTCCTGGACCAAGAGTCAAACCTACACCACAGCAGGACACCAATCCTTAACCTGCTGTGCCACAACAGAACCCCTAGTGGGGACTTTTTAGACTTTTCATAATAGCAAATTACTCTGTGATGATCCATGCAGGATTTAGCTATGTTGTGGTATTATCTTAAATGCTTTGCAAGTTTGTATGTCAGGAGGAATGCAAATGGTGAGCTTTGTGTTCCACTTTTCCATGACCCAGACCATTTTACTCTGCAGATACTTGTAAACCTGAATATTTCTTCTGTGATGACAAAGGCTTCAACCTCTGGTTCTCCAGACTAAGGGTGAATCTCCTCACATCTCCTGATTACTCTGCTCAAATCCGTATACAAGGACCAACCATGTGTGCTCTACCTGTCCACATGTGTGTTACTTCTCCCAAATTGGTCTCCTAGAGAGCGCTGATTTTGTCTTTTATCTCTGCAGCCACACCACTTTAAGATGGTGCTTGATACACAGTGGTGGCTCATATGTACTATGTGGCAATACACTTTTAAGGCTAATACAACTGAATTTTACCATTAGCAGACTTGGAGAAAACCAAGAGACACTGATTCTTGACGGATCTGTTCCAACCAAATGCAAAAGTTCATCTTTCCCCAACTTATAAGATAAGCATTGTAAAAAGTTATTTAAATAGAGCAGTATAAATTTAAATGATTACTTTAAAACAAGTAATGTATACAGACACCTGAGTGGGACCGTATTGATGAATAGTGATCTCCTTTTCAAAGTTTAACCACAGAAGATTAAGTTTCTTGTCCGAAATTTCAATTTAATCCATCTCAAGATCCTTTCAATCTTCAACCTAATGTATGACAATGCTATAAAATATTAAATCCACTTATACTTGCTGGCATTTTCCTTTTGTTTCACTCTCTCTCAATGTTGATCTCAGAAAAAGAAGACAGCTTAGTGACTTTCAAGAAAGATGCATTCTCAGATCAGTTCTCCAACCTGACTTTACCTTCTGAATTCAAAGATATGAGGAAAGATGATCATAAAACTTAGTAAAAGAAATTGAAGAGATGTGAAGGAAGTAGATCTGGAAATAGAAGCATATATGGTTTTTGGGGTTTTTTTTAAGACAAGACTTGTATATATTTAGAATGTTCCTTGCTATCTAGAAATCTGTTAAAATGTTTCTTGAGTTGTATAAATAAGCCCCACCCTGTACAGTAAATAAACCGAGCCAGCACAAATAAAAAAAGCCAAGATTTAGAAAGGCAAATGTGATGAATACCTGTGGAACAACCACAGAGGAAAAGAAGTTTTTTTTAAAGATTTCAGGAGTTCCCGTCATGGCGCAACTAATCCGACTAGGTTAACTAATCCGACTAGGAGCCATGAGGTTGCGAGTTCAATCCCTGGCCTTGCTCAGTGGGTTAATGATCCTGCATTGCCATAAGCTGTGGTGTAGGTCACAGATGCAGCTCGGATCCTGTGTTGCTGTGGCTGTGGTGTAGGCTGGCAGCTGTAGCTCCGATTTGACCCCTAGCCTGGGAACCTCCATATGCTGTGGGTGCGACCCTAAAAAAAGGCAAAAATGAAATAAAAAAATAATAAAATAAAAAGAATTCAATGCAGTGGAGACTGCTCTTGATACCTTCTCTCCCTGACTTTTAAATGTGCAAGTGATGATAAAAACAGGATACTGTAGCTGGTCTGTTTCTTTCGATAACTGTTTTCATAGCAATTACAAAACATTTCAAACTCAGGAAGAGTGCATTGACCATAGTTCTATATAATCATTGTTAATCTACCTGTGTTCCTACCTTGTAGACTGAATTTTTATGTGATTTCCTGCTCATCCCTCTGGCTAGAAATATTTATCGTACAATCTTCTTTAGCACCCCCAAATTCACCATTAACCAGCACTTTGTTCTTAAGATTTTTTGAAATACAAGATTTATTCATTTAAATGCCAATATCTCTGGGGGGGTCTGTTATTAGGTGGGAAATGAGAGGTGTGCTTTCTGACGGGAGGAGGCAGGTGAAATGAAGCAAAATAGGATATTGCTAAAAAGGAAGTGAAAGGTTAGGGATCAACACCACATGTCTATGTGATATTGATGCAAATAAAAGTGGAGTGAGTGTTGCAAGGTTTGGTTATCCATATGCTTATTAGGATCAGGTACCTCTAACCCTGACTTTTCAGTTCCTGCTGGGATGTGAGTGAAGATCTGGTAGGTATTTTATTCATCAAGACATTTCATCCCACCTGGTCTCTCCTGTGGGGCTTCATTCTTCCACTTTGCAGGTTCAGAGGAAACAAGGCAGGATACAGCTGACTCTTAATCTAAGGTTCAAGGCGTCACTCAAAATAGATCTTAAATAGTGTGTGCCTTTTATACATATGCTCCTTGTACATATTGTTTCATTTTGTCCCCAAAGTAGTCCTGTGTGGTGGGTATCACATATACATTTTAGTGACAGAAAAGAGACAGCTTAAAATCCTTGACTTGCTTTAAGCTGATGTTTAAACCTTAGTGGTGTCACTGAGGTTTAAACATCAGTAGCTTGCCCCCAAGGTCCACGTCCTTTCATGCTGGGTCCTATTAAATTATTATAACCAATGGCTTTCCTTGATTTGAAGATAATCCTTCAGTTAATATTGCATGGCATGTCTTTGCCACTGTCACCTACCATCCTCCAAAATCCACTTTAGCCTTTTTACTAGGCCAGTTTATTTCCTTCCCTGGGTTATTCTTTATTTGCATTTATTGCTTTATTATGAACAGAGGCTAAATTGAGATAATATGTCAAGATCACAATTATCCTTGGAGGAAAAAAAAGTAGAGGCTACAATGCTGCAAAAATTCAGGGAAGACCTACTGGTCATGTCAGAAGAACAGTCTCTGGACATTGAAGTAGCTAAGCTTTTCTTTTGAAGAAATTATGATGAATGAGAGGAAGAAGATTTTTGTCCAATGTCCATGAAAAATCTGACTCTCTCTGCATTAAGAATGGTCATGTAATACTAGCAGTGCTGCTCTACAAAGCTGTTTTTCTGTCAGCTGCTTTGTTTCACGTTCAGATTTCTTTTAAATTGATAGCCCTTGCTTTTCTGTCTTTAGTTGAAGGCATTTGCCTTCCAGTAAAACATACACACACAAAATGGGAGTTGAAATGAGACAGCTATTTCCTGTCCCAAGAATCAAACCTACTTTGCTTTTCTGAAAACATGATTCAAGCTATCCAACGATAATTTAATTGGCTGTTCTGTAAATTACAGGACTGACCACTATGTAAACACCAGAGAAGTCATGTGGGTATTCAGTAGTCAGCTATCATTTTTCTGATAGTCTTCAGAACTTTCTACTTAAATAATTATAAAAGTACTATGTTACACAGGGTAATGGAAAAGTTTTCTATGCAAACTTCAACTTGTCATTTTTATGCATAATATACATTACAAATTTATGACTCATGTATATAGATGAAAAAATGTGGTCAGCACACCATATCTGAAATATGATAATGTGTCTAATGTGAGTGGTCATAATATCCTCTGGTTTCAAGGGATAGAATCCTGACAGAATGAGTCCATTTGATAACCGATTGAATGGTGGCTTTCAGGGGAATCAATGTCAGCTAGAGGGAAGTATGTCTGCTACAGGCCCCTCTTTGTCCTGTTCTGTTTGATATGTTTATAACAGATGTGCATAAAAATACCAAGGATAAGTTTATCTAATCTGTGGATGATACACAATTGAGATAAATAGAGAATAGAATAGATGATGAACTCATGATACAAAATATGACATGTTCATGTGACAGCCTGACAATAATAAGGTAAAATTCAATTGGGATGACAGCACTGTCTTGCTTTTTGGTTAAAAAAAAAAAGGTTAATTTTAAAGTGAGTAACACATAATAAACAATATGGCTTAAAAACAGGACATGAAAAAACTTGGCAGTTTTGAATTTATGGTAAGCTATTTGTCACCAATGAATATGACTGCCAGAAAAAGGCTAATACAATTTGGCATTGCATTAGTGGAATTAAACTATCTGGGATGAAGGAGGTGATAGACATAATTAGTCTCTTCTCTGTCCTGGTCAGACCACACCTTAGATATAAGCTGATTTTGAATGATATACTTCTAGAATGATATAGGCAAAGTGAAGCTTATTAGGAGATCAAAAATGAATGTGAAAGGACAGGCATAATTGACATTGAAATGTTTTCATTTGGAAAGACAAATGAGGGGTAAGGCAAGGACTGGAGAGATGTATTGAAATATTTAGATGGTTGTCATTTTAAAATTTTCACAAATAGCAATAAGATATAGAAAAAGAATCCATTAATATAAATTTCAATTGAAAAAAAAGATTTTTCTATTAGACCAGAGAGAAGGTAAACACCCTAAGGAAATGATTCATTCACCAACGGTAGTGTTGGGTACATTTTAAAAAACTATTTAAAAGTATATGTATAAGCACTGCTTATGTCTCAGTCATTATGTTAAGCCTTGCAGATAAGGTATGAACAAAAGTGACACTGTCACTGCTTTCATATAGATTACTTCTGGTCTAGTACAAGAGACAGACACTAAGTAAATAATTGAACATTATGATTACTTGCAATGAAAGAACTATGAAGAATGAATAACTACCAATAGAGAGTTCATAGCTCTAGATAATTTGGAATGGAGGGTTAGGGAAAGCTCCTTTCAGGATCTGACCTTTAAGGACAGAGCTTTGATGATAAATAGGAGCTAGCCAAATAAAGAATGAAAACAAGGGAGTTCCCTTCATGGCTCAACAGGTAACGGACCAGACTAGGATCCATGAGGATGCCGGTTCAATCCCTGGCCTCTCTCAGTGGGTTGAGGATCCGGCATTGCTGTGAGCTGTGGTATAGGCTGCAGATGTGGCTCAGATACTGCTTTGCTGTGGCTATGGCATAGGCCAGTGGCTATAGCTCAGATTCAGCCTTTAGCCTGGGAACTTCCATATGCTGCAGGTACAGCCCTAAAAAGCAAAAAGTAAAAATAAAAAAATAATGACGACAAGAAGGAGGCAAGGGAGAATATTCTAGATGAAGAGAGAATGTATACCAGCTCTTTCAGGAAAGAACTTGGTGCATTTAGAAGCTGACACAATGCCAGTGTGGCTGGGACCTAGTGGGTGAGGGAAAGAGAGGCAGATTGGAGTCATAGGGCAGTTAAGCTTTCTAAACTTTGCTCTGGAATAGGAATTTTATCTAAGTGCAAAGAGGAGCTATTGAAGAGTTTTGACAAAGAAAGTGGCATAATTTCTTTTGTGTTTTAGAAGTTTCACTTTGACTACAGCATAGAAAACAGACAGGAAGTAAGAAGCAAGCGGCTGAATGGAGAGAAGACAATTCTATCCTGGCAAAGAGGTGACTGTGACTTGAATTATGGTGGCAGTGTTGGAGACGAAGAGGGGGAGGTGGGAGAGATACTAATGGGATATGATCCATAAGACCTGGTCCTCTACTAGCGAAGAGAGCAAAGAAGAGGGAGAGTGTCACAAGAGACTCCTAGAACTCAGGAATAAGCACCTAAGCAGATGAAAATTCACTTCCTGAGAAGGGGAACAGTGAAAGACGAATTGCTTTGGTGTGTAGGTCAAGAGGTCTGTTTTGAAGATGCTAACTTCAATCTGATGATCTTTGATCTCCATGAGCTATCTACCTATGATATAAGAAAGACATGTTAGGTAGGTGATTGGATATCTGAATCTGGTCAATTTGTAGACCTGCTACAACAGAATCACCTGGAACTTTTGATTACCTGGCTGCACTCCAGGTCTAATATATTAGAATCTTCAAGAGAACATAGCCAGTGTGATCCTGAGATTAGATGCAGTGGAAAAAATGGAAGTGATGTTCAATGCATCACTAGATATTTGCAGTAGTTAATGTTTAAGCTCCTTGACAACTCTGAGTAACTGTAATGTTATGACTAGAAAGATGGTGAAACCAGGTACTAAATTTATTATTACTTTCTAAGAGTAAATGTGTTGGACAAGCCATGAAACATCTCTAATGGACAAGAGTCCTATCCAGATTTTTCTATTTACATTGCCAAGTTTATGTCACCTTGGCCATGAACTAATTGTTGGAGAAACCAGGCCCTAGTCAGAAGCAATCACCTAATTGTTCTAGCGGTCCATGAGATAACCTTTCTTAAAAATCCAGCCAGGAGTTCCCATTGTGGCTCAGTGGTTAAAGAATCTGACTAGGAACCATGAGGTTGTGGGTTTGATCCCTGGCATTGCTCAGTGGGTTAAGGATCCAGTATTGCCATGAGCTGTGGTGTAGGTTGCAGATGCGACTCGAATCCTGCATTGCTGTGGCTGTGGTGTAGGCTGGCAGCTACGGCTCCGATTAGACCCCTAGACTGGGAGCCTCCATATGCCACAAGTGTGGCCCTAGAAAAGGCAAAAAAAAAGAAACGGCAAAAAAAAAAATCCATCCAAACTGATGAATCATTAATTTTCAAATCAGGTTTTCTCTCTGACCATAGGGGGAAGAGAGTAGGGAAAAGTAAAACAAGGAAAACAGAAGAGTACTGATAAGTAGGAACATAAGAGTTAAGGGAGGATCAAGTAGAGAGAGAAGCAAAGGAAACAAGCAGAGTCACAAGTATGATAACTGGTAGAACAAGGTTTAAGAGATATCCTCTTCTGAGCAGATGACAATGTGGCTGGATTCCCCAGTTTATTACAGTTCATTTATTCAACAAGTTTTTACTGAACATCTATGTACCAGGAACTGTACTTAGGGGTTGTCATGGATACCTCATTCTAGGTACATGATGAGTGCTGTGGAAAAAATTACGGCATTGTTGTGAGGAGGTAATATTAGCTGGGCCACTTCAGAGGCCACTCGGTAAAGAGCTTTTCAAGGAGAGAAAATGGAATTACAAATTCTCTGATATGGACGTGTGTTTGATATATTTATAAATAGTGAAAATGTCCATGACATTGAACCTCAGTGAAGAAGTGACAGAGTGAGAGGAAATGAGATCAGAGAGGGATGCCAGAACAGTTCATTCCAGGACTTGTAAGCCATGATTGGATTTTTCATTTTATTCTTAATGTGACAGGAAGTTTTTGAGGATTTTGACCAAGGGGATGGTATGATCACATTTACAAGTTAGAGGAATTACTCTGGCTTGTGTCTGGAGACTAGATTGTAGAGGATCAAAGACAGAAGCAGCCCAGGCAAGAAGGAATGGTCACTACACAAGGTAGTAACAGTGGAAGACAGGGAAAATAACTAGGGTGCATCAGGAAATTAGAACAAGAGTGTATGATGGATTGTGTAAGGGGGTACAGTTAAGGATTATGTGAAGATTTTGTTCTCAACAGCTGAATACAATTTATTGAGCTGGAGAAAACCCAAAATAGAGCCAGTGAGTTTGGTTTGAAACATTACATTTGAGAAGTTTCAGTGAATGCCATTCATTCAAGTAAAAACTGGTAACTAGCTAGAAATGGGACTGTGAAGTTCAAGAGATATGTTGGGGCTACAGATATGAATTTGGAGGTCATCAGTCTATCAGGGATGACAGTGTCCCTGTTAAAATGGATTCCTCTGCACTATTTCTGAATCCCTCCCCACCCCTGCACCTTCATACAAAATCTTCATCACAAGAGGCAACCTGGATCTGTCTCTGCTTCCTGAAACCTGGTGGAGCCATAAATACAATAGTAACTGAAAGAGGAAAACAAAAATAATTGTAGGAGATAGGAGACCAATCTCTGTAGACATTAATTGAAATGGTATAGGTGGGATGTAGCATTTCTGTACTGCCAGTTTGGTCTCTCTGTCCAGTAACTCCTCACAACCTAATACAAGAGAAGGAAGGAGTCTGCCTAGTTTGTTTTGTTTTGCTTTGATTTGTTTCATTTTACTAACCAGTGACTCACTGAGTCATTTATGAAGCCCTAGTTGGTCATTTGGTCAGAGTTATTTCTTTCAGAACTATTCATCACATCGGGTGCTGCTTTGTTCTCCCAGCAAATTTTTTTTTTTTGTCTTTTTGCCTTTTTATGCAGAGCCGCACCCGCAGCATATGGAGGTTCCCAGGCTAGGGGTCTAACAGGAGCTGTAGCTGCCTGCCTTCGCCACAGCCACAGCAACGCGGGATCCGAGCCGCATCTGCAACCTACACCACAGCTCACGGCAATGCTGGATCCTTAACCCACTGAGCAAGGCCAGGGATCAAACCCGCAACCTCGTGATTCTTAGTCGGATTCGTTAACCACTGAGCCACGAAGGGAACTCCCCAGCAAACTTTTTTACACTTAGTAATTGCATGTTCCAGGAGTTCTCTTGTGGCACTGGGGTTAAGGATCCAGCATTGTCACTGCAGAAGCTTGGGCCCCTGCTGTGGCATGGGTTCAGTCCCTGGCCCAGGAACTTCCACATGCTGTGGGGAATGGCCAAAAAATTGCATGTTCCTACTATGTATAAAGTAGATAACTAACAATAACCTATTGTATAGCACAGGGAACTCTACTCAATACTCTATAATAACCTATATAGGAAAAGAATCTGAAAAAGAATGGATATATGTGTGTGTGTGTGTGTGTGTATTTGTATATATATAACCGCTTCACTTTGCTGTGCACCTGAAACTAATACAACATTATAAATCAACTATACTCCCAAAAAATTAAAATAATTGCATGTTCCACTGCAATTGGAAGCATTATCCATTTCAGAGCAATCATATTATTGATTTTACATTTCAATAACGTTTCCTTTGCTAATTTATCTTTCTTTTAATTGAAGCTTCTTAATGTGCTCATAATGTACCATGTGTTACTAATGCTTAATTTTGTCCTGAAATATTCATTTCTAGCTCTAAGGGGCTAGAATAAAACGTGAGTTTTAACTCTCCTGCTTCTTTTATCAGAAGCAGGTCAGTGTTCCCACTATAGCTAAGCAGGTTAGGAACCTGACTAGTATCCATTAGGATGTGGGTTCGATCCCAGGGCTTGCTCAGTGGGTTAAAGGATCCAGAGTTGCTGCCAGCTGTGGTACAGGTCACAGACACAGCTCAGATCTCCTGTGGCTGCGGCTGTGGCCAGCAGCTATAGCTCCAATTCAACCCCTAGCCTGGGAACTTCCACATGTCATGGGTGAGGCCCTAAACAGGGGAAAAAAAAAAAAAAGCAGCAGCAGACTTTCTTAAGAATTTACTGGTTATATAAATGAGGGCCTAAGTGACTTATAATTATACCCCAATAGCCTTATGAAAGAATTACTGTGCTTTCTTAAACCTTTAACTCACGACCAAAAAATGATTACCATTGAATGAACATCTTGAAAAGCTCAACACTAGTAAGGTTATGTGTAAAAAAATGTGCAATATGACTAGCTTCCCTAAATGTCAGGATCCCACATTCTTATGATATTTCAGAACTAAATATACTGAAAACTATGAGCCCTTTAGGCTTTGATTTTAAGATTATACTTTAAAAATAGTACTATTATTCTTTAAGGACATGAGAACAGGCTTACTTTATTTAGCTAAACCAGCTTAAAATAGAACAGAGGAAATCATTAAACGAGTGAACATATATCTTTCATGGGGGCCCATTACTGCCAAAACTGTGTCTTCAAAGTACAGGATGATTTGCAAAAGGGAAAACATCTTCAAAATGATTACAGTGGTCTTGAGAGAGAGATGTCTGATAGCTGCAATAATTACCCTGGAATGAACCACAATGCTGATGACTGCATTATTTACTGCAGTCTTATGAACAAGCGAACATGGCATTTTATAGCTGCACAGGAAGGAAATTTATGGAAAGTAGCTATTAATGTGTCCATTTATATCCCACCTCCCTGAAAAGGCCCCAAATCTAGAGAGAATACAGAGTGGAAAATTTCACTCCCAATTTAGACATCTCTTCAGACTCCAGAGGAAACTGCTCAGCTGGCCTCTCCTGTTGTTGAAACTGAGCTGGACAACTGCATGATGAGCCACTGAGCCAAAGGCCCAAGCGCCAGACTGGAGCACAAGCTACCAGATTGGACATACTCTGCCTCATGTCGGGAATACTGCTGTGTGAGAAATAAGAAGCCTTCCCTGGAAGTGATGTTGGGCAAAATCCCGATATACTTAGATTTCTTTTAGCAGTTCTAATTTGGGTCGGGGGGGGGGGGAAGGGAGGAATTCTGGAGAATGCTGGAATCTGAGCTAGCCTTCTTAGTTGTTATTTCAGCAGCTGTTACATATACAGCTAGTAGCTATTTGGGTTTCTTAGAGCTGCTCCTGACACACGGCAATGAAGCAATACTTTACATTATATCTCTCTGAAATTTAAGACATACTTTGCTTAAGCCAAGAAAGAAAAATGATAATCGTCTGCCAAAACTGGCAAGAGTAACTAGAAGAATGTCTCCAAGGAAAACACATGAGGAAAGGTAAAAGAAAACTTTGTCATTATTTTGGAAAATTTGAATTTCTAGACTGAGATTTTGAGACATCTGTATTTGTCCTTCCTTCAACCACCTATTTCATTCTTAATGAATTTAGGTTTCAAATAACAAAGTCATATTACCAAGTTGTAGAACTGAGACTCTATTTAGCTTATAAGCAAGTGTATGATGACTGAGAACACACTGCTTGCCAGCCATGAACTCAATACTCACAACCCGGAACAGTACCTGAACAGTACCTTTTATGGCGGGTGGTGTGTACACGCTCTGCTTCCTTTGCTTAGGGGATGCATTCTGTGACTGGATAAAGAGAAAAAAGTAAAAGTCTTATATTGGATAAAAAGTGCAATGCCATCAGCCCTCTGAGGGAAATAAACACTGAACCGTATACCATATACTTTATGATTTCTCTCTGCCATGAAAGAGAACTCCAATCATATGTATGTTCTCCAGTATCATAGTCTTAATGAGATATATGAAGCTATAGTGTCTATTTTATCATAAAACTCTTCATTCATTGTGGTCTTGAAATTACTGTTTTTACTTTCTCACCTAGTAACATTAGTTTATTTTAAAAAAAAAAGAGAAAAAGAGACAGTACTAATCCTTTCCATTTTAGAAAAAAAGTGTAAGTGCCAGGACAAAATATACCCCAAAAGCTATGTCCATGGTATAACTATAGCTGTTCATAAAATTGTTAATAGTTATGGAGGGTTAATGAGAGTCCTTGGTAAGTAATATCAATCTATAACCCAATGAAATTGACATGTTCAATGTAATATCTTCGTTTACTTGGAATTACAATGTTGACATAATATTCTTTTATATGTCTGAAAGATCTTTCCTAACAAAACTGCTATTAACAGTCTTACATAAGTATGCTGGATCAGAATTAATTTATTGAGGAAGAAAGTTTTGCGTTAAAATGATAAAATTGGAACACAGGAACATACTTTAGGGTTAAAACCACAAATATTTCAAGTTTAGATAGACAGATATGTATATATGCACAAAGTATTATTTATTATAATAAATTATATGTGTGTGTTCTATAGCTCAATCAGAATTTGTCAGAGAGTCCTTTTTAATAGTCTCTTTCTATTTCAATGTAGCAAAGGCAGGGGTTTTAGTGTCTGGAGCCATTATTTTTGCTTTGAAAAGTTCAAGTATAAATAGTTACAAGATTTTTTTTTTGCAGGTTATTCTAGGCTTTCCATGTGTGTTAGAAAGAATATAATGTGCAGGGTCTGGAAAAAAACCTAGAAACTGTTGTTGCAAAGTTGTTAATACCTCTTGAGGCATCTTTGTTCGATACTAAAACAATTGCATTCAAAGGAATCATCAAGATGCTGGTATTTAGCTGCTGCAAAAAAAATCTATTAAAGAGTAAAAAAATTCAACTAAATAGTTACCAAATCCATATCAACCAATGCAAATAGTACAAGCAAATTTCTCCAGAATAGAGTGTTTTGGTCTGTTGTGCACAGGTGCAGGCAGGGCAATCCTACATTAATGTAAATGTGTGGATGATGGATACTGCTGATGTACCTCTACTATATTCCATCACATCTGATAGATTTTTGAGAAGCACTCACTCCCAAGATTTCTTATATATTTATTTCCACACACATACTCAAAAGATTTTTTTTTTAATTTTTTAGGGTAGAAAATTAATTCTATATAAAATTTGTTTAGTAACATTGGTAAAACTTAAGTAGTAAAAACTATATATTTTTTAATTCAGTGAATTTTAGTATATTTATAGTTGTACAACCATAACAACCTAATTTTAGAACATTTCCATCTCAAGCTGAACTATATTTATGTAAGAGTTTAGTTTTCAAAGCATTTCACATTTACAGTCTCACTAAATTTTTAAAAAAGTCTTGAGAGATACTTTCTGCTGTTTTGTTTTGTTTTGTTTTGTTTCCTTCCGCATTTCCCACTGAGTGCTGCTATATGTCTACTCATGTGGCCATGGGAATTGACTGTTAGGTCTGCCCAAGTCCTGTTCAATATATGTTCCATTTCTGGATCCATGTTTGCTCATTTTCTTGTATTCTATGTATCCTCTATTACCAGCCTCCCTAGTCTTCTCTGGTTTATACTTTCAGTCTGAACTCCTACCTGCATATGTGGAGACTCTGGCCTCAAGGTCTGCTCTTGGCTCCACACACCAAAAGACATTTAGGAGATGCCTGTCCCCCACCTTTTTGTTCTAGGGTTTCCAACATTGGCTACCTCAGCTGTGGTGGTCATATATGACCACTCACTAAATTGAAATGATCAATACCGTATCTTGCCTCTAAAATCAATACTTTATTTTAGAAGTTTTTTTCAGGGGTTAGCATTTCACAGATAAAGAATCAAGGGTAACCTAGAGGTAGAGATTTAATGACACCATTTTACTGTTTATGCAGCCAAGAAGGGGAAACAAAATAGTTTTTACAACACAATTATATTGATATATTTTATATCACATCAAATCAAACTGGTTTTTATTTTATTTGGACACAAAGTATAAGAAAACTTACTTCTGCTTGCGTGTTGGTCACCCTCTTGTCATCTATTTCTGCAAGAGAAGTAGGTGTAATTTATTAGAAAAGTAATATTTTCCTTATAATACGCACATTAACATTTTCAATAACATGGATCAGAAAGATTTAATAATTGCCTTATGCTTAATCAATATGTGTGGCTTAGTCTAGTGGCCAAGAGGGAAAAGAAAGGTAAAAAGAGATAGTTTCCTTCTGAGATGACTCTCTCCCAAAGGTTTTTAAAAGGCAGTAAAAAAACATACCTCCTGAAATCCCAGACTGCCCACCTTCCAGCAGTCTAGAAGGGGAGCCAGAGAAACAACTCTTAGAGCAGCTGTTGGCATCATCAACCTCACAGTGCTAAGGCGTAAACAACCCCCTCTTCTCATGGATTTTGCTGCACTATGACTAGCCTCTGTAAATCTTCCTAAATTTGGCAGCTAAGCAGAGGAAACCTACTTCTCCACTCAGCCCAATCACTGACTCTAGGAGAGGCAGCACCCCCTCTTCTATATGCCCCTGGAAAGAATCAGTAACTTTACCAGAAATATTTATTCTGACAGTTCTCTGGCAACTTCCACACAGCCTGTGTAAATAAAAAAGGGTTGCGAAGAAGGGGAAAGATGAGAAAGAAGTGCTCACATACCTCCCTTGCACAGAAGGAGGACTTTCTGGGCTGGGCATCTTTCCTACCTCCTCACCTACTTGGCATGGATTCTGCCTCTTGTTTTCTAGAAGCAGTTGAACTTTCCTGACTGTTAGGTTAGTCCCAGAACTGGGAGACTGATGCCATGTTTAAAACCTGAATGAGGCTTTCATCAAAAAATATCTAAGAGCTAGTTTAACTGTAACTTCGACTTGTAACCCCACATTTTGTTCTCTGCATAATTTAAGAGGCTAATGAATTTAAAGAATTATTAATGTTTTGGGGCACACAATCTATAAGAATATAGTTTCGGATATCAATAACCAAAAGGGGTAGCTACAGAGATGTAAAAGGGCAAAGTGTTTGTAAGTTATTGTAGTTAAACTAGTATAAATTCAAATTAAAGTGTTATAACATTAGGGTTTTAAATTTAATCCCCATTATAACTACAAAGAAAGTACCAGTAGAATGTACACAAAAGGAAATGAGAAAGAAACATAAATAATTCGCTATAAAAATCAACTAAACATAAAAGAAGACAGAAATTCAGGAAATGAGGAATAAAACACTATAAGGCATATAGAAAACAAAGAGCAAAATGACAGAAGAAAGTCTTTCTATATTAGTAATTACTTTAAATATAAATAGATTAAAATCTCCAGAAGACTAAGATTAGCAAAATGGATAAGAACACATAATCCAGCTATGTACTGTCTACAGGAGACTCACTTTATTTTTTTACTTTATTGGAGTATAGTTGACTCACAATGTTATGTTAGTTTCAGGTGCACAGCAAATTGAATAAGTTATACATATACATAATTCCAGTTTTTCTCAGATTCTTTTCCCATATAGGATGTTACAGGATATTGAGTAGGTTTTCCCTGTGCAATACTGTTAGTTTTCTACTTTATATGTAGTACTGTATATGTGTTAATCCAAAACTCCTAATTTATCCCTCCCTCCATGTCTTCCCTTTTGGTAACCATAAATTTGATTTTGAAATCTGTGAGTCTACTTCTGTTTTGTAAATAAGTTCATTTTTATCATTTTAAAAAGTAGAGTCTACATTTGAGTGATACATATTTGTCTTTCTCTGACTTACTTCACTTAGTATGATAATACTATGTCCATCCATGTTGCTGTGAATAGCATGATTTCATTCTTTTACATAACTGAGTAGTATTCTATTGTGTATGTGTACCACATCTTTATCCATTCCTCTGTTGATGGACATTTAGGTTGCTTCCACATCTTAGCTATTGTAAATAGTGCTGCTATATACATTGGGCTGTATGTATCTTTTCAAATTATGGTTCTCTCCAGATATATGCCCAGGAATGGGATTGCTGGTATGGTAGTTCTATATTTAGTTTTTTTAAGGAACCTCCATACTGTTCTCTGTAGTGGTTATACCAATTTATGTTCCCACAACACTGTCGGAGGGTTCCCTTTTCTCCACACCCTCTCCAGCATTTATTGTTTGTAGACTTTTTGATGATGGGCATTCTGACCAGTATGAGGTGATACCTCATTGTAGTTTTGATTTGCATTTCTTTAATAATTAGTGATATTGATCATCTTTTCATGTGCTTTTTGGCTATCTGTATGTCTTCTTTGGAGAAATGTCTATTGAGATCTTCTGCCCATTTTTTAACTTGGTTGTTTTTTGATACAGAGCTGTATGAGATGTTTGTATATTTTGGTTAAGAATCTTGTCAGTCATTTTGTTTGCAAATGTATTCTCTCATTCTGTGGATTATCTTTTCATTTTGTTTATGATTTCCTTTGCTGTACAAAAGCTTTTAAGTTTAATTAGGTCCCATTTGTTTATTTTTGTTTTTATTGTTATTATTCTAGGAGGTGGACTGAACAAGGTGTTGGTATGATTTATGTCAAAGAGCATTCTACCTATGTTTTCCTCCAGGAGTTTTATAGTATTTGACCTTATATTTAAGTCTTTAATCCATTTTGAGTTTATTTTTGTGTGTGATGTTAGAGAATGTTCTGATTTCATTCTTTTCCATGTAGCTGTCTAGTTTTCCTAGCACCACTTACTAAAGAGACTATCTTTCTTCCACTGTATGTTCCTGCCTCCTTTGTCATAGATTAGTTGACCGTTGATGCTTGGGATCATTTCTGGGCTTCTATCCTGTTCCATTGATCTGTATTTCTGGTTTTGTGCCAGTATCATACTGTTTTGATGACTGTAGCTTTGTAATATAGACTGAAGTCAGGGAGCCTGATTCCCCTAGTTCTGTTTCTCTTTGTCAATATTTGCTCTGGCTATTTAGGGTCCTTATGTTTCCAAACAAATTTTAAAATAATTTATTCTAGTTCTGTGAGGAATGCCATTGATAATTTGATAGGGACTGCACTGAATCTGTAGATTGCCTTGGGTAGTATAGTATTTTGACAATATTGATTCTTCCAATATCTTTTCATCTTTTTGTGTCATATTTGATTTCTTTCATCAGTGTCTTACAGTTTTCAGTGTATAAAAACGCTGTCTCTTTAGGTAAGTTTATTCCTAGGTATTTTATTCTTTTTGATGACATGGTAAAAGTGATTATTTCTTTAATTACTCATGATTTTTCATTGCTAGTATGTAGAAATGC
Organism: Catagonus wagneri; assembly: GCA_004024745.2. Lineage (NCBI taxonomy): Eukaryota > Metazoa > Chordata > Mammalia > Artiodactyla > Tayassuidae > Catagonus > Catagonus wagneri. The sequence continues at coordinate 34,723,234 of PVHT020000141.1, read as the reverse complement.
AGGCGATCTCTGTGTATTAATTTTGTATCCTGCAACTTTACTGAATTCATGAATGAGCTCTAGAATTCTTCTGATAGCATCTTTAGAATATTCTATGTAGAATATCATGTCATCTGCAAACAATGACAGTTTTACTTCTTTTCCAATTTAGATTCCTTTTATTTCTTTTTTACTGATTTGAGCCTTCTCCTTTTTTTTCTTGATGAGTCTGGCTAAAAGTTTATCAAACTTGTTTATCTTTTCAAATAACTGGCTTTTAGTTTCATTTATTTTTTTCTGTTGTTTTCTTTGTCTCTATATAATTCATTTCTGCTCTGATCTTTATGAATTGTTTCCTTCTACTAATTTTGGATTTTGTTTGTTCTTCTTTATCTAGTTGCCTTAGGTGTACACTTAGGTTGTTTATTTGAGATTTTTCTTGTTTTCTGAGGTAAGGTTGAATTGCTGTAAACTTCCCTCTTAAAAGAGCTTTTGCTGCCTCCCAGATATTTTGGATCATCATATTTTCATTGTCATTTGTCTCTAGATATATTTTTTTACTTCCTCTCTTATTTGTTGAGTGATCCATTGGTTGTTCATTAGCATATTGTTTAGCTTTCACATGTTTGTATTTTTTAGTTTTTTTTCTCATAATTTATTTTTAGTCACATAGCATTGTGGTTGGAAAAGATGCTTGATATAATTTCAGTTTTCTTAAATTTACTGAGGCTTGATTCATGGCCCAGAATGTTATCTTTCTGGAGAATATTCCATGTGCACTTGAGAAGAATATGTATTTTGCTACTTTCAGATGGAGTATTCTAAAATATCAATTAAGTCTATCTGGCCTAATGTGTCATTTAAGGCCTGTGTTTCCTTATTGATTTTCTGTCTAGATGATCTGCCCATTGATGTAAATGGAATGTTAAAATCCCACACACAATTATTGTGTGACTGTCATTTTTTCCTTTTTGGCTGTTACCTTGTATATTGATGAGCTCCTATGTTGGGAACATATATATTTACAATTGTCATATCTTATTCTTGGATTGATCATTGTGCAGTATCCTTGTCTCTTATAACATTTTTTATTTTAAAGCCTATTTTGTCTGATATGACCGTTACTACACCAGCTTTCTTTGGATTTCCATTTGCACAGAATACCTTTTTCTGTCCCCTCATTTTTGGCCTACGTGTCCCTAGATCTGAAGTAGGCCTCTTGTAGATAGCATATATATGGGTCTTGTTTTTGTATTCATTCAGCCAGTGTGTGTCTTTTGATTGGTGCATTTAAACCGTTTACATTCAAGGTAATTATCAATTTGTATGTACTTACTGACATTTTGTTAATTGTTTCAAATTTATTTTGTAGATTGTCTCTCTTTCCTTCCTCTTTTGTTCTCTTGTGTTTTGATTATTGTCTTTAGTGTTGTGTTTAGATTGCTTTTTCTTTATTTGTATATATATATTTTAGTTTTTTGGTTTGCAGTTACTATGATGTTTTGATGAAGCAGTATATACATATCATATATATATAATTTTCTTATATATATGTTTGTTATAGATTGTATATCATATATATATATACAAGATTGTATATCATATATATATATACAAGATTGTTTTAAGTTACTGGTCTCTTAATTTCAAAGGCATTTTTAGTATCCTACATTTGTACTCTCCTCTTTTCATGATAGCTGTTTTTGATATATATGTCTGTGGATGATTTCCTACCTTTAATTGATATTTGCCTTTACCAGTGAGCTTTCCCTCTCATAATTTTCTTGTATCTAGTTGTGGCCTTTTCTTTTTCACCTAGAGATATTCCTTTAACATTTGTTGTAACCCTAGTTTGGTGGTGCTAAATTCTCTTTGCTTTTGCTTACTTGTAAAGTTCTTGATTTCTCCATCAAATCCAGAGGCTTGCTAGGTAGAATGTTCTTGGTTGTAGGTTTTAAACTTTTGTCACTTTAAATATATCATGCCACTTTTTTTGTCACTTTAAATATATCAGGCCACTTCCTTCTGACATGCAGAGTTTCTGATGAAAAATTAGCTGATAACCTTATGGAGATTCCCTTGTATATTACTTGTTGCTTTTCCCTTGTTACTTTTAATATTTTTCCTTGTCTTTAATTTTTTTCAGCTTGATTGATATGTATAAGAGCTCACTTCAGGTCCAAATATAAAAATAGGGCTGTCGAAGGATAGAAAAAAATTCTATGCAAATATAAACCAAAAGAGAGCAAGGTGACTATATTAATATCAGACAAAATGGGCTTCAGATTTTAAAAAGTTATGTCAAATAAGGACATTATATATTACAAAATGTTCAGTATAGAAGATAGAAAGCTCATAAACATTTATATACCTAACAACAGACCATCAAAGTATCTAAGGCAAAACTGACAGAATTGAAATGAGAAATACGCTATTCTGCATTAATAGTTGGAGACTTCTCAACTCTGCTCTCAAAAATGTGTAGAAAAACCAAAAAGAAGATAAGCAGGGAAATAGAGGATTTAACCCACATAATAAAACCAATAGATTTAGTAGACCTATACAGATTCTACCAATAACAGCAGCATACTGAGTCTTCTCAAGTGCACAACTGTGCATATGGAAGTCCCTAGGCTAGGGATTTGATTGGAGCTGTAGCTGCCAGCCACAGCAATGCCAGATCTGAGCTGCATCTGAGACCTACTCCCACAGCTCATGGCAATGCCAGATCCTTAACCCACTGAGTGATGCCAGGCACTGAGCCCACGTTCTCATGGATCCTAGTCGGATTTGTTACTACTGAGTCATGACAGGAACTCCCTTAATAGATTTTAAAGTTATAGTAAAATGTCTTCTTCAAACACAGAAAGATGAAGTTGGAAATCAATAACAAAGGTAAAACTGGAAAATTTACAAATCTGTGGAAATTAAACTAAAGACTCTTACTCAATGAATAAAAGAAAAAAAAAACCATGATCACAAAATACCAAAATTTAAGGGACACAGGTGCTAAGAGGAAAATGTATAGCTATAACTACTTAAATTAAAAATCAAGAAAGATTTCAAATCAGCAACCTAAGTTTATAACTTAAGAAATTAGAAGGAAAAGAATAAACTAAATCTAAATGTGAAGACCTGAGAACCAGAGAGGCTGATGACATAAGTCCTGGTTCAGGTCCATAGGTCACCTTAATTCTCCTCTTAATTTTTCTACATTATGTTTGACAGTTGATACAAAACTGTTTAACATTACTTGATATGGTTTTCAGTGTATGTAGAGAAAATGCTTAAAGAAATCATATTGTAAATGAGAGAAAGTAGAGACTTCAAAGAGAAAGTTTCTATACTTCACTAAACTGATAAAATGATGCCACTAGGAGACTATGATAAGTTTATATATATGAGCAATCACTAATCAATCTGTACAAAATTATATACTCAAAAAACTGTAGATAAATCAAAATGAAATTGTAAAAAATGTTCAAGTAAACTACAGGAAGATAGAAAAAAAGGAAGCAGAGAGAAAACAGAAAACTATAACTAAGCACTAACTTATGAATAATTACATTAAATTTATTTGACCTAAATATGATAATTAAAACAAATTGGCAGTGGATGAAAAAATCAAAATAGAGTTCCATCATGACTCAGTGGTAACGAACCTGACTAGCATCCATGAGGACACTAGTCTGGGAACTTCCATGTGCTGTGGGTGCAGCCCTAAGAAGACAAAAAAAAAAAAAAAAGTATTTTCTTGGAAGTTCCCATTATGGATCAGCAGAAAAGAATCTGATAAACATCCATGAGGATGCAGGTTCAATCCCTGGCCTTGCCCAGTGGGTTAAGCATCTGGCATTGCCGTTAACCGTGGTGCAGATCGCAGATGTGGCTCAGATCCCATGTTGCTGTGGTTGTGGCGTAGGCTGGCAGCTACAGCTCTGATTTGACCCTAGCCTGGGAACCTCCATATGCCATAGGTGTGGCCCTAAAAAGACTAAATAAATAAATAAAATAAATAAATGTAACCTAATTAATCACACACTGTATGATTCAATTCATATAACATTCTTGAATGACCAAATTATAGAAATGGAACACAGATTAGTGGTTGCTAGGAATTGGGGATCATGGAAGAGAAAGAGGTGTCACTATAAAGCAGTAACAAGAGGAAGATCTTTTTGGTCATAGAATAAATGTTTCTTGATTTCAGTGGTAGGAATCTACACACGATAAGATGGCATAGAACTATAAACACAGATTGTATCTAGGTCAATTTCATGATTTTATTATTGTACTATAGTTATATAAAATGTAACATCAGGGCAAACTGAGTAAAGGGATGATTCTAAAATAACTTCTAGGAGTTCCCGTCATGGGTCAGTGGTAATGAACCCAACTAGTATCCAAGAGGACCTGGGTTTGATCCCTGGCCTCCCTTAGTGGGTTAAATGATCTGGCGTTGCCATGAGCCACGGTGTGGTTCACAGATACAGCTAGGATCTGATGTTGCTGTGGCTGTGGAGCAGGCCAGCAGCTACAGCTCTGATTTGAACCCTAGCCTGGGAACTTCCATATGCCACAGTGTGTAAATTAATTGATTAATTAATTTACTTCTGTTTCTTCCCTATTCTGAATTTTTAGGAATTATAAAAAAAAGGAAACATTTTATTTAGGATTCAAACATAACAGCATCTTTTCTGGTTCACTCATTTGGGAGCTGTTCTAAGTAGCTAACAGCAATTTAATCTGTTTTAGTCACCTATTAACAAACTATAATCATATACATTTGGCATGAAATCGTGTAGTCATTTCATTTTATTGAAAATACTACAACATGTTAAAAGAAACTTCATATTTTTTGATTTAGTTAATTTCACACCAAGAGACCAAATTCTAACCCTAAAATGCAGTCACTAATTTATTTTCCTAAATCTATAGAATGGCAGATTGAAGGAGCAAAGTAACATCTTGCTGTGTTGCTGCAATGACATCACTTTTGTCTAGTGATGTGAGGGGAGTATCAGCAGAGAAAGTACTATGTTCATCGTAAACCAGTTTGGCAGAATTCACCACAGTAGGATTGAATTTCACAAAACTACCATCATTGTGTGTGATTACGAGTCACACAAAAGAAAAGAGCTTTATTATTTCATTTATCAAGGATTTCCTTTGGCATTGTCTACATGTTACTATTAGCTGATAGGGTGACAGCCAAGTGTGCATGGTCTAACAAGGAAGGAAATTGAAATTTCCCAATATTCTTTTCTTTCTACGGCAGAGACTATACATTTGTTTTAGTTGATACTTGCTTTTTCTGAACACTTTGGCATCAATCTAAGACTCTGGTTACCTAAAACATATAAATATCATGTTTAATTGGTTTGGTAGTCAGTTGTATTTATTTGAATCAACTTGCCCACACCATCATTTAACTGTAGTATGACAAATTCAGTTTGCATAACTTTTCTCCCTTGCAGCAGTTGTCATCAAAACTTTGACTTAATCACTACCATAGGAATGAACACTGGAATGGCCTCTTTTAAATGTCCCTTTGCCATCCATATTAACATCTCTATTTAATTGTCTCTTTATAAAAATACTTGATATTGTCAGCTACATTTTCATGCTATAACTAGTAGATATCAAAACCTACTTAAGGAAATAACAAGAAAACCAAGAGAAATAAATTCTAAAATCTGAGGAAATTTTGTATATAGAATGTCTATATTCTAGTTGACCAACATACTAAGACACCACCAGTCTCTTGGCTGTGTAGGGTCATTTCATATGATAAATCGATTCATATCACAATTCACAAAAGCCTGAGTGAATTGATTCCAGGTTCTTTAATTAAGTTTTTTATAGTATGTGGAATTAAGTATTCATTATATTAAGTTAAAGCACTTTTATGTTGTTATTGATAACAATGTTATGTTTACGTTGTTATTGATGACTTGAAAAAAAAAATCCTTCCCATATTAAGCAATCTAACACAATGCCTCTGAAGACAAATCCTTCTCAAGATAGTGATTGTAAGAGCAGAGGCTATTGACACCTCTATGCTTAAGTTATAATTTTTCAAAACTATCCCTTAGGACAAATCCTAGAAAAAAATCACACTAATTTCTTAATTACTTTATAATGAGAAAAAGTTAAAGAATTTATTTATATTGTAAAAATGATTTTTTATTTTTAAAAAAGTTAATTATAGTTGATTTATGATGTTTTGTTAATTTCTGCTGTACAGCAAAGTAACCCCATTACTTTGGGGTTTTATATATATATACATATATATATATATATGTGTATATATATATATCGTATATATATATTTTTTCTTTTTTTTACATTATTCTTCATCATGTTCCATCACAAATAATCAGATATAGTTCCTTGGGCTATACAGCAGTAAAAATTTTTGTTAGATACACTTTCATTTATTATCTTTTCTACCAAATTTATCATTAAAAATTATCAATCTATAATCGATGCTTTGCAATCTTTTAAAAATACAAGAAAATATATAGTGTGAATTATCACATTTTAAAATTTTATAGAATATCAACCATCCATCTCCATTAAACCTAAAACATCTCATATACACCTTTATTTCCAAAATCAAATGGTTTAAACATATTCCAGGAGTGGGAATAAATATGGACAACATTCACTCATATATGCTAGTCAAATTTTTTATTAGAAAACCTTTTAGAAATATTTTCTAAGGCAGTGAGACTCATCTGATATAGATATAAGAATTCTACATGCTTTCACACCAAAATTTATTTGGAAAATAGAGACCATGTAAGTTTATGAGGCATAGTGACAAAACAATGATTTATTGACTGATTTTTATTTTTTAAAAATATCCATCAATGTAAATATTTCAGCTGTTGTTGTTGTGATATCTAGTTATCGAGAAAAACCAGAACTATCCCTATTAATGTTAACATTGACCCCATACATAACTCTGCAGTGAAAAAGTTCCGTATTTAACCACAATATTCCAGTTGCCATTGTTACTATTATTAGAGGTTGATTCTTCACCTCTCAATCTACTAATAAGAAAGTAAACACTAATTTACATACCAGGCATCATCTAAATTATTCTTTCTAGCTTCAGGAAACACTATTAACCCCTTTTTCACAGAAAATATTAATAACATTACAGACTATGACTCAATCATGCACATTCTTTCCTCATTTCTTTTTCTATCCTATTGAACTAGTACTTGACACAAATACTGCATCTTTCCCCATCAGTTTCCTCAGTAAAATTAAAAGTATTCAGGTGAAACTTTTTTTACTTTCACATCTAACCTGTGTGTTTTCCTGGATTATTAAAGGCTTAACTACAGTTTGGTTTTCGTTTAAAATCAGAATACACTCCCTTCCTTATGGGAAACTTTTCTGAACATTCAGAGAGAATGCTTTTGATTCCCTTCTGTTCTTTTTAAAGTTAGTCAAGAGGAAGTGTTTGACTACTGTAATACAATTTGATTGAAACTGCAGTCAGATGTGCCCTGGGACTCATATGCTAGGAAAGGTATGTAAAGCATACCCAAACTGATAAGTGAAGTGGAAAAAAAAATCTTCAACAGTAAAATGCTTTTCTTTTAAATTTTCTCTCAGCTTTGCAGTTGATTTACTCTCTAATTTATTGTAAAAAAAAAAAGTAACTACTAGTTTATGGAGGACAGATGGTCAGATATGACTAAGTGAAGCAGTATAATATTTATTTTGGCAAGGGTATGGAAAAATAAAATATTTAACATGACTGTGGGATATGCATGTCAGAGTATGATCCTACCATCAGAGAACCAGGTAATTGTGGTATTAGAGCATGTAGTCCCAAGATGCTCTTAAGAGTCAGCACAGACATAAGCAAAGACTTGCAGAGTCAAAAGTGAGTGGTAGAGGCAGCAATTTTGTATTCAAAAGACAAAACTGAAACAATGGTCAGCAGATATAATGATATTCTTAGAGGCAGTTCATTCCTAAATACAGAATTAGAATTTCAAGGTACAGGACAAGGTTGTAGGGGTCCTGTGAATAGGTAATGGAGATCAACTTTCATGAAACCTACCATTAAGACCATGCACACAGTTACTGAAAGCCTGGGCAGTGAGAAAAAACTACTAAAAGACTGACTGGTTAGAAATTATGAGTTAGTCACAGACCTAGGAAAGGAAGGTTTGGGAGAACTGCCTTAATATAAAATGTGAGATTTTGCTTGGGGTAGTGTGAACCAATTCATGGCAGGCCAATGATATCACTTACCAGAACTAGAAAAGCAAGATAAATTACATAAGACAGTAAGACCTGCAGAAGCAAAGAAAACGATAAAGATCAGAGTCATTTCAGGGTGAGAAGTTGACAAGTCATAATTGGTTTCTGACAAAGAGCAATTGCAGAAGAACAGAAAATGCAGGGGAGATTTTTGGCCACTCTGGTGGGACTAGAGTAACAAAATTGGAGGCTTGAGGAGCTGCAAAGATACAATTTGCCTTCCCCTTAAAACATTTGAGAAATTTGGAAGCTATGTAGGGTAGGTAAATAATTCGAAAACCTCTTAAATGCAGAACATAAATTCCAAGGAGACAAAGCCCTGCAGACTCTTAATTGAAAGAACTAGAACTGATACCAAACACAGGTGATTTAAGTCATATCAAAATGAAAATCTAGCTTCACCATAGCCTAGTTTATGATTGGATTGGATTAAGTGATCAGTCCCCTACTATATCTGCCTAGCAGAGGAAAATGTGAGTCCTTTAAACACTTTTAAAAAATGTTTTTAAATATCTTGGAGCCTCTAAATTTTTTAAAATACAAATGCAAAGCATTCAATAAAAATTTCTAGATACAAAAAGAGAGGACAGCTCCCAGCCCATCCTCCCTGTCATACATAACAACCACTTGAGCCTCTCTGAGCCCTTCCCTAGAACCAATGGCAGAGAAGCAGCCTCCAGCAGTGGAATGTCAACAACACCTTGGCACCTCAGAGCCACAGGCATGAGCAGCCCCCACCACTCCATACCCCTGGCCCAAAAAGGTTTGAGAGGATTGCTATTTTATTGTAATCATGGTACAAAAGTACCAGTCACCAGTGAGGATGTATAAACAGCCCTTCAATAAATTATGGCTGGAGTTCCTGTCGTCGCTCAGTGGTTAACGAATCTGACTAAGAACCATAAGGTTGCGGGTTCGATCCCTGGCCTTGCTCAGTGGGTTAAGGATCCGGCATTGCTGTGAGCTGTGGTGTAGGTTGCAGACGCGGCTTGGATCCCACGTTGTTGTGGCTGTGGCAAAGGCTGGCAGCTACAACTCCTGTTAGACCCCTAGCCTGTGAACCTCCATATGCCATAGGTGCGGCCCTAGGTAAGGCAAAAAGACAAAAAAATTAAAAAAAAAATAAAATAAATTGTGGCTGCCTTTGAAAAGAATTTCCCTACATGTCCTTTGATTCCAATGTTTATGGACAGTGACACAGATTAAGGAGTGAAGACAGGGCTATTCCTGTCTAGAAAGGCACTGCAAACTGGATATAGATGCACCTAGACTCTTGAAGATTTCAAAAGTTGATTATGTTTTATTTTATCCAGAAAAAAATAGGAAAATAACTAAGAGAAAATGAAAATGTAGAAGCCAACTGACAAGTAATTCAGTCATTAAGTTAGCAGTCTAAGATTATGATTAATACATTCAATAAAAGTAGAAGGGAGCAAAATTGATTTAAAGATAAATAATTTTATTTATTTATTTATTTATTTATTTATGTACTTATTTATTTATTTTTGTCTTTTTGCCTTATCTAGGGCTGCACCCGCGGCATATGGAGGTTCCCAGGCTAGGGGTCTAACAGGAGCTGTAACTGCTGGCCTTTGCCACAGCCACAGCAAAGTGGGATCCAAGCCACGTCTGCAACCCACACCACAGCTCATGGCAATGCCGGATCCTTAACCCATTGAGCAAGGCCAGGGATTGAACCCACAACCTCATGGTTTCTAGTCGGATTTGTTAGCTACTGAGCCACAACAGGAACTCCAAGATAAATAATTTTAAAACTGAAATAGAATCCATGAAAAGAAACAACTTCATAAACTTCATCATACAAAATTCTCAATTTAAGAATCAAGTGGATTTTTTTGTTTTTTAGGGCCATACGGTTCCCAGGCTAGGGATCGAATTGGAGCTACAACTGCCAATCTACACCACAGCCACAGCAATGCTGGATATGAGCCGCATCTTCAACTTGCACCAGAGCTCACATCAATGCCGATCCTTAACCCACTGAGCGAGGCCAGGGATCGAACCTGAAACTTCGCAGTTACTAGTCAGATTTGTTTCCACTGGGCCACAGTGGGAACTCCAAGAATCGAGTGGATTGTTTTAAGGGCACATTGGATCTAGCAGAAGATGCAAATAAGCTAATGAAATAGTAGACAGGTCAGTAGAATTACCCAAACTGAAGTACTTGGAGGAAAAATAAAATGAATGGAAAAAAACAGAACAGAGAATAATCTACATTTGAGACACAGTCAAGAATATATAAAATAAGGGTAATTGTAGTCCCAAAAGTAGAAGAAAGAGAGAATAAAAGAGATATGGCCAAGACTTAAAAAACAAAAAAGAAGTACCAGATGACACTGATTCAAGAACCTTAACAAAACCCAAACTGTAATAGGAAAAAAAGAGAAAAAGAAAGGAAAATTGTTTATATTCATATGTAATATGTAGATCTGAGAGAAAATCCTAAAAACAGCCAATTTAAAAAAAATGTCTTCAAAAATCAATAATAAAGTGAGGTAGGAGATGGAGTTCCCTTGTGGGACAGTGGGTTAAGGATCCAGCTTTGTCACCGCAAAGGCTTATGTTGCTACTGTAGTTAAGGATTGATCCCTGGCCTGGGAAATGCCACATGCCACAGGTGTGGCAAAAAAAAAAAAAGTTTGTAGGAGATATATAGGCCCCAGGCTGAGCAGCTGCAGCTGGTCTCCTGCTGATACTTTGTGATGGGATACCAGCGGGAGCCTTGGGCCCTGGGTGGGTACATTCTTGTGGATTTCCTGGCTGGACACATGCTCCGAGAAGGTCCTCAGAGTAGGCAAAGAATAAAAGGAGGGAGAAAACACCAGCTGGAATCCATCTTGGCTGAAAGATGCATGCCCTCACTAGGACCATATATAGAGATGATTGGCCAATAAAAAAAAAAAAGGAAAATGATCCCTCTAGATAAATTAAGGCACCCCTGCTGCACTCAACTCACTCCAAGCTTGTGCTCTTCCACACAGACTTTGCTTCTTAATAAATGCTTTTATATTTTCACAATCTTGGTTTCTTTGCTGGATTCTTTCTTCAAAGCAGACAAGAATGGAGGTCCTTCCAGCTTTTTACCACCAGAATCAAAATGGACCAAAACAACAAAACAGTAGAATTAGAGGGTGACACTTAAGGTCTTGTCAACCCAGAATTTTATATGCAGTAAAATTATCCTCCCAAAATGAAGATGATATATCAAACCATGCCTGCAGGTTCACAATTTTACAAAAATATATTTCTTTGGGTCAAGGCTAAAGTAGTAAGGTTCCCGCTCGAATTTCTAATTTTAAAATACTGGAAACTTAAAATTTGGAGTATAATTATGGCAATATAGTTGCTGAAATATTGCTGATAAGACAAGTTTGTTTTATCTTTATTTGAATAATACCATTTAGAATGCACAGCATACTTTGAGTTATATGTTCCACTTCAGAATACTCTGCATATTTATCAATTATGCCCCACTCTACTTAAAAATGAGCTTATCTACCTTGGCAGAAAACTGAGATACTATCCTAAGTATATTTATATTTTCATTCAGCATTCTTTTTTAATTTTGTGGGGAAAAATTAATTTTGTTGCACAGAGGAGTAGCAACAAAGAAAAGCAATTAGTCATCTTTCTGACATGCTCTTGAGGTTTAATCCCAAAGATGCTGGTGTTATCTTTGACAGTCTCAGAAGGAATTTGCTATCAGATCTCTGAAAACAGCAGTGAAATCTAAATTGTCATGTTTCAGCTGATTCTCTATCCTTGTATCTAAAGTGTTTGTCATTTTTCTTCTTCTTCCTTTTTTTTTTTCACAGACCCTGTATCACAGCTATTGATGAGATCATCAGTAGTTGAGCCATACAGGGAGGGGGCAGTGTCAAGGACAAAAATTCTATAAAGGTTTTAGGTTTACTATTTCAAGAACCATCACCGACCCATAAGCCCCACAAGCCTTCAGAACTGAATGAGAATAAATCTAATGCAAATGAAAGAAATTGCTGTTCACAGCTCAGCTCTTTATTTTGCATGTAAATTTGTCATTTCCGTGTGGTTTTAGCATTCTAGCATAGAATCGGTCAGTTTAGAGTGCCAGAAAAATCTATCGGGCATTTCTTCCATACAGTAAGGAAACAGAACAAGCAGTTTCTTTTTAGAAGAGCTATGTAAAATCTTCTGAGATAGCTATTGTAAACCCTCTCTTTCTGACTTACTATCAAACTCTTCACTTTCCAAAATGAGCTATCCATAAGCCTTGCTGAAAACCTGCTGAGCTCTGTTGGAGGCCTATCATTTGAGGCTGTGAGTTAAGCCACCAGGCAGTGCTTTCAGCTGTGTTTTTCTTTGAGCTGTTAGATTTAGTCAAGACTGGGACCCAAACTGAAACCACCAGAGCAATGAATTTATATGCACTGGAAAGGGGAATGTGGGAAAAAGAAGCAAACAGTAGAGGTAGTTTCACACTGTTGTGCCAAGATTCACACAACTGAAGGGGTTTTTTTCTTGATATTGTTTATAGCTTTCCACTTTTAATTGATGAAAGTAGGGGTATAACCTCATTACCAAATAGATTTTTCTCTCTCAGAGCCCCCCACAAAACAGTTCATTTTAGTGGCAGCCAATAAGAACCAGATACAAAGTATTCTTTGTGGAAATAGTGAAGGAGATGACAAGGAGAACACAAGATGGATCATGTTGGTTTATTAAAAAAGAACTCTCAGCCAGTAATTGTCTTATGATAGAGGTTCAAAATATTTCATGCTTATATTTCATGATTTCTGCTGCTGCTTCCAAACACAGTCAAATAACAGAAAATCAGATCATTTAAAACCTCAAAAATCTGCTTTTCATTAGTATTCTCGATTTTTATAAACTTGGTTTTTCTTATAAAACATATTTTATCCTACCACAGAACCAGTTTGTGTGAGGACCAAAGAACTGTTGCATCATTTTATCAGTTGTAATTTTCAATCTTTGGTAAAGTTTTACTTCCTTTTTGGAGTTTGGATTTCCTGCATTTGCTCCAAGAAAACAAACTGATTCACTTAACGCATGGGTTTTCTTTGGAGACGACGTCTGTTTAAACAGCCAACATTTATTCCAGTAATTCTAATTTTAAAAAATTCCATCCCCTTTTCATTGAATTACCTGGGTAGCTGATTATAAATCATACTTTTTACATCAATTTTACAGATTTATTTAAAAATAATCATCAGATATTTCAGATTATGTGGACAATCTATTAATTATCTAACAAGCACTTATGTTCTCAGCAGTGTGCTCTATGTCATTTTGACCTATAAACCTAATCCCTTTAATAGTTAGGGTATGAGTAATTTAGGATTTAGCTAGTTTAAAACACTAAAATTTCACTGTTCTAGTGCATGAAACTCTCAGAGGCATTCTTAGCAGAGTCTCCAGATGAAGTCCTATAGCCAGGTGCCTTATTAGTAAGAACAGGGAAAATGATTGAGGTGAACATGAGAAATTATTCAGAGTTAATCATTTGAATGGTGGTGTTAGGGAATATTGAGAAAATCTACTTTAGCGATAGATATGAGGCACTGGTGTGAGAATAGAGTTAACTGGTTACCAAAATTTGGAATATTCAGTACTCTTTCTACTCCATAGAATGCTCCCATTTTTTTCACTAGCTCCTTAAATTGACAGGGACTTATTAAATCTTTTTTTTTTTTTTTTTTTTT
>PVHT020000141.1:34650386-34708243 GCA_004024745.2 Catagonus wagneri | reverse complement strand
CCTTTTGTCATTTTATGGCCGCGGGTTTATGGCCGCACCCGCGGCATGTGGAAGTTCCCGGGCTAGGGGTCTAATCGGAGCTGTGGCCACTGGCCTGCGCCGCAGCCACAGCAACGCAGGATCCGAGCCGCGTCTGCAACCTACACCACAGCTCACGGCAACGCCGGACCGTTAACCCACTGAGCAAGGGCAGGGATCGAACCCGCAACCTCATGGTTCCTAGTCGGATTCGTTAACCACTGCACCACGAGGGGAACTCCGGGACTTATTAAATCTGATTTGCAACTTGCATCAGACCATCAGAGAAAATGGAATAGTTTCCATTTCGAAAAAAGATAATGGACTATAAATGTGAATTTCCAAAACGTTTCTTTTTATCTCATAAATGTAATTACACAATTTTTCAACTTGAAAGTATTTCCAATGTATTTCTAATTTGAATTGTTCATAACCTTTGAAGACCAATTTTGAGGGCTACAGTTCATGCCAAAAAAAACAAAAAAACCCAAAAAACAAAACAAAACAAGACAAAAAAACTGAGAAGCAAAGCTGCACTTAAAATTAGGTTTACATGTATTCTTATAAAGATAAATATAAGTAGACATAAGATAATTTTGGAACCTCTATACCTTGATCAAACTGCTAAACTAAAGGATTTATTGTTTAAATCAGTTTTATAATTCTTAATTATGTTGAGATTCTCCACTGAAAAGCAATTTAATTTTTTTTTCTAAAACTTTTGCATTTCAACTGTGTGGACAAACCATTGTGAGGTTTGAAATAATTTTATCTGAGTAACTATTATGAACAAACAATTGTAAAATGACATAAAATAAAGTAACAATCTCCTTTTAACCAGAATTCTCTATTATAAGAGGCAAAAATCCCTTTTTTAGCTACAGATGGAAGATATATTCCTTAAAGTCACAAGGTGTCTACACATTAAATACATTTAGGTCTCTATAAACACAGGGTAGTATTTTCATGGCTTAATCAACTGAAGGCATCCCATCAGTGGTAAATATTTTATTTTAGTAACAGAAAGACAAGTTGAACTGTATCTTTAAAATTCTACCCGACTTTACATAACCTTTTGTAGACTTGAAAAATATAAACATTAGCTTTTATCCTAGAACATCTGTAAATATTTGCTTGACATTATAAGTAATATATCTCCAAAAAATGATGCTTTATTTGCTCAGTTTTAAAGAGAAGAAGATTAAATATCTCTGTAATCGAGTCCCCTTCCCATTTTCTTAGTATTTTATCTGTCCTAGAAATCTTAACCTTCATGCAGTTTCTCAAATTTCTTGTCTCAAAAGTAATTTAAAATTACTGTATCTTTAAAATTCTACCCCACTAAAAAACAATGATTATTTATAGTAGGCATATAAAATAACTATTAAAGGGCAAAGTACTGTAATTAAATACTCATTTAATAAGTTTAGCACCAAGTTCAGATAGGAAAACAAAAAATGTGTGTGTGTGTATCTATATATATAACTATATATATCTATATCTACATATATATAGATATATCAACTGGGGAAATAGCTTTATATTTGTATAAGTCTTAAGATTAAAATTAAAACATTTTTCCTATGAATTATGATTCAAGGGGAAAATTAAATGAAAACACATACTTAAATGCAGTTTATGATAGTCTGCATTTCTATGTAAAGCTGTCACCGTGGATTTAAAATGCATCCTTTACTTTAATCTGACTAAGAACCATGAGGTTGCGGGTTCGATCCCTGGCCTTGCTCAGTGGGTTAAGGATCCGGCGTTGCCGTGAGCTGTGGTGAAGGTTGCAGACGCGGCTCGGATGCCACGCTGCTGTGGCTGTGGTGTAGGCCAGAAGCTACAGCTCCTGTTAGACCCCTAGCCTGGGAACCTCCATATGCCGCGGGTGCGGCTCCACATAAAAAGGCAAAAAGACAAAAAAAAAAAAAAACAATAATTTGTTGCTTGTATAGCATGTACTGGGAATCCTGCTAGGAACTGGGGTTTAACCCTCCTGGAAAATTTAAACCCTGTTGAAAGAGACTGACAAAGAAAAAACTAAGTGTGATAAACAAAGTGTGATAAATAAGGACTGTGACAGAAGAAACACAAAGTGTAGTGGGGCATCAAACTTAGCCTTGGAAGAACCAGAAAGTCTTCCTAGAAGAAAGGACCTTTAAGCTGACATTGTCCAGCAAAAGTAGGTGGTACAGGAAAGTTGATGAGACAAGGAGGTTGGATGGGGTATGACTAGGGAGGAGAATAGATTATAATCAGAAGAAACTGCTTGTGGGAATGTCCCTGAGGTATGAATATGACAATTTTTTAGAAATTTGACAAAACTCTCACATATTGTATGCCAAGGGTGAATTCAGAGAGAAGAGATTGAAGGCTTAAGAAGAAGCTGGATAATTTAGGGCTTTGAAACTACATTGAGAAGTCTGGACTTTATTCTAAAAGTGATGGGAAACCACTAAAACATTTTAAGCAGAAACAGGCATGATCAGATTTCTCTTGTAGAAAGAGCCTTCTGACAGTTATGTGGAGAATGGTTTGGAGGAAGCCATCCTGGGTATAGTTAGTTCAGTTAGGGAAGTATTGCAGTAATTCAAATGATGGAAAATGATGATTTGAACTAGATTAGTGAGGTGTTTAATAAGAGAAAGAATACACTGGACTTGGAGGCTTGACTGAATGTTGGAAGGTGATGACAAAAAAAGGCAGTCAAGGAATATATTCAGTTTCTTGGTCATAATTTGGATATTTATGGAACTGTTGATTTTGAGGTACTTATTGACCATCCAAGTGGGAAGCTTTCAGGAATAGTGATTCTCAAAAGTGAAAGCTGAGCTGAAGATACAGCCAAAAGTCACCAGCATCTAGGTACGCAGTGAT
Organism: Catagonus wagneri; assembly: GCA_004024745.2. Lineage (NCBI taxonomy): Eukaryota > Metazoa > Chordata > Mammalia > Artiodactyla > Tayassuidae > Catagonus > Catagonus wagneri. The sequence continues at coordinate 34,705,345 of PVHT020000141.1, read as the reverse complement.
GCCATGGGAAAGAATTTAAATGACCAGGAAGAGCATGGTGAACTAAAGAAGCAAAAGACCTAGGTAGGAATCCTGAGTAATAGCAACAGTTAGGGAATATAGACTGAGGCAGAGAAGCCTGTAAGGAGATAAGGGAGTAGCCAAGAGGTAGAAGGGAAACTTCATTTGTAACCTATATAACCTAAGTTATTTATCAGAGTAGGCATGTTTGTCCTGGATCATCCATCCCACGTTTAAATTAGTGGCTCATATGTAAGCTGCTTACACATGGCTTGTTGTCTAGGTTGATTATTTGTTTTTACTGTATCTGGGCATATATGTAGTAAAGATAGATACTGTATAGAACTTTCTCCCCTCCCTTTTATGCTTGATTTCAACATGAATGTTATTGTAGCAGATAAATCAAATATTCTTTTGTGTGTTTATTGCTTATTTTGATTTAAAAATGAGTATAGGAGTTCCCATTGTGGCTCAGCAGCTTAAGAACCCCACTAGTATACATGAGGATGTAGGTTCGATCCCTGGCCTCGATCATTGGGTTAAGGATCTAGCATTGCTGCAAGCTGTGATGTAGGTTGCAGACATGGCATAGATCTGGCTGTGGCATAGGCTGGCAGCCGTAGCTCCGATTTGACCCCTAGCCTGGGAACTTCTATATGCTGCAGGTGTGGCCCTGAAAACAAAAAACTAAACTAATTTTGAAAAAAAACTAAAGCCAGTATATTTGAGGAGGTTCAATACAACATCCATATTTCTGACTTTTTGAGCAGATTTGGCAGAGGTTGGGGCTGTCATAAGACTCCTTGGAAATCAGTTCTTGTGAAAGAAAATGTTGGCGGTTTAAAAAAAATTCAGGAACAGATGGATCAAATTTATTTCCACACATAAATTTGAATATAAAGTGGTTGACCAAATGCATTTTGCACTCATAGAAATATAACTATGAATAGTGAGTTGGAAAAAAAATGCTGATGTGTGTGTTCTCTTGCTCTTCTAATATTTGGCCATCACCATTTACCAGTCAATTTGTCTTTGATTTCTCTGATGTCTCAGTATTTGGAGTTACATACTCAATTTGAAGGTTAAGAAGAAATTTTTAAAATAAATTTTCTTGGAGTTCCCATAATGGCTTGGCGGTTAACAAACCCGACTAGCATCCATGAGAATTCAAGTTCCATCCCTGGCCTTGCTCAGTAGGTTGAGGATGTGTTGCCATAAGCTTAGGGGTAGGTTGCAGACGAGACTCAGATCCCAAGTTGCTGTGGTTGTGGCATAGGCCAGCAGCTACAGCTCTGATTAGAACGCTAGCCTGGGAACCTCCATATACTGTGTGGCCCTAAAAAGACTATATATATATAACGAGAATACATATATATATATATATATATATATGTATTCTCGTTAAAGTTTTCTTAACGATTACTTATTGTAGCAGATGTTTCTGATATCTTGTGTCTCATCCTATCAGCCCAGACCTGGTTTCAGTCATAACTGCAATGAACATCTCCAGAAAAACACAGATTAACCTCTAGCTGAACAAACCTGTCTTTTTCTCCTGACTTCTCTTCAAGCTTATACTCCCAACTTCTTCAGTGCTTTTCCCTGTGACTTGGTTTCCATAACTCATCTTATCCTGTTTGTTCTCACCATGTGATGCCCCCTCTTAAAAGTTGGTGTGCAAAATTTAGACAAGACTCCAGATTAAGGCACAAGACATTAAAATTGTGTTGTTGTAGTAAAGGAGTAATATGTTCTTGTTCACAGCATCCCATCTGCAATATTGTGATTTATATGAAAAACATATATTTGGTTATCTGAATTTGGCCTTCATCCACAATTCCTGGATTACAGCCCCCCCAAACCTTGGAATTTCCTGAGATAAGAACAATGGGATAATATTTGAGCTCTCTCCTCAGTTCCTGAAAACACTTCAGGGAAGGTAACTTTGGATCCCACCCAAGGGTAAGGGCTGGTCACAAGAGAACCAGCCATGTGATTAGAGGGTTGGAACTTTCAGTCCCACCTCCTAATTTCCAGGGAAGTGGAGAGTGGTTTGAGATTGTATCAGTCGCCACTGGTCAATGAATTTGTCGATAATGACAATATAATTAAGCCTTCATAAAAAACAAAAAGGACAGTTTTTTACCTTTTTTTCTTCCATGTTGGGGAACCAGAATGTTTCCATGTGCCACTGTTCTGAGCCCCAAGCTCCACAAGGACAGAAGCTCCTTAGCTCAGGACCTTGCTCTATGTGTCTCTTCATCTGTTTTTTTATCTGAATCTCTTAAAATCCTTTTATGATAAACTAGTAATCTAGTGGGTAAATGAGGTTTCCTGAATTCTGTGAGCTGTTCTTAGCAAATTAATGAAACCCAAGGAGGGAGTCATAAGAATTTTCAATTTGTAACCAGTTAGTAGCACAGGTAACAACCTGGGCTAGCATCTAACATCTGAAATAGAAGGTAGTCTGGTAGGACTGAGCTCTCAACCTGTGAAATCCAATACTATCTCTGAGTAGATGGTGATTAGAATGGCTTGAATTATCAGACACCCTGTTGGCATTTAGACAATTGCTTGTTGATACGGGGCAGCCTCCAAATACCCATGTTCGAATTGGGTCCAGAAACCCTTTTCACCACCTCAAAAGAGAAATGCCACATTTATCTTCCCTCTTTATCCCTAGGGCATTCTCTGGCTCTAGGATAACCAGCCACAGATGGAGTTAGGGTTACTGGGGGGACAATTTGAGAACAGTGGGGGAGTACAAACAGTGAATAGAAGTTCTAGCTTCTTGTTCTTCAGGTGGGCAGCTCTAGAAAGTCTGTCTATGTGCTTCTCAGGAGATCCCAACATATCTGAGCCTCCATTTCACAGAAATGACCTTGATAATGAGTCTTTTCCTTTTTCTTTCTTTATCTCACTCATCCTTGTTTTCTGGGATAAAGTACTTCTAACCCAATCATTTTCTCAGCTCTGCATTCTAGAGAATCCAAACTAAGTTGCTTATATTTAGCATTTTACCTGTGACATAGAATAGTATATACTTGGATTTAACTGAACAAAGCTCAAGAAGCATTCATTTTTATTTTTTCATTGAGATTTCACCAAATTTGTAGGAAAAAATGTCATAATTTTTGTATTAGAGTTCAGTAGTTCCTTTTCAGTGAATACAACTACATAGTCCAGTTGATTGTAATATTTTGTGTTGACTTAAGTGTATGCTGGCACATAGATGGAAGAGAGAGTTATATATGTAGAAAAGAAAAAAGTAGGCACTGACGCTACTATCAGAAGTTCACAAAATATTTGGAAAAATGTTATAAAAACACATATGAAAAGAAATAACCATATATTATATCAAAGGAATGTAGATAAATATGCTGTAAATTAAAATATAAGCACTATGAAGCTGCCAAAGAGTGAAATAAACAGTCAGATGTTATCAGTCTAAGGAAGGAGGCAAATATCAAGACAGATTTTGCAGGGTGAAGGGTAACTATCTTAACACACAAATGAACACATGTTATATGACTAATTTTGTCAGCTTATCATAATATTTTTTTTCTTTTTTAATCTTCTATTACTTTTTTTGGCTTATACACTTTATTTACTACAGATGGCTACATTTGTAAAATCTTTTAATAAAATAAGTTTGTATAAAGTTTTCTTCTAGTGATGATTGATATTCAATTTTTAGAAATTTTGGAAAACTAGATAAAAAGTTTTTTTTTAAATATTCAGTGTGTCACTGTACTACTATTTAAATTTTGTACATGTGCTTTAAGATTTTCAAAATGTGACAAAGACTTCTAATTTGCTTCAAGATTGAAAAACGCAATCCAAGGAAAATAGGAAATCTTTAACAGAGGGCTAGTTTGAACAGGACCATTTGAGATCACTTCTCAAATGCTTTCAACCAAAATTATTACGAAATAATGTAAGAAACCAACAGAGAAAAGGATTTTCAAGTAGGCTGGTAATTAGTTCATGTTTTCAATTCTGGTGGTAATATTTTTTATGCCCAATAGGAACGATAGAAAAGTAAATCAATACTTGTATAAATAGAAAAGTAAATTTTTCAATATTATGGACAAATAAAAAACAGAAATTTAGAATTGTGTGGGAGAACTTAATCTACTCCAAATTCTTACTCAAGGAGAGTTACATCATCAAAATATTTTATTCCATCTTACCCTCAGAGAACACTGACTTTGACAGTTTCACAGATCACAATGCCTTTGTGACAGTTCAGGAGCCAAGTAGAGAAGCTCCAGTACATGGTTCGAGCAAAACTGAGAAGGTAGATATCGAGGAGGGCAAGAACAGTTTCACTTCATCCACATCACTCCTCCCCTAAGGCAGCATAGCTTGGTGCTGAGAGAGACCTTCTAAACCCATATTTTCTCCTGTAGGGAAGAGGTATAGCCCATGAGGTGCACCCAGCTTTCCTGGTTGTGTGGGATCCTGCCAAAAAGACCCACTTTTCTCTCATCCTATCCAGAATACTGAGGTGTGCTGTACAACTAAGGGGTGAGAAGCAGCTGGGAGACCAGCAGCTGGGGTTCTCAATGGGCATTAAAGAGATCCTACTAACAATGTTGCAGACTCCATCAGGAAGCCCACCCAGGAGCTCCTGGGGGTGACCTGGATGTGGAGCCCTCCCAGTTGGCCCCCATACTCTGCACACTTCAACCCCCCCCCCCCCCCACACACACACACTGTGGCTAGGTCCTGCACTTGACCTCAAGGGCAGTGAGAGCAAGGTTTTGTAGTAGGCTGGTGAGCAAGCACAAAAGTTGCCTCAACTTTATGGAACTGGAAGAGAGTACACAAACTTAAGCATTCAGCAGTGCCCTTGGAAAAGCAAATGGGAGACTGTTAGCATTCGGCCTGTCTTTGCAGAACCTAGAAAAGGTATACAATCTAAAGAATTCCACCACCCCAAGAAGGAACAAGAAGTGTGGAGCAGGAATATCCATAGAAAAGATTTTGAGAAAACCTCAGGATCGCTAACAAAACTGACAGAAGGTGTATTTCTCTCCCAAAGCCAGTCAGTAAAGTCTGGAGTATGTAACTGCTTCTTCAGATGTGAAGAGAATAATGCAAGACATCGAAGTAATGACATACAAAAGGTACACAATAATTTTCTGGTAACTGACCCCACAGAAATGGAGGTCTGTAATTTGCCCAACAAATAATTCAAAATAGTTGTTTAAAAGAATCTCAGTGAGCTACAAGAAAACACAGAGACAATTCAACAATATCATGAATGCCTGATTCCTGATTTTATGAATTGTCTCTCTGTGTATACATGGATATGTACTCATATGTAGAAGTTCTGGAGCTAATGAAGGCAACGAATAAAATGAAAAATGTAATAGTGATCAATAACAGCAGATTTGATTAAGGTGTAGAAAGAATCAGTGAGGTAGAATGTATTTGAAATTATCCGGTCACAGGAGAGCAAGAAACAAAGAATGAAAAAGAGGGAAGAAAGCCTTGGTGAACTGCTGGATACCATTAAAGGAATAAGCTATGTGTTCCAAAAGGAAAAGAGAGGGAGAAGGGAGGCAGAAAGCCTTTTTTTTTTTTTTTTATGGCTGATAATTTCCTTTATCTGGGGCAAGATTTGGACATCCAAGTTCATGAAGCTTAGAGAGTGCCAAAAAAACTTCAATTCAAAAATATGTTCTCCCTAGACACATTATAATAAAACTGTCTAAAATCAGGACAAAAGGAGAATTTTTAAAGTAGTAAGAGAAAAAAAATCTCACATACAATAGAACTCTCTTGAGACTCTTCACTGATAGTCTGATGACTTCTCAGCAGAAAACTTGCTGGCAGGGAGAGAGTGGAGTGATATTCAAAGTGCTGAAAGGAAAAAAAAAAAAAAACATGCCAAGCAGGAATACTGTACCCATCAACTACGGAAAATAGGTTTCTCAAAAAGTTAAAAATAGCACTACCCTATGATCCAGCAATTCCACATCTGGGTAATTATCCAAAGAAAATGAAAACAAATATCTTCATTAAAGCATTATTTACAATTTCCAAGATAAGGAAGCAACCATTTATGAAGGAATGAATAAAGAAAATGTAGTATGTATAAAATTAAAAAATAAAAAGGAGTTCCCACCATGGTGCAGTGGGTTAAGAATCCAATTTCAGCAGTTCAAGTCTATGCGGAGGTACATGTTCAATCCCTGGCTGACAGAGTGTGTTAAAGGATCCAGCATTGGATTTCCCATTGTGGCTCAGTGGAATTGAATCTGTTAGCATCCATGAGGATGCAAGTTCCATCCCTGGCTTCACTCGGTGGGTTAAGGATCCGGCATTGCATATGCAGCTTGGATCTGACTTTGCTATAGCTGTGGCATAGCTCCAATTAGACCCCTAGCCTGGGAACCTTCATATGGCATGGGTGTGGCCCTAAAAAGACAAAAAAAAAAAAAAAGCATCCAGCATTGATGCATCTGGATCAGTCCCTGGCCTGGGAACTTCCAAATGCCTCGGATGCAGCCATACAACTTTAAAAAAAAAAAGGAAGAAAATGCAAGATATATATATATAAGATATATATATATATATATATATCCACACAGGGTCCTCCTTGATTTATGATGGGGTTATGTACTGATAAACCCAACATAATTTGAAAACATCGTAAGTCGAAAATGCATTTAATACGCTTAATCTAATGAACATCACCGTTTAGCCTAGCCTATCTTAAACACACTCAGAACACATATGTTAGTCTATAATTGGGCAAAATCACCTAACACAACGATTATTTTATAATAAATTACTGCGTATCTCATGTAATTTATTGAATAATGTACTGAAAGTGAAAAGCAGATGGTTGTATGAGTAGAGGATGGTTGTCAGTGTCTTGGGTGTTTACCCTCAAGATCACATGGCTCACTGGGATCTGCAGCTGCTATTGCCCAGCATCACCAGAAAATATCATAACAAATATCACTATCCCAGGAAAGGATAAAAATTCAATGTACATTTCATTGAATGAGTATTGTTCTCACACCATCATAAAGTCAAAAAATTTTAAGTCAAACCGCTGAAAGTTGGGGACCATCTGATACAATGGATCATAGAAAGAAGGAAATTCTACATTTGTGACAACATGGATGGAAGCTTAGGGATTATGCTTAAGTGAATTAAATCAAAGACAAATACTGTGTGATAATCACTTACATGTGGAATTTTAAAAAGCTGAACCTGGAGTTCCCTTCGTGGCTCAGTGGTTAACGAATCCGACTATGAACCATGAGGTTGCGGGTTTGATCCCTGGCCTTGCTCAGTGGGTTAAGGATCCGGCGTTGCTGTGAGCTGTGGTGAAGGTGGCAGACGCGGCTCGGATCCCGCGTTGCTGTGGCTGTGGCGAAGGCCGGCAGCTACAGCTCCTGTTAGACCCCTAGCCTGGGAACCTCCATATGCCGCGGGTGCTGCTCTACATAAAAGCAAAAAGACAAAAAAAAATAAAAATAAAAATAAAAAGCTGAACCTATAGGAACCATAGAATGGTGGCTGTCAGAGGCTGGAGGTGGGGGAGGTAGGGAGAACCTTGTCAAAGGGTACACATTTATGTATTTATCTTCCAGTTGTAAGATAAATAAATTCTGAAGATCTAATGTTCAATATGGTAACTATAGTTAATGATACTATATTTTGTTTCTGTGCCATATCAGACTATAGATAACAATACTGTGGCTGGATAGGCCCCGTGAATTTTATTATTATTGCAAGACTGCCCTCAGCAATATTCACCAGAAACCTTTGGGGGGAAAAAAGTTTTATTACTTATAAGTTCCAGAAATTACAAGGCACACCTGAGACCATGCAGCAAGGTTGCAGGTAGAGCATGAGACACACACTGGAGCCTGGGGTTCTGCTTTTTATTGGGATTGAGGGTGGGGGGCTAAGATTTTGTGGGTACACTCTATTGGTGAATTTAAAACATAAATGTGGAAATTTAAAGCGTGGGAAAAGAAAAATCAAGTGGTTCAAATGGTCAATCATCAAAATTGACCAGGATCGCCAAAACAAAAGAGCCTAGGGGATGGCTGAAGTGGATGCCTGGCAGTTGACAGTCAAAGCTTAAGTTAGGCACTTGCATTGCAAAAAAAAGCCAACTGTCAAGGCTTATAGTACAATATCATACATTGTAAAGTTGCTGTGAGACCAGATATTAAATGTTCTCACCACACACATACACACAAAGGTAATTATGTGAGTTGATGGATTTGTGGTATTCATTTCACAATACATATGTGTATCATATCATCACAATCATACACATTAAACTGATATAATATTATGTATCAGTTATATCTCAATAAAGCTGGAAAAAAAAATTCCGTCTCAGAGCAAGAATCCTTTCTATCAATCCTAAGAGACTGTCCTTCAGTATCAGTTTATAAAACTTCAGTAAAAAGGAATAAATTAATGAATTTTTATATAATTCATTATAAAATTAAACTGTTAGAGAATCATTTTCTGTTCTAAACTAAAATATATCTTCCTTGAGCTTCAGCTCACATCCTCATTACGTTTGTCAGTTGATGACCCTCTTACCAGATGATTTTCAGAACTGAGCACTGCATTCCAAATGAAAATACATCATTATTCTCTTAGTGTTGCACAAGACGATATCAGCCATCATACACAGTAGGCTCACACAGCCTGTTATCCCTTTACATGCATGGATTTTATTCAAATAAACTCTTTTTCTTTCTTCTTCACATATTCAACTTTAAATAGTTAAATACAGGGTCTTACATTCTTCTCTGATGTATTTAATCTCAAAGGCTTTCAACCCATCTAAATATCTTGCCAGAATATATTTGACTTTGATTCTGCCATCCAATGCCTACATATATCTTTAGAGTTTTGAGACATCAGCAAGACAACTTAGAGTCATTAATAAAAAATATCAAATAAAATGGCTCAAGAAAAGGCAAATACCTAAGATAGTTTACTCCAGGCCCCACATATATCTACTGATCTTTAAGATATGGTTAGTTAAAAAATTATGAATTGTCTCACGGTATTATAATTCAATATTGCTTTTATGCTATTAATATGAATATTGGGAGGTATTGCCAAATATTTTATCAGTATACATGTGACTTCAGCATTCCCTTAATCAATCTATGTAGTAATTTCATTTTAAAAAGTAGAGCTAAATTTGTGGGGACACAATTTGTTTCTAATGAACCTACTTGTGTTTCTAAAAATCAGCATATTAGATTACTTAGAAGTCTGTAACAGATTTTTCCTTCAAACCAAGGTCAACTTAACAGTTTATAGTTTCTAAACTCAAATGTTTTCTTGATCATAAACATCAGGACCCCTTAACAGGGAGAGTAACAGGGAGAATACAGTAAGGAGAATACTGTTCTGGTAGCTCAGTTATTTTACTTGTACCTTTAAATGTTGACATCGACAGCTTTTAATCAAAATTGCTATTCTTTTGTTATCTTCTGATATCCTTTTTTCTGAACCTAGGAACCTGAACTTAAAGTAACAAGCAGCTCTCTGATTTTGTTACTAAACTTATCTTCGTCTCTTTTAACAGTGCTCACAGTACATCCTCTCTTGAATGAGAACACTTCTTGCAGAAAAAGGCGAAAGAAATTTAAAAGTTGAAGAGTTCTGTCTTTTTGTTTCTTTGCTCTTGTTTTTAAGCTAAGATTACAGTATGTTAAACAATTGGGAATGTCCTTTTTTTTCCTGCTCCTAAAGGATCTAAAAGCTATTATATGTGCATGTGTTAAGTATTTTATATTTAATCCTCGATTTGTTCAGGTATCAAGCTCTCTGATAGAATTCTTACAAATCCACAAAACTCTGAAATGTTTGTGTAGCTATATGCAGTTTTCATCTTTGGGTTGTTTCTAAAAACTGAATACATAAGACTTTATTTTTATTAAAACACATTAACATAATAGAAGGATAGAATACAGATCTAGGCTTTTAGTGAGTTTACTTGAAAATGCAACTTTTAAGTGTAAATGCACACACACACACAGTGATAATCTTTTTTTTTTTTTTTTTTGCTTTTTAAGGCTACACCTGTGGCATATGGAGGTTCCCAGGCTGGGGGTCGAATCGGAGCTGTAGCTGCTGGCCTACACCACAGCCACAGCAACACCAGATCCAAGCTGCGTCTGCAACCTACACCACAGCTCATGGCAATGCCGGATCCTTAACCCACTGAGCAAGGCCAGGGATCGAACCTGCAGCCTCATTGTTCCTAGTAGGATTTATTTCCGCTGCACCATGATGGGAACTCCGTGACAATCTTTTTAAGGCAGTGTTTTGATAATATGTTATTACTCCATGCCAAAAATATTATCAGGCAGTATAAGTTATAATCATTACACTGTGTTTGTTCTCAATAAATTTAGAATTACAAAATGTTGATAGTGGATAGTGGATTGCAAAGAAATATCTTAGAGATCATCTTTTAGATGAATATGTTCTAGCTGATTATTACAAATGTCCAAATATTAAATTTATATTTATACTGAGAATCAGAATTAAGTATTAGAATGCCTGTTAGTAATTTCCTGTATAAAATGTTTATGAATTTTAAATATGCACAGTGAGGAGTTCCATTGTGGCACAGAAGGTTAAGGATCTAGTGTTGTTACTACTGTAGCTCAGGTCACTTCTGTGACATGGTTTTGATCCCTGGCCCACGAACCCACATGCTGTTGAACAGCCAAAAAAGAAATACGCCCAGGGAAATGGGTAGTTAATAGTAATAATCCAATAACTACTATTTAATGGGTATTTAGTTTGTCAGAACTATGCTAAGACATTTAACATGTATTATTCTATTTAATCCTTTCAACACTATTGTATAGTTTTTATTGTCCTCTATTTGCATACAATAAAAGTGACAAATCAAATGTGAACAGTGAAATCAAGATTTGAAATTGGGAGTTCCTGTCATGGCTCAGTGGTTAATGAATCCGACTAGGAACCACGAGGTTGTGGGTTTGATCCCTGGCCTTGCTCAGTGGGTTAAGGATCCGGCGTTGCCGTGAGCTGTGGCGTAGGTTGCAGACGCGGCTCGGATCCCGCATTGCTGTGGCTGTGGCGAAGGCCAGCGGCTACAGCTCCTGTTAGACCCCTAGCCTGGAAGCCTCCATATGCCGCGAGTGTGGCCCTAGAAAAGGCAAAAAGACAAAAAAAAGAAAAAAAAAAAAAGACTTGAAATCTGGTTAAACAGACCTACTGAATCCCTAAGAGGAGAGATTGTTAATAGAGACTATAAGGGCGATAGGGGCTCTTCTGCCAAGTAATTTTTTTTTTCTTTTTGTCTTTTTGCCTTTATGTAGGGCCGCACCCACAGCATATGGAGGTTCCCAGGCTAGGGGTCCTACAGGAACTGTAGCTGCCGGCCTTCGCCACAGCTCACGGCAACACCGGATCCTTAACCCACTGAGCAAGGCCAGGGATCGAACCCGCAACCTCATGGTTCTTAGTCGGATTCGTTAACCACTGAGCCACGAAGGTAACTCCATGCCAAGTAAATTTAAACTCAGTTTGCATTGAACTTGTAGTTCTAGCTTTCTCTTTTTCTTGAAAGGACTTGTTTTGGAAATCTATTTGCCTTTTCACCACCAAGTCACAGTTATTGTACATGGATAATCAGAGAAAAGTGGTGTTCCAAATCACAATGAAATGAGTAAATCCACATAGGCCTCATAGTAAAAATATTGCTGAATTAGAAACAAGTTTCTCCTCCCTACTCTTCCCGGGATATTTACAATTATATTTATAGGATATTTACACATAACAAGAATGTCAAGTAAACTCTGGGTTGAAAAAAATTATACACAATTCCTCACAGTAATTATTTTTATAACTAAGGCACTTATATGACTAGTTAGAGACTTAACTCTTCAAAAAACAAGAATAAGTTGAACAGTTATTAAAAGCTAATGAAATACTGAGAATATTTTACTTAGACACTTGATTTTAAAACCTAGATTTGTATCATAAGAACCATTTCTTCTTTTATTCACTCACTTATTCATGCAGTAAACTTTCTCTGTGAATCAGGTACTCTGCTCCATGCTGGGGATGGGAGGAAGCAAAGTGATGCTGTGATGAAAAACCCAGATTCTCAGACTGCTGAGCTATTTAACAGACAGATACATGGGTATGTAGTCATTCTCATTTCCTCTCCAAGTATTTATTGAGCAATAAGTAGGTTTCAGGCACTGATCTAGGCATTGGGAATACAAACTAAAATCAGATACAGTCCTGTCTCTCAAGAAGACAAACCTAAAACTTATAATGTAGTGCAATAATTAGTCTGTAAAAGGGGTATAAGGGGCCATGGGAGTGCAATTCAATTTAACAAACTTTCATTGCACTTCTAATGTGTGCCAAGGACTATAGTTAAGTGTGGATTCTAGTGAGCTAGTATTTCATTTTATTTCCTAACAGCAACCGGATAAATTTTTAGACATGCTGTTTTCTCTTTGCATAATATGAAAAGATTACAGTTGCCTTCTAGACCCTAGGATCTACTTGAATCCTGTCCATTTATCGGTATTCCCCCATCATGTCTGTGATTTCCTTGTTTTCTTCCTTGAACTTTTTATTTATATTGGCCTGAATTGGTTTCTGTTGCCTACAGTGAAAACACTCTAATCAGTATGAGTAATTTAAAGATCAATCAGACCATCAGACCATCAGTACTGCCCTCACTCTTGGGTGTATATTTGAAAAAATGAAAATGCTGATTTGAAAAGATACATGCACCACAACCTTCAAGTCCTCATCAACAGATTATTGGATTAGGAAGCTGTGGTGTGTATATATACACATACATAAATACACACACATACACAAAAACAGCGTATTACTCAGCCACAGGAAAGTATGAAATACTGCCATTTTCAGGGACATAGATGAATCTACAGAATATTATGCTTACTGAAATAAGTTAGAGAAAGACAAATACTATATGATATCACTTATATTTTGAATCTAAAAAATAATACATAAGTTCCCATTGTCGCTCAGTGGTAACGAAACCAACTAGTAGTATCCATGAGAACGTGGGTTTGATCCCTGGCCCCACTCAGTGGGTTAGGGATCCAGAGTTGCCGTGAACTGTGGTATAGGTCACAGGCATGGCTTGGATCTTGCATTGTTGTGGCTGTGTCTTAGGATGTCGACTGCAGCTCCGATTCGACCCCTAGCCTGGAAACCTCCATATGCCTTACATGTGGCACTAAAAAGACAAAAAAAAATATAGATTAAAAAATAATACAAATAAATGTATATACAAAACAGAAACAGACTTACAGAGATAGAAAACAAATTTAGGGTGACCAAAGGAGAGAAGGAAGTGGGGAGGACCAAAAGGGGTATGAAGTTAACAAATACAAACTACTATATTTAAAACTGATGCAAACTATTATGTATAAAATAGATAAGCAACGAGGATATACTTGGAAATTATATGCATTATCTTATAATAACCTATCATGATATATAATCTGTAAAAATACTGAATGACTATGTTGTTTACTTGAAACTAACATAATACTGTAAATCAACCATACTTCAGTTTAAAAAGTAAAAGCTCATGGTCTGCCTACGGAGAAACAGTTTCAATATATTATGATAAAATTTCACCTTTTGACATTTTTCCTGCACAACTTCTGCTCTCCAGCTTCAATGTCCATTTGGTTCCTCAAAAGCACTTTTTCCCAGTCAGGGTTTATGCGCATGCTCTTCCTTAAAAACGTCACACTCTGCCTCATTCCCATTTTATACTTAAAATATTAATTTTCCATGAAGAAGTCCTCCTTGACTCCCAGACTAGACTACATTTATTTTGTTATATACTCTGTCATCACCTTTTAATCCTCCTTTATAGCATTTATTGTGTTATGATAAATTAATCATTTGCATACTGATTTATTTAATAATTATCTTCTCCTCCTGAAAAGCACACTCGCTATTAAAAAAAAAAAAGACTTTATCTCTATCCCAAGTAAGATAGTTTCCTAGACATAGAAGGCACTCAAAAATGTTTCAATGAAAATAAATCAATGAGTAAAAGTATATTGTGATGCCTAAACAGTCAAAGAAACCTGAAAATGTGCTTACTCTAGCCTAGAGTTTGAAAAAAAGCTTCCTGATTCCAAGTCTGAATCTTGGCACAAGAGAAGGAGTGGGCCATAGGAAGAAGATCAGAAGAGTCTTGCAGAAACAGAGAATAGCATGAGCAAAAAGACATGTTTATAAAATAAGTATGCTGTGTCCTGGTACCTAGTAGCAGTGCAGAATGGTTTAGAGCAGGGTGATGATGAAAAGATAAATCATAGGAGCTTTTAATGAGCCATGCAACTGAACTTGGACCTTGTCCTGCATCTCTTGGGAAGACTTTAAAAAGTGTTTAAGTGGGATCTTGTCAGATGTGTATTTTAGGAATATTGCTCTGTTGGGAAAGAGAAGAATAAAATTGAAACTGGTACTATTAGAAAAGAAAGGGTATGATAAAAGCATAAGTTAGGAAGTGGTGGTAGCAGTGGATATGTGGGCTACATTTGAGAAATATTTAGAAGATAAACTTGGTGATGATTGGCAATTGGTTGAATGTTCAAGAATACATGAGAAGAGGCAGATTTGGGGAAGTGAAAGAAAAGAAAAATTCAGTGTTTGACATATTAAGTTTGATATGCCTCCAGGGCACCCAAAATAAAATATCCAGACAATTTTAAAACATAGATATTTAAAATGAGGCAATATTTTGGGCTCAGTTAAATGATTTGGAAGTCATCAGTATATGACTGACAGTTGTCTAGGTTTAAAAAGTACTGTATTTTAAAGAAAAAAAATTTTTGGAGTTCCTGTCGTGGCTCAGCAGTTAGTGAACCTGACTAGCATCCATGAGGATGTGGGTTCAATCCCTGTCCTCTCTCAATGAATTAAGGATCTGGCATTGCTGTGAACTGTGGTGTAGGTCGCAGATGCGGCTCAGATCCTGTGTTGCTGTGGCTGTGGTGTAGGCTTGTGGCTACAGTTCCTATTCAACTCCTAGCCTGGAAACTCCATATGCCGCAGGTGCGGCCCTAAAAGACAAACAAACAAAAAAAAAGGGACTGTATTTCTTCAGTGTAATGGGAGATAAAAATACAGAGGTAAAATTTCAGAAGCTGATAAAGTTTAAATAAAATTTTCTTCACCAAAGAGGTAACAGCTCTATAAAGATCACTAACATGATGAAAAAAAGTAATAGAGACCATTATTTTAAACTAATATTTTAAGAATAATTATTATCAATTCACTGTTCCATGAAAAATGAAGAAATTAGTATTCTTATTTTCCCTCAAACTTCATCTCCTGTAAGTCCTGAATTTTTGGTCCTAATTCTTATATTTCATGATCTGTTATATTTATATTCTCTTTCAAAACATAGTTGTTTAAATTTAATAGTAAGAATATGTAGAAGCTCACAAACGTATCACAGTTTGCATCATTTTAATTTTAATTTCCCTTTGAATTAGCTGGATATCACTATTAATTTTTTTCAGAAGGCCTAATAGAAACTCTTTTCTGAATCCTTACATGTTTGAAAATATCTGTACTTTGAGATAATTTAGCTGGTGTAAATATGTTGAGTTACACTTTCCTTTAGAACTATGTAGATATTGACTCTAACATCTTCTGTAACAGTGTATTGTGAGAAGAAGTAATTTTCTTTTTATCCATGCATATCTGAAAAATAATATACTATTGAATTTTAATAAAGCTAATATTTTGTCTTGGTCACATTACATAAGGTTTTATTAGATCATCAGATGTCCTTTCAATCTGCAATAATTTCTTCAATTATTATAAATTAAAATTTGGGGAGTTCCCTTAGTGGCTCTGTGGTTAACGAATCCGACTAAGAACCATGAGGTTGCAGGTTCGATCCCTGGCCTTGCTCAGTGGGTTAAGGATCCGGCGTTGCCGTGAGCTGTGGTGAAGGTTGCAGACTCGGCTCGGATCCCGCGTGTTGCTGTGGCTGTGGCGAAGGCCGGCAGCTACAGCTCCTGTTAGACCCCTAGCCTGGGAACCTCCATATGCCGCGGGTGCGGCTCTACATAAAGGCAAAAAGACAAAAAAAAAAAAAATTGCTACCATAACTTTGAGTTTCTTTTTGTTTTCCTTTGGTGCAGGGAGGGGGTGAGGCCAATTGTTCGCAGATTTGATTTTTTTTGCTCTATTTTTTCTAATTGTTTCATTCGGTCTTTTCCCTTTGATGAACCCTAGTTATCTAAAGCTTTTCTTCTGTATCAGTAATTCTATTTTTAGCTTGCCTATTATGTCTCACTTCTGTTTGATCATTGATCCTACAGTGGTGTCATTTTAGTCTATAATCTTCATTTTATCTCACTCTCCTCATCTTAGGCTTTAGCTATGGGACTATGATATTCATACTAAGTATTTTTGTATTATTAAGTACTTATGAGTACATTCTGTTCCTTGCATAGTATGTTCTATACTGCGTTCTTCTCCTGTATTTAGCAAACTACATTGTAGTTTCTATTTGTTCTCTATATTATATTTACAAAATTGCCATTCAGTTTTTTTCATTAGATAAACTATGAATAATTCTTCTTAATACAATTCCCTCTTTATATTTGATTTATTTAATTTCTTGCCAAGTTGCAATTGAGAATAGGTTTTTTGCTTGTCCACTTTGCATACACTTCAGAGCTTTATTTTCTCCTTCAAAATTTTTATTGAATATCCCTGAATAAAGATCTCTCCAAATTTAAGGTTTTAAATAAAAGTTCATAGGTTATATAGTGTACTGCTTATGGGAATTAGGGTGAGGGGTAAGGAGCTATTCTGAGTTGGGACAGAATTAACTATTTATTTCCTGGCTGCCACTTTATCAAGTTCATGGCATGTGATTTTACCCTTGTGCTATTTTGGGTTCTGCTAATTTTTATCTTATTATTTTTTTACTAGGTTTACTTTTAAAAATATTTTGAAGAACTGAGGAAGGAGAGTCTTCAATACAGCTGTATTAAATTGTCTTTACCCAGATTTATGAGTTATGCTTTATCTCTGTGTTTCCCCTACTGCCCAGCATAGTGGCTCAAAATACCTTCTGAATTTAATTGAAAGTGGAAGTTTGCTTAAGGGTAAAGATTGTATTAACTAAAAATTTTTCATCAATTTATTTCCTAAAACATTTGATGGAGGTTCCCTTGTGGTGCAGTGGGTTAAGGATCTGACATTGTCACTGTAGGGGTTCGGGTCACTCCTGTGGTACAGTTTCAGTCCCTGGCTCTGGGAACTTCCATATGCTGTGGGTGCAGCCAAAACAAACAAATAAAAAAACCATTTGGTAGAATTTATTTACTTAAATTATTTATAATAATAGCATAAATTATTTAAATAATAGCATACATTAAGCCCATTTCTTAAGAAAACATACAATTTAGATACACGCTGCAAGAAACATGTGTTTACAGGTAATTCACTGACAACTCATTTTAGAGTCTGTTTTGTCATCTTACCCACATTAATTTATGGCTTTTCAACTGTGGTCTCTCCTCCTCTTGCTATTTCTGACTATCTCATTTACAAACAACTAAAGATCACTTACAGTGCACCAGGTGACCAGCTCTGATGTTTAAAGTGTTTGTTCATTTTTTTGCAAAGACCACTTTCTGTTTTTTCTGGGAAAGAGTAAATCCCTGTTAGATACATGTTAGTGTTTATTGTTTATTTTACTAATTGTCCTTTTATCTGCCTTCTTTTTGTCGTATTAGTCCCCTTCTCTCTGTTCATTTTGCAACATGCTTAGGACAAGCAAAGATAAATGACCAACATCTGCTTTCCTATATTAAAGGTTATCAAATTTTAGGACAATAACATTCATTCATGGACCATATTAATTGATTATTACAGTTAGAAGAACCTATTCAAGAGTATGCTCCCCACCTCCTCCTTAAACAATGGAGGACTCTTCTACCACATCTCTGAGACCATCATATAGATTCTGCTTGAGCTGCAGAAGATTCATTTATTTATATTTTGCCTCATCTTTCCCATGATAGTGACTTTGACTGTCATAATATAATGCTTAAATTATATTAAAATATGTGTCCCTATAACCTCAGCCCTTAAGGGTTCTGCATCAAAATTATGTACTTTACTTACTCTGTTATAAATTATACATATTTTGGATTATTCAACAAGCTCCCTTTAGCATTTTTTAAAAAATTAGTTTGTTTTCTCTTTCCAGATTCATTGTTAGTTTCTACTAAGCCCTTTCCTTATAAACTTTTCTTTCACCAATTGGGAAATTAAGAAATTGTACTAATTTTATTAGAACAAAATCTTTACTGCCACTGTTGCAAGATTGTTAAAATAATTTTACTGTTCTCTTGTATCTATGATGTAAATGTATTCAGGAGGCTGGTTTTATTTTATTTTGCTTTCTAATTAATTTAAAAAATATTTTTTGAATATCTGTGAGTTTGGGGGCACCATTCAAGTTCAGGCATACCTTTTAGATATATCACAGAAAATTTTTAGAATAAAAACAACTAGAATTGTAACTTCCCATTTATAAAACTCTAATAACATGTTAGGAAAATTCAGATTTCACAACAACTAAAATTATTTTGAAGTAGAAATATAGTCAATAAACATTAGCTCTCTGCCTTATGTACAACAATCTCATCTTATAAATCTATTTATTGGAGAATGCAAAGTACACTTTCATGAAACAACTCATGGAAAATTAAAAGAAATATATCCAGGAATTCCTGTTGTGGTTTAGTGGGTTGAGAACCCAACATAGTGTCCATGAAGATGTGGATTTGATCCCAGGCCTCACTCAGTGGGTTAAGGATCCGGCATTGCTGCACTCTGTGGCATAAACCTGCAGCTCTGATTCTACTCCTAGCCTGGGAACTTCCATATGCCTCAGGTGCAGCCATGAAAAAGAAAAAAAATCTATATCCCAGAATGATAAATATGATAAATAGAAAGAAAGACTGATTTGGAATCAGCACACTTGGGATTGAGAAGTAACTCTAGTATCTATCAATAAGGAAAGTCATTTAGGTCTCCAAGAGGTTTCCTTATCTTTAAAATTTACCTACCAGACAGCACTTTTAAAAGAAGCAAGTGAGTTAATCCATATAGATGTGCTTTGCCTGCAAATGCAAATTAAAGAAAAGCATCTTGGTAAAGCAAGAATAGTGGCTTGGGTCACTGCTCTGGTGCAAGTTGGATCTCCAGCCCTGGTACTTCTACTTGCTGCAGGAGTGGCCAAAAAATTGTGCATAATTATCTGTATTACAATATGAAAGATAATTGTTATTTAAATTAGTAAATGCTGAAGAGATGCAAAGAACAGGGGGTAAACTATAAAGAGATAGCTGATGGACAGGCAGCTGGTGGCACTAATTTTGGAGCAGAATGAGGAGTAAACATTTAAGCCCTGGGAAAAAAAATCACCATTTATTTAGGGTAGAGGGTACAGAGAGCCACGAGTCAACGATACTGAGAAAAAAGTCATCCTGGCTGTGGGAGAAAAGGAAGACACAAAAGCCAAAGGTGGAAAGAATTTTAAGAAGAGAATTGTTAGTTTCAAAAGCGCTGAGGGATCAAGAAAGGTGAACGCAGAAAAAAGACAAGTGTGTTTGGATAAAGTGACCTTTGGGAGAGGAGATTTAGTGAAAGCCAAACTAAAGTGGGTTGTGTGACTAATGAGATTCTAAAAATGAGGGCAGACTTGCCCTTGAAAAGTTGAGTTATAAACAGAGGGGAATCAATTAACATGGGGAATCATGGTAGGCCAAAGCAAGAGGTTTTTCTTAAGAGATAGTCTCCTATTCATGTTACATGGCAGAAGCAAGAAAGAGGATAAAGAGAGACTAAGAACATGGACTCAGAAGTCTATGGAAAGAGAAGGAAAGGATTGAGAAGAAGAGAAACTGCATGTTGAGAAGAGTTGTGATTTCTTCTGAGGCTGTCAGGGAAACATACAAAATAGTATTCAGGGCAAGAGGGACCTTTGAAGAAAAGTTTTCTTCAAACATTTTCCTTTGCCCTGAAACACCACAGGATAGAGAAGAACCCTCATGTCGTTCCTGGGTGAGAAAAAGAGATAGAAGAGTATGGGTTGTATAGTCTTTCTCGTTTTTAACTCCCAAATCTAGAATTTAATATTTTTTAATTTAAGACATTACTCTTCTTTCCTCTAATTCTATGCAATGATAATACAGAAATCAAAACATATAATTACTTACCTCAGATTTTTCCTATCAAGACTCCAGTGTGAATATTCATAAATACCTTAAAACAATTTGTCAAATAAAAATAATGCTATTTTAATTTACATACATATAGGGTATTATAGTCCATTTTTAAGAAATAAATTTTTTTGGAGAATAGTTGACTTAAAAGTTGTATTAAGAGTTCCCATTGTGGCACAGCGGAAATGAATCTGACAAGGAATCATGAGGATGTGAGTTTAATGCCTGGCCTCACCCAGTGGTTCGGGGATTTGGCATTGCCTTGAGCTGTGGTGTAGGTCGCAGATGTAGCTTGGATCCTGCATTGCTGTGGTCTGTGGCAGAGGCCGGCAGCTGTAGCTCCGATTTGACCCCTTGCCTGGGAACTTCCATAAACTGTAGGTGTGTCCCTAAAAAGCAAAAAAAAAAAAGCTTGTGTTAGTTTCAGGTGTACAGCAAAGAACATCAGTTATATATTTATCCATTCCTTTTCGGATTCTTATCTCATATAGGTCGTTACACAAAATCGAGTAGATTTCCCAGTGCTATACAGTAGGTCCTTGTTTTACTGTCCTTTTAATCTTTCCTTTCATTGTCCATAATCTCATGCTGTAATCTGAGAACAAATTATGATTCTCATGAGTGTTCAATATTAAATGTCAAACAAACATCTAACTTGTTTAAACCAGTTTCAACATGTTCATATTTTCGGGGAACTTATTTCTTAAGCATTTCAATTATTTACCATATCTGATATTGTTAAGCTGTTGCTATAGAGATGTGTCTGTAAGCCACAGCCTACTTTGAAGTAAACTTCACAAAATTAATTTCTAAATTTGGTTTCAGTACAGGGATTTCTGTTTCTGTCTTGTTAATTTGATAACTTCTGGATCTGATCCCCAGACCTTATTTCAATGCTGTTTTATGAGACTGTATGACATTCATAATTATTAAAAACTCTGTTGTTAAGAGTATAGGGTTTGCAATCAGACAAATCTGAGTTTGAATCCCAGTTCTGCCACTGATTTTTTCACATGGTATTTGCCACATAATCTCTCTGAACTGATTTCCTTATCCAAAAATGGGGAAAGGAGCTGTTAAGTAAAACCTGAAAGAGGCATATTACCATACTCTGTAATGCGCTTGCTCCCAAGTATTTGGAGCCCCACCAACAGACTGATACCAAGAAAAAAGAGAGACATTTATGACTACACAAAACATGGTTCCATTGAATCACTCAGAGGCTCAGGGCTGAGGGTGGCTACAAGCTGAAAAAGCTGTGCCTGGTGGTTGAAACAGCTCTAAGTAGTAGCAGCTGTGTCCAGTGGAGCGGTAAAAATAATGAGAAGTGGAATACATGTGATACTTCGCCCAAGGGATCCAAGAAAATATTTGATTAGGCAAAGCACTTTCTATGAAGCTGGAGGGCCCACATTAGTAGGTAATGACTACCACACAGAATGACTACCACACAAGGGTACTTCAGATTGTTACAAATACCTTTATCCATACGTTGGCAACACCTAGGAAAATTAAGGTCACATCTATGATAATAGAAAGCTCTACTCTATTAAAGAATATCACTTTTAAATAGAGTCTAAAATTCGCTTTTATTTTTGAAGTTGTGTTTTTGTGTATAAACATGTTCTCATGATAAATATGGTTATAAATGTAATGTATAATAGTAATTATGTGAGTTCCTCTGTGGCTCAGCATTCTCACTGTGGTGGCTCCAGTCGCTTCTGTGGTGCGGGTTCAATCCCTGGCCCTGGAACTTCCACATGCTATGGGCTCAGCAAAAATAATAATAGTAATGATAATAGTAATAATAATGATAATAATGCATCAATAATGTATATGTTGCTTACACTATACAAATTTATTTAATGTGTATAAAGTAGCTACCTAACCGTTACTTTAACATTTATGACTAGCTTCATTTTCATCACAAGTGAAACCTTCCTCCAGGTTTCCTAATTCCTCTATTACCCATACCTGGAGTCCACCTTTATTCTCTTAGCTTCAGCCTCTAACATGCATCTAGGCAATCAATGATTCAGGCAAGAAATCAATTCCTGCTTCTAAATACCTTACCTTAGACTTGTGGAAACCTCCACCCATGCCCCAAGTTTTCTTCTTTTCCTTTTCAGTTGCCGTTTTCTCTTTTTCCTCCCAGCTTTATTAAAGTATAACTGACAAAATTTCTTTACTCCCATCCTCCCTTCCCCTGAATGTAAGTGATGATGTGTGCACATACACATACAGACATGAAGGTTTTATGCTTGACTTCATATATGCGCAAAAGTTTTGCTTTCTCTTCTGACACTGGTGATACCTCAAATCTGCTCTGTTGAACAAACTCGCAGATCTTCCTTGTATTCACCTAGCATAGTCTAAACCTTAGTCAGAGCCTGATTTATACTTAGCCTGGACTCTGAAAGCCCACACTGATCTCATCTTCTCAAGGATAGGACACACTTTCACTTTATGTATGAGCAAACTAAATGCCTACAAAGATTTATCAACCTGTTAAGTATCACAGCAAATTGGAATCAGACCTAGACTATAATTCTAGTAACGGTGTTGTTCTGAAAATATAAAATATTAACTCCAAAATGTAGCGATATATCTATTATACATATTTATATATGTAATGTACATTCTTTTATGTGTGTATATATATGTATATGTGTGTGTGTGTGTGTGTGTGTGTGTCCCAGAAATGTAGCTTTCTTAATCACTTTATTAATTTATGGCTAAATTCACACTAAATGAATAAATAAATAAATAACCTAAAGATGTAGTTGGTCCACGTGAAACATCAACCTTTAGTGAAAACTTCTAAACTCTGTTGGCCTACCAAGTATTTGGCAAAGACTTCAAAGATGGCTAAAACTCTTCAAAGATGGGTAAACTATACAGTATCATGTATTTGTGATGACAAGGAAAGATTCCTTTTGGATTATGGATGAAAGTGAGATTAAAACTTAGTTTTATAATTGGAAATTTGGCTATGAATCACACAAATTAAATAGTTTAGGCCTAGCCTATTAAATGACACAGAAATTAAACAGATGTCTAAATACTTTTAAGTAGTTAATAAAAGAAGTACAATTGACCATATAATCAGAAACCCAGATTCTTACAGTTAATTATCAGAAACAAAGACAAAATTAGATTGTCTGACTAAATTATGCCTGTGGTTTAAATAAGCAAGAACATTAATGTGTTTTAGCTATAAAAATATTAATGTCTCCTTCAAATATGTATATGTACATATTTCCTTAAAAAATGCCAAATCAATCAAATTTTGTGTTGAAAATAAAAATAAAAATACAACCATATATCTGATAAGGAGTTGTTATCCCCAAAAAAATAAAGAACTTGTACAACTCAATAGCATAAAGATAACTAGCCCAGTTAAAACAATAGGCAAAGCACCTGAATATACATTTCTCCAAAGGTACAAAAGACCAAGAGGCACATGAAAAATTCCTCACGTCAGTAGTTATTAAGGAAATATACATTATAACCACAGCAAGATCTCACTTCATAACCTGTTGGAATGGCCATGATCAAAATGATAAGAGATAACAAATGCTGGTGTGGATGTGAAGAAAAGAAAACGCTTATGCACAGCTGGTGGGATTGTAAACTGGTGCACCCACTACAGAAAACAGTGTGGAGGATCCCCCAAAAATTAAAAATGGAACTTCCATATGATCCAACAATACCACCTCTGGGTATTTATATGAATGAAACAAGAGCACAAACTCAAAAAGATATTCACACCCTCATATTCATCGCAGCATGATTTACAATAGCCAAGACATGAAACAACCTAAACATCTATTGATGGATGAGTGGATAAAGAAGTTAGGATAATATATATTACATATAATATTCCATTATTATTTATTGTATTATACATAATATTCCATTTAAAAAAATGAGAAGTCCTACCATTTGGGAAAACATACATGGATCTTGAAGACATTATACTGATTCAAGTAAGTCAGAGAAAGACAAATCCTGTGTGATTTCCCTTATATGTGAAGTCTACAAAAAATTAATAAAAGGCAGAAAAGGAAAGAAAACTAACATTTCACTGAGAAACTCCTATGTCCCCAACACTGTATAATTTCATTTAACCCTCATTTAATACTTACATCAAATGAATAGCCCTGTGCCATTTCCCAAATGAAGAAACTGGATTTCACTTTTGTAGGATCCCTTAACTGCTAAATGGTAAAATAAATGGATATAAATCCACATCCATCTTACTCCAAAACCCTTATGCTTTGCTCTACTAACTTCAAGGGTAAAGTTATCACAAAAGCACATTTTTAAAATTTTCTTTGAAAACTGTCAAGAATTATAATAAAAGCTTTATAAATAAGTAAACATATATAATTGTAAAATGTTGAAGCCTTAAGTCTGTGCCTCTTTACGAATGTACTTTTACCAAAGGCACAGGCAGTGACTTGGATCAGCCTAGCCTATATCAAATGCAGTCTTATCTCACATTATAATGGCATTATTTGAGTTGCAAATAAGCACCTGACATTATATTTTATAGACATGTATGTAAATATATAGATTTATATTTTAAAATACGCTAAATCCACTTAAAATTTTCAGGCGCTACATTTTTCAATAGATCCAGATAAAATCCATAGTTCCCAGGCAATATGTGTTTATTGACTAATGGGGGAAAATGGCACTGAGAAAAGCAAAGTGCCTTACCAAGGTTACTTGGTTAGTGGGAATCAGGACAAGAACTCCTATTGTCTGGGTTTCTTTTATTTCACTATTATCATATGCCTCAATGTAGCGTTATTCTCAAAAGCATAGAAATCTAGACAAAGCATTATGTACAAGGCAGATTTGGGGGTCTAAGTTCAAGTGGTCTCTCCTATGAAGTTTAGGCTTTAACTGGAATTTTAACTGGATATTAAGTGACATTTAGATTTGAAAGGAACTGTAACTAAGGTATTACTGGTATTAGTATTGATGCTGGTATTTTCTAAAATAAATAAGCTATAATATGCCGTCATAGGATAATGGACTATCATGAGCAATCAGTCATACAGTATGTTAGAATTTCTATGTAGATAGCCAGGTTAACAAATGTGAAATGTGGGGTGTGTGTGTGTGTGTGTGTGTGTGTGTGTGTGTGTGTAAATCCAACAATAACTATAAAATTGTTAAGTTTCAATACAAGGAAATGGTTAAAGATGTCATCAAATCTCTCCATTCCATAAATACAGAAAATGACACTCAAAGACATGAGATGACTAATCCTCCCATACAGATAGATCATGGCAGACAAAATTAAAATACAGACTTCCTGGAGTTCCCTTCGTGGCACAGCAGAAACGAATCTGACTGGGAACCATGAGGTTGCTGGTTCGGTCCCTGGCCTTGCTCAGTGGGTTAAGGATCTGGCATTGCGTGAGCTGTGGTGTAAGTCGCAGACACGGCTCGGATCCCATATTGCTGTGGCTCTGGCATAGGTCAGTGGCTATGGCTCTGATTGGACCCCTAGCCTGGGAACCTCCACATGTGCCAAATGCAGCCTCAAAAAGACAAAAAAAAAAAAAAAAAAAGAAAAAAGAAAAAAAAGAAATACAGACATCCTGACTCCCAGTACACGGCTTATTGTGGAGCTTTTTTGTTTGTTTTTTAAATTCTCCCATGCTTGCTGCTGCTATAGAAATAAGGTTATAAAAAGCAAACAACTTCTATAGATAGAACAGTAATATAGGCAATAACCTAACCCTAGTATTCCTTCTAAACAAGGAATTTCCTATCCTACATTCTCAGTTTGAAGACCAACATGATAAGTACTTTAAAACTGTTGACTAGCAGTGAGAAGCCAGGTAAACCAGTGCACATCCGGAGACTGCAATGTTTCTTCAGTTCTTGGTTTTCACTTTGATCATTGCTCAAGGCTTTAAGCTTATTGCTTTTTTATAATACCTCAGATATTTCAATAATGGCTCAAGTGTAGGGTGGGGTTTCAACTTCTTTGTGTTTCACTCATAATGGCACATGACTCCACGTGCATGTTTCAACACATCTGCCTTACAAGAGGAAACTACTTAAAACTCAAAGCCACTGCTAATAAAAGAAAAGATTAGACAGAAAAAAAGCCAGGAAACTTTAAAGATAATTTTTAAATTAGTCTATTCAATTTTGTTCAAATGCAACAATAACATTTATTGTTATACATGCAACATATTGTACATGCAGCAATAACATTTATCCTTCAATCCTGAAAGCCAGCGGGTGTCACCAGCGGATATAGACAAACTGGCTAAAGTACCGTTTTTTTTAAGTTCTCTTGTTCCCTTAATGCTCTAGACAAATTGTAGAGATCTGACTAATTTGAAATATGCTGTTAGTCTCTCATCTAATCCTTATTTTCTGCTAAGAGATTGAGACAGTGTTTTTTTAAGAGTCTTCAGAACGTTTCAGTGAAGATCAAAGTAAATGTCTTTAGTCTTTTATAACCAAAGTCTTCCTTCCAAATTATCATTGTTTTTATTTTGTTTAGTAAAATTCTAGGCAACAAAGCAGATATTAGGCCAAATTTCCTTTCAATGATTAAGTTGCCAGTTCCTTCATTTCAACCAATGGGAATACTTCCTACCCCAGTTATTAATAAAATCCCTATCAGACTTTAACCAACAAGGACAATGACTAGATTGTCAAGATTTCCAATTGAGGAAGGAAAAGAGCACATACTCTTTGCTTCAACAATTTCCAAAATATTAATATTTTACTCTTACTGTTATTAGCTGTAATACTGAGATGCTATAATGTCAGATATTTTCATTCATTCTCTTTTCATCTTCAAAACAACTCAATGGGAGTTACTGTTAAGAAACCAGCATGTGTCCCTGGTGATTCAGGTTTGATCCCTGGCATTACTCAGTGGGTTAAGTATCCAGTGTTGCTGCAAGCTGCAAGCACATAGGTCACAGATGTGGCTCAGATCTGCCATTGCCATGGCTGTGGTGTAGGCCTGAAGCTGCAGTTCCAATTCCACCCCTTGCCTGGGAACTTCCATATACTGCAAGTGCAGCTGTTAAAAAACAAAACAAATACAAAATACACACACATCAATGAGCTAGATACTATTAATTACATTTTACATTTGAGAAAATTGAACCTCAAAGATGATGAGTAACTTGCTAAAAGTCACAGAACTAATAAGTGGCAGAGTTGGGATTCAGGCCCAGGTCTTTCTGGGTCCAAGCTTATATCTTTTGATTATACCATACTGCTAGAAATACAATTTTTCTAAGATTTAAGAGGAAAGGATTGAGAACAAGAGAATGACAAAATAGGTAGTCAGATATTTATTTGAGACTTGAAAATGGTACCATAAATATAAATGACAGAAAATATGTGTAGATACGTGGGGTATAACAAATATACTTATTAATAGATTGAAACATTTTGCTGCTTCTGACTTTATAAATCTTAAAACTGTCCAAGATCCATACTTAGATTTTTACTTTGCTAAATACTGAAAATGAACAGTATATGAAATTCATCACAGAAGAGTTTAAGATTTTGCTACAATTGGACTTTGAATATAAGTGGATGTATTGAATTGAAGCCATACAGTTTAGGATTAGCTATTCCTTGGAACCTATGCATACGGAACAGTCATCGGAGCTGGGATAACACTTATGCCCCAGACTGTCTGGCAGCAGGTTAGTGACTCAGCAAACAAGTAGATGTGAGTCTACGTATAATGGCTTGGCTAATGATGTATTTGTTTACTTGGCAACCTTTAATGATTAAGAGCAATCATCATTTTTTGAGTAGTTATACTGAGCCTAGGGTAGACAAATTGCCAATATTATTAAGGTAATAATTTCTAGGTAAACATTTCCTTTTTATAAGCACATTGTGCTTACTCGTAAAAGGCTCTAGAAAATTGGTTTTTAATACCAGTGGCTCCATTATTGAGGCATTACTTCCAGGAATGTTATGAATGTTTCATACGGAATTTGACTGATAGCTGTTTCTTTTATCCACAATACCCAAAGTAATGTGTTCCATTCTGAACTCATTACCTTTCCCCAATCCTCTCCCAGCGTGCTCTGCCTTTTTAGAAAGGCTCTAGCATCTATAGCCTTAACAAGACTTCTTTTTTATCTCCCCCTCTGCCACCCAATTAATCAAGTCCACTGACTTTCCATGCCCTTATACCATCTTCCTCCTATCCATTCTTTATCTGCAGTCACAGGGAACATTTTAGAATAAAATTTGAGCTTGTGCGTTCTCCTGGTCAGGAAGAAGTTCCTAATCCTAACACCTTTAAAATGTTTACAGTGCCCCCCAACACGATGCCTGCCTAATTTCCATCCTTACCCCATGCCATTCTGTGCTGCATCATACTGGGCTCCTCTCAGTTCCTTGAATCTGCAATTCTTGCCCTACTTCTAAAACTTTGTCCTTGTTTTCCCCTTTGTTTTGAATAGTCTCCCTAGATTTTTCCTACAGGTTTCAACACAATCTTCTTTATTCCATTAAACCACTACTGACTGGGTTATGTGCTCTGACTGTGTGCTTCTAAAGGATTCTATATTTCTGCTACCACAAACCCCATCACTTTTCATTGTGAATTCTTATTTATATATGTGAATTCTTGTATACATATGACACTGGCCTAGGATGTTCAATAATGCACTGTTAAATGAGTGAAATTTGGGGACTATGCTGATAAATACAAGTAAAACTAGGAAGCAGAATGGTGAGATTTCTGAAAACCATATCATAATCATAAAGATAAATGTAGGAGTATAAGATTAACAGATATAAACTACTATGTATAAAATAGATAAGCAATAAGGATTTACTGTATAGCACGGGGAACTGTATTCAATATCTCATAATAACCTGTATTGGAAAAGAATCATATATAGATAGATAGATAGATAGATAGATAGATAGATAGATAGATCTGAATCACTTTGCTCTATACGTGAAATTAACATAATATTGTAAATCAACTATATTACAATTTTTGAAAAGATAAGTATAACTGAAAAATTTAGTTGAAAGAACTGAAGGTAAACAAAGTATCTGTCCCCAAATATATGAAGGGTTCACAGTTGAAAGAAATACTACATTTTTTCTGAAATCTTTAGAAGAACAGCAAGATCAATAGTTAAAAGATTCAAGAAGGATATTCCAGCCAGACATAAGGCATAACTTTCTAAGAAATGGAGATGTCCAGTTATAACCGTGATGCTTTAAAAACAGTTAAACTCATCACTGGAAATGGTCAGTTGGAATCTGACTGATCATCCAGTGGGATTCCTAGAGAGAGTAATCCCCATAGAGTTGAGACCAAAGTAGAATTATACCATGGCTTTTTACCAATTTCACTGCATATTTCCTTTGCTTGTAAAAAATTATCCTTTTCAAATAAAATTAATGGAAGATGTTTTTTTTTTCCTTTTTATGGGTGCACCTGCAACATATGGAAGGTCCTGGGCCAGGGTTTGAATCTGAGCTGTAGCTGCAGCTTTAACTCACTGCACTGGACCAGGGATCAAACCTGTGCTTCTGCAGTGACCCAAGCCACAGCAGTCAGATCCTTAACCCACTATGCCACAGTGGCAACTCCTGAAAAGGATGGTTTTAATGTAAGGTAGGGTGTCTACTGAACACTCCGTTTTCTTTTTTTGTCTTTAAGTTTTGTTTTTTTAGGACCGCACCTGCAGCATATGGAAGTTCCAGGCTAGGGGTCTAATCAGAGCTGTAGCTGCTGGCCTAGGCCACAGCCCCAGCATCACGGGATCTGAGTCACGTCTATGACCTACACCACAGCTCACGGCAACGCCAGATTCTTAGCCCACTGAGCAAGACCAGGGATCGAACCTGCAACCTCATGGTTCCTAGTCGGATTCGTTAACCACTGAGCCATGATGGGAACTCCTGAATACTCCTTTTTTCAATGATTAATTGCTCTTTTATTAAATCCAAATGGTAAGGCTCAGTTTCAGGGGAAAAACAAGGTGGCAATTTAACAAAAATCATAGAGGTTGACTCTTGAGTTTATTAGGTTGGAGATGTCACAAAACTGAATTAATGTCCAACTGCAGTGGAATGTAGGAAACTTATGAATTTAAGCCACTACCTAACTGTATTCTATTTGGTAGTGTTTCTTCAGCTCTGTGCTGCCAAAAGCTACGTTTCTGATAAATGTCCATGTCCAGAAATGAATGAAATTAAGTAGATCTGAACATCTTAAAAAATGCAGAGATTTAGTAAAATAATGATGAGGGCATTCTAAACTGGAAAAAAAATTTCTATTCGAGGATTTAAGGTGAAATGGGTTAGAGGATAAGTAGCTAATCTGGTCAGAGAGTTCAAGCCTGGGAATAAAGCGGAGTTGGAGAATTTGGTTCAACCCAGACAGTCAAGGATCTTGCGTACCAGATTAAGAGATCTAACTCTTATTCCATAAGGAGCAGAGAATGAGCAAATGCAGGAAAATACAAAAGTACTATTTGGAAAAGATGAGGCAAGACTATGTAGCATAAATCTGAAACATCAGCACAAATTACAGAGGTCTTTTATCACGATACTTTAAAACATTGACTATGCAGAGTTCCCTTCCTGGCTCAGTGGTTAACGAATCCGACTGAGAACCATGAGGTTGTGGGTTCGATCCCTGGCCTTGCTCAGTGGGTTAAGGATCCGGCGTTGCCATGAGCTGTGGTGTAGGTTGCAGACGTGGCTCGGATCCCGCATTGCTGTGGCTGTGGTGAAGGCCGGCAGCTACAGCTCCTGTTAGACCCCTAGCCTGGAAACCTCCATATGCCGCGGGTGCGGCTCTAGATAAGGCAAAAAGACAAAAAATATATATATATATTGACTATGTACTTAAGATGATTCATAGTGGATTTGGGGGTTTTGACTTTTTTTTTTATCATGGCTCTGCATGGAATAGTTCTACAAGCTATAGAAAAAGAGGGTGAAAATTACAATGTACAGATATTTGCACTGATCTTATGAAATTTTTTTTCATATATGCTTCCAGCTACCAAACGTTTGGTGGCAATTAGTATGGCTATTTCTGTATTTGTAATCTGGATTTGGAGCGTTTAAGGTACATAAATCAGTTAAGATCATGAGCATATTAATAAACTGTTAAGAGCCAACAATATTTTATTTTTTTAGTTCTTTGTATATCATTTTGTTGCTTTTTCTTAATAATTTTTTATTCATCAAAACATTGAACAAATTTATTAATAAGCAAAATCCAGATTCTACTTTAAGAACAAGGAATCTTATTCATTATTATAATAACTACATTATTAATAAAAACAAATCTGATGGTTTATGTATAAGCAATGTTTCAAGGTTTTTTTGTTTTTTTTTTTCAGTTTGCAAATTCCTTAGAGTACAAGATTTGGAGTGAGAAGTCATATTCTATTCTCAATTTATTTTGTGTCAAAGTTTCAACTTTATTTCATATGAAAAAAAGCTGTTTTCTCATAAGGAATTTGATGTTAAAGCCTTTCAGATTTTTCACTGAAGTGAAATGTAAATCTTTAGGTCTAAAAAAATGAGGTCAATTCCAAATTCTAGCCACTACACAGAAAAATTTAATATTAAAAGAAAAAAATCTCAATAGAAAGTATATTGTATATCTTTGGAAAAATAGTTAAGAATGTCAGACTAAGTTAGAAATGAGGAAATGGAACTGATGCCTGTAATGAGCTAATTTTGGTGTAATATACCAGCAGCAGCTCTTGGTGATAGACATGTTAATAAGTACCCAGATAACAGAAGTACATAGACCACAATCATATCTGACTCAGTCATAAAATAATAAAGCAGACGGAATGCTGTAATGTGAAGCTAAATATAGATGTATTTGCAAATAATTCAGTGGGGCCAAAGTAAGTCATTTATATGGCTTCTTTAAGTAAAAAATGAGGGGAAGGAAGAATAAGGTACAAGGTCCACTCTGAAATTATTTTTCTTATAGTCATTAAGTTTCACTTACGTAAAAACCTTACAAACCAAGTCAAATGGATTTTTCAGTGAAGGTGTGTAATTTTAAATGCTTTTGGTAAGTAATGAGCTGTCTGCTTTTCAGTATTGACTTCAGGTTACTAACTATTCCCTGAGAGCTTATTGCTAAAGAAAAGGGAACAGTTAATGGAAAATTACTGGATAAATTATTTATTTCACAATTCAAAGAAAATGTAAAGAAGACCTAGCCCCTATTTATTTGGTCCCATATGTTAGCATAGAGGGAAAGTATCTGGCTATTCATTCAGTGTATAGAGACTGCTGCTGTTTGGTGGTACTGAACTGAGCTCTTGAACTCCTATATTTCTGTAAGAAAGCAGACAAAATGATTATGTATTAAGTTTTCCACCATCACCATTTTATGGACACTCTAAAATCAGGTTAAAATAATTTAAAGACAGCCAAAGAATGAAATTAGTCATTACGCAAAACATTCTCAGGGTTTAAATTGTCCTGTAGAACATAAGAAATCCCCAAATCATCATTATGCAAAATTGTCTGTGTATCCCCAGTCACTGACTCCTGTGGGGCTTAATTCATATCATGTCTATACTAAAACAATCATACAACCAGCTCAAGTTATCTACTACTGAAACGTACCTTTGTCGAGGTGATTCCAAGAATTTTGTTCATCCTGTTCATCAAAATGCAAAGGCCATTTTAAGTTATTCCCATTAATATTTCATGCAAAATCTCGATGATCCAGTGGATCATCATTTGTAGGTGCTTGTGAGATGTAAAGATGAGGATAAACCTTGTGAAATAATCAGGTTAATTTTAGATGGTCTCTATTTTCCTTCCACAATAAGGTCTCTTTCCACTCACCCCCAGAACCTCAGATCCGTATTCTGCTTCCCTGCTACCCAAAGACTACTTAATGAAAGCCTGATACACATGGAAGGGCCTCATGACCCAATCTTCTTCTCACTCACACCAAATTTATTAATTCTAGAAGTTCCCTGGTGTAGTTCATTAAGGATTAGGTGTTGTCACTACAGCAGCTCGCATCACTGCTATAGCACAAGTTCAGTCCCTGGCCTGGGAACTTTATATTCCATAGGCATGGCCCCCCAAAATTATTAATTCTATAATTCATTCCTTCAGGGCGTTAGTAGGTGATGGGAAGTTATCGACGGTCAGTGGTAGCAAATGAGTTAATGGATCCAGTGACCTGTTACTTCTCCTGGAGTAAAGCCTTTGAGCTGGAGTGGTCAATGAAGGTTTCATGGAAGACGGGGGATTTGATTTGAGTCTAGGAAAATAAAAGCTACAGTTGATGAAATTGTAAGATTACATCCTAGCATATGTACAAATTGGCTCTTGGTCCATTGGATCCAAATGTAAACAGCTGGCCCTCCAACTAATGATTTAAATAAAGAATTTTTTTTTTTTGCTT
Source organism: Catagonus wagneri (assembly GCA_004024745.2). Classification (NCBI taxonomy): domain Eukaryota; kingdom Metazoa; phylum Chordata; class Mammalia; order Artiodactyla; family Tayassuidae; genus Catagonus; species Catagonus wagneri. The sequence goes on along the minus strand of PVHT020000141.1, from coordinate 34,671,577 downwards.
CCTTTTTTAGGGCCGCACCCGCAGCATATGGAAGTTCTCAGGCTAGGGGTTGAATTGGAACTACAGCTGCTGGCCTACACCACAGTCACAGCAACACAGGATCTGAACCACATTTGTGACCTACACCACAGCTCATGGCAACGCCGGATACTTAACCCACTGAGTGAGGCCAGGGATTGAACCCACAACCTCACGGTTACTAGTTGGATTCGTTTCCACTGCACCACAATGGGAACTCCGAGACAATTATTTTTTAATAAGTGCAGGTAAATAGGTAGACAAACAAATACAATAATAAGGTCTAAGTCTAAGAATGAAATAGTGGATAAGATTTATTTTTCTGTTTGGTTATCTGATTTTTGGATTTTTGCTTATATAATAAAAAAATCCAGTATTAACAATGCTAAAGTTCTCTTTTCTAATAAATTCCCAAAGAAAAGCAAAAAGAGTTGTAGAATTAACACACCAAAACAAACTCCCATCCACTGGAATGGAAAGAAGTACAGTCTGGTGTCATATCAAACAGAATCTCACTTGATCAAGCTACCATGAAGAATTTGCTTTTAATTAATTTATAGGGAAAATAAAAATAAAATAGGTATGATCTTGCTTATTTGTAGAAAGAAAATGTTATTAATGTAGTGGGAGAACACTGACCTTGGATAGACAACCTATGTTTAAATTTCAAATCCATTAAGTTAGTAGCTTCTTTGAGCTTGAGCAGCTCACCCTCTTTCTGTAATGCAAGTTATTACATTCATCTCATCTCAGAGCTGTTGAGGATGCATATGTTGTAGGTGGAACGGTTTTGGAAATTATAAAACTACCAAAGATAAGATACGTTACTATTAATATCTTTAAACTTGCCTTTGAGCTTACATGATTTTTAAAAATTCTTTCATTTGTAGCTTAGAGGTAATTTTGCCTTTTATATCCTAATGTACTTCAAATGTATTTTACATATATTCCTTATACTATAACTATAAACAGTACAGCCCGGGTGTTTGCATTGATTCCAGTGGTGGCAGTGAATCATAGCATTAGGGTATGAAAATATCTTGGGCTCTTCCAAGACCTTAACCAAAAAGGTGCCCTTCATTGGCTGAGTAAAGCAGGAATTCTGGGCTCTTCACCAAGTAAAATGACCTGTGGTTGAATTTGAGATGAAATATTTAGTTCAATCATTCATGACATTTTGTTTCACTGAAATGTGATGATGAGTGGGTCTCTAGAAATATTTCTTAAGAATCTTTTAATTATTGAGGGCAAGTGAGCAATATTTAGGATCCATGAAGGGACAGTGGATAATCCTTTCAGTGATTTGGAAAGCAAAACTAGTCGGACCCTGTCCTGCTTGATCTGAAATCCCTGCCCATGTGGAAAAATTATCTTCAGTAGGAAGATACCTATGGCAAATAAGCAAAGTTACTGTTCAGACTTCAAACCTTCTGCCAAAATAAATAAATAAACAAACAAACAAACAAAAAGAAATTATAAAGCAGAAATACTAGCCATAATCTAACACAATTATTTTCCTTTTTTCTGTTCATTTTTTCATTTATTTAAATCTTAGCTTTAGCATAATTATCAACAATTTGTGTAATATTCTGTAGACTATGGAGGAAATGCCTGACTTATGTAAAGCGAGAAATAGCAGGGTTCCCTGGTGGCCTAAAGCTTAAGGATTTGGCATTGTTACTGTTGTGGTATGAGTCTGATCCCAGGCATGGGATCTTCTGCATGCCATGGGTGTGGCCAAAAAAACATAAATAAACAAAGCAAGAAATAGGAATGATGTGCAAATTATGATGAAACATATTGAGCTTGTCATAAGACAACTTCACATGCCTTATTATTATTATTGTCCATGTCTAATTAAAAACTAGGACAAGTAAATTATAGGACACAAATTAAAGCTCATAATGGATAAATTTTGAAAATTAAAGCTGCCCTAGCCAATCACCCATTATATAATTGTCTGCCAAAATCTCATACACAGCACAGTGGGGAAAAAACAAACTATGTTGCTAGTATACATTGTCTTGCTTGACTCCAGAAATACAACCATTGGAGTTACCATGATTTATGCTTCATGGAATTGGAAGCTAAGAGTCAGATATTCATGGTCATGCCATGATTTAATTATAAGCCATGACTTGTTCACTGTTTCTGAAGTTAGGGCTCTTAGCTCTACACAAAACCACTGCCCAGCGTTAAAGCCATAAAAGCAATTTGGAAGTTACTGTATTATTTTGCAATGAAGTAATAAGTGTCCTAGACTGAGCAGAGGCAACAAAAACATAGTGAGATAGATTCAACCTATCAACAAACACATGAAAAAATGCTCAACATCACTGATGATTAGAGAAATGTAAATCAAAACTACCATGAGATACCACCTCACACCAGTCAGAATGGCCATCATTAATAAGTCCACAAACAACAAATGCTGGAGAGGGTGTGGAGAAAAGGGAACCCTCCTGCACTTTTGGTGGGAATGTAAGCTGGTACAACCACTATGGAAAACAGTATGGAAAACTATACATAGAACTACTGTATGACCCAGCAATCCCACTCCTGGGCATATATCCAGACAAAAATTTCCTTGAAAAGAACACTTGCACATGCATGTTCACTGCAGCACTATTGACAATAGCCAAGACATGGAAACAACCCAAATGTCCATTGACAGATGATTGGATTAGGAAGATGTGGTGTATATACATGATGGAATACTATTCAGCCATAAAAAGAATAAAATAATGTCATTTGCAGCAACATGGATGGAATTAGAGACCCTCATATTGAGTGAAGCAAGTCAGAAGGAGAAATACAGATACCATATGATATCACTAATAACTAGAATCTAATATATTGCACAAATGAACCTTTCTACAGAAAAGATTCAACCTGTACAGAAAGAATCAGCAGAAAGCCGTTGATAGGGTGCAGGGGCAAGGGAAAGAGGGAGGAGTTGGAAATGATTCCACAGTTATGTGGTTCAGCAATTAGAAGACTGGGGATACCATTAACAGAAATGTCGAGGTCAGGAATTTAAATGTTGCTTTCAATCAGAGGACACATTTCAGCTAGACATTGACTTTCAGGTGGTAGCAGGAGAAGCTTACTTTCTGCATCTAATTACAGTACTTCTCCTTGTATTCATGAATTATGAAAATAGGCACAGAAAACCCACCCAAGTGAGAAGATAGTCCTAAAGTTACTAGTAAAAAAAATAACATTTTTAAAATGCTCTTCTGAGTTAAAAAAATAATGAATCTCACCATTTGAATCTATTCCAATAATTTCAATGTTTTTTATTCAAGAGTTTTCAAATAATATGATTAGTTGTTGCTGTATTGGTTTTAATTTCAAAGGGTTAGAAATATAAATAATAGCTTTTAGGTTTATTCCTTTATAACCTGAATTCACAGAGATTTTCTAGATACTTTGGTAGGTGCTGGCTTTTTGAAGTCAAGGCACTTGTTGGAAGTATATTTTATTATATGGATAAATAGCCTGTGATATATTTAGTGAAATTTGGTAGTGTTGATAAAAACAAGAATTTCAGAGCCTCGTGAACCCAGCTTCCTCATTTAATGGCCTGTAAGACAATGAGCCACTTTCATGGGGTAACACAGGCTGTAAGCCACCATCTGAGAGCCATACCCAGGCCTGAGTGATTACAACAGCTGTACTCCTAAGTACTGCCTGCCTGCCTCTTGAAAATAATAGTTGCCATTTATCAAGCATCTAGTCCTTGTACTATGCTTTACAACACTATACCTAATCCCCCTAAACATCCTACAATAAACATTTCTGTACTGAATTGAAGTATATTTTGCCATATGCTGTTGATCTTACTACCTATATACATGTGTCAAATTATGCCCCATGCAGGTGTCTTCAATGAGGTCAGGATGACTTAGCTATTTTATCCCCCGAAACAGCTAACACTGTGCCTTCGCTGGAAAATGTGCTTCCAAAATTTGATGGAGTAACATGGGATTTGAGAATCTATTTTTTTATCCATGGACATCTAATATCTAGTCTATTAGATATTACACTGCTAGTTTGAGTAGATATATCTATTCTATTAGTTTGGAATAAATAGTAAAAATTTAGCTCTTACACCAGTCCTGAAAAGGCAAAAAATAAAAAGTCACAAAAATATTTTATAGAATAGTGAGCATGACAAACAAATGCCTCTATGTATTAGCCAGAAGTAACAGTACTATGGTCTGAGCAGTTGGAATTTCTAAAATTACAATCGTATTCCAGTTCATCCTGATGTATTATTTTCTGTTATCTTGATCACGTGTTCCTTGAGTATTTAGAATAAGGACTCAGTAAACACTGATCGAATTGAAAGTATAAACCAATAAATATATCCCAGAGTTAGAGGTGGGAAGAGAGTATTAAAATAACAAAGCCAGACAATGAATCAGATTAGTCAATGGAAATTTTTGAAATTTAAATGAATCTTGTGCTGCAATTTAAATAAGATAAATTGGAAAACAAGGAGACTAATTTACACAAATGATTCAGTCTAGACTAAGTCTTAAGAGCTGGCAAAGAAACCAAACGAAGAAATCAAAGAAAGACTGTCTAGCCAGAATACACCACAGGAAGGGTAGATGGAAGGAAGTGAGAGCATATGGAGTGGAGTCGAATATGAGCAACCAGATGAGAGTTGAATAGACATCACTAAAAGATTTTTATATTCAATAGCCAACTTCTTTCTTTCCACCTGTTATTAGGATATGAATTGCATTTTTGACGTGATATAAATCTTTCCCAAAGCTCTCTTGTTAGTAATATATTTTTTCAGAACTTTATATAGATATTAGTAGCATGCTTATTTTTTAAAAATTCTAAAGGACTCATATTTCATGAAAATTATGTTTGTAAACCAGGCATGGTCAGTTGAACAAATACCACAGTATAAGGTCCATAACAATTCCCTAATTGTATCTTCTTATCTGGATGAATTAGGAAGTATGGTACATCTTTTCTCTTATGAAGAACCACTACCTCATGAGGATGCTCTTTGGTACTGCCTAATGCAGTTAGAAGAGCTAGGCCATCTTCTGACAAGAACTGCAAGTTTTAGGGGAATGCACCTTCTTTCAGCATGGATATAATGACAGAGAGCTATCACATGTCTTCAGTATCTACTTAGTAGCAGACACTGCACTATGCATTTTCTTACATGTCCATATCTACTTAAGAAAGGAGGAAACTGAGGAATTCTCACAGGTTAAGTATCCAGCTTTGTCACTGCAATGGCTTGGGTAGCTGCTGTGTGCCAGTTTCACCCCTGGCCCAGGAACTGTCACATGCCACAGGTGCAGCCAAAAGAAATTTGTTAAAGAAAGAAAGAAACTGATCCCATAGAAATCAAATATACACCCAGTGTCACAATATCAGGAATTTGAAAACCTGAGAATCAAACCCAAGTCTTACTCCAAACCCAGTACTTTACCTACTGTAAACACTGCCTTTCAACATCATGCTGAAGTACCTAAGGGTTATTTTCGCCTGCTATGTTCCCTACAAGTAGGAACACAGAGACCAAGAAAAATGAAGTGAATTGACCCTGCCTTCATTCTGTCATATTTCATTAAGCTATTTCTAGTTAAATTCAACATAAAAGATGAGCAGGATACACTATTATTCAAAATACACAAAAGTAATTTTGCCAAAATAAAGTGGCACTATTCATAGTTTTTTTAATTTTCCCTTTGATTTTCTTCCATTTAATTTGACAATTACACTAGTCTTTGAACACTTAGAGAATAGCAAATTTTGGCATGACTAAGAACTGGCACCTTATCCTCGGTTCACAATTATTTCTATTGATCGGGCTGTTTGGCTGCTCAGGCTGAATAGTTATGGGAAAATAAGTCAATCAGTTATATAGTACATGAGCCTCTGAAGGCCATGTGCATCACTTGTCTTTAAATCATTCAGCATGGTTTGGCATTCAGTAACTCATGGGGGGGCATAAATTAGGAGTTTGGGATTACATGTACACACACTACTACATATAAAAATAGATAACCAATACAAGGGCCTGTTGTATAGCACAGGAAACTACATTCAATGTCTTATAACCACCTGTAAGAGAAAAGAATCTGAAAAATATATATATGTATTACTGAATCACTTTGCTGTACAACTGAAACTAACATAACCTTGTCAGTCAACTGTGTTTCAAAAAAACTTAAAAGAAAAAACTCATAGAAATAAATGCTCAGGAGAAAAAAAAAAAAAACAGGCCTTTCTGACAATTCTTACAAGTTCTTAGAAATTAATACCAGTTAACTATTTTTTTCCTTTTTATGGCTCTACCTGTAGGATATGGAAGTTCCTGGGCTAGGGGCTAAATTGGAGCTGCAGCTAAGGCCTACACCACAGCCACAGCAATACCAGATCTGAGCCACCTCTGTGACCTACACTGCAGCTTATGGCAATGCTGGATCCTTAACCCACTGAGTAAGGCCAGGTATTAAACCCACATCCTCACAGAGACTACATTGGGCTCTTAACCACTGAGCCACAGTGGGAACTCAAATACTAGTTAACTCTTGAATGGTCTTTGAATGCTGGACCTTTCTTTCTTTTGTACTGTCATTAATACTGAGAAAGCAAAATAAATGCTGAACAATCAATAGCAATTGAGGATCAGAATGAATTAACAACCATATTCTAAAGAAGATGAGAATGAAGAATGAAACAAACTGTATGACTATGGGTCTGGGACAGCTTATACTTGAATACATTTGATTGGAAACCCCTGGGGGTGACAGACCCCTCCAGGTCTGAGGCCTGATGATATCGTACCCATCCTTAAGAATCTCAGGAAAAACCCTCAGTGTGATTCCTGGAATTTATACCCAGTGTCCCCACTGCCTTTTGACTACAAGTCATTTATTTTGTAAAATACAGGGTCTCCATGAAAAGAGAGTGTATGCATAAAAATGTCCTAATGCTAGAAATAAATCTATACTTTAACTTGATGACTCTGCAAAACTTCCATCACTGGAAATTTCTGGAGCCTCTCTTTTGAACAACTCAGTCTGAATCTAGCAATGTTCTCTGTCATCCAGTGTCTCGGGATTTTAAACACAGGGCCTTCAAAATTGTATTACTTAATGGAGTTCCCATTATGGCTCAGCAGGTTAAGTGAGGCAGAATAATAATTCAGGCAGTTAGTGTAGGAACATGGGCTTCCATATATTCTTTGATCATTGATTAATGTCCATGACTTAAGGTAGTAACATTCCCCCAGCCTTGTTTATCATAGGGAGTACATCTGTTTTATGTCCAGGTGGATGTTAATTTCTAACCCGCTCCTCAACTGATAGAAGAGGAATGGCGACTTCCAGTCTAGGGAAGAGAAGAACAAAGGAACCATAAGACTTATGGGATATATCCACTTCTAAGACACCTATTGGACAAGGACCAATATAGGTAAACTGGGCAAGACCAATGGGAAAAAGAACTGCTATCTGAACTCCACATTGGTACTCCAATCTTTAAGAGATAAAAGCTCTACAGAACAATAGAGAAGGGGACTCTTCCTCACCCTCCCAGTGTATATGCTGGGACCTACTTGCTTTCCTATAATAAAGACTTTTGCTTGCTTGCTGCCTGTGTGTTCAAAGTTCATTCTTTGGTTTTGTGAATAAGAACCAGATTCTGGTAACATCTTTCAGGTAACATAAGGACCTATCATAGTCTCCATTGAGGATGTGGGTTCGATCCCTGGCCTTGCTCCATAGGTTAAAGATCTGGCGTGGTCACTGCTGCAGTATTGGTTCAGTCCCTGGCCCAGGAACTTCCAGATGCTATGGGGCTGTGGGTATGGCCAAAAAGAAAAAAAAAAAAAAAAGACAATAATAAAGTCACATGCTACTTCCAGAATAGACTGTGACTTCTTTTTCAGTATGTGGAGCCAAATAGCCTAAGCAATTGGAAATCCCAGTTCTCTTTCCTGACTAGGCTTACTCTCAAAGTTGAAAAGAGATAATGTGATTTTTAATTCATGTCTCATATTAACTAATATTTAGTAACATGATCCATGTGAGAAAATGCTTTTGTTCTTAATCCTTCTTTTTAAGAATATTTGGGGCTGAAAGTATCAAAGAAAAAGTCAATCTCCCCCAAATTTGGCTGTGATAGGAAGTTCGATAAATATCCCCCATTTTACATTATATATCTGGTCCCACTTTTTAGATGTACAACAAATTTTGAAATGATTCCCCAAATGCCAGAACTCCTGGATACTTACCCAAATCTTCATTAAGCTCTTAGCCTCTTACGGTTCGTTCATGTTTAATAAGCACCAGGTCCATTAAACTTAATTGGAGGCATACTGTCTGTACTTAATAGTAAATGGAGTGGATGCTACATACTTTAATATTTGGAAGACTTGGTCTAGCCCAGCTTTTTAATGGGAAGAACGTGTCTATCTCTGGCCTCCAAAGGCCCAGACGAGGAAAATTTGGACAAGGCCCTTATTGGGTACCAGGAATATTCAATCCAGAAAAAAATGAAGAATTTCTGTATGTATTTTAAAAGGTGAGTAAATGAACTTTTATTACCATGATTAAAGAGCTATTTTATTATTTTTAATTACTGAAGTATAGTTGATTTCCAAAGTTGTGATCATTTCTGCTGCACAACAAAGTGATTCAATTATATATATATATTTATACATATATATAATATTCTAATTCATTTTCTTTCCTATTATGGTTTATCACAGGATATTGAATGTAGTTCCCTGTATTATATAGTAGAACTTGTTGTTTATTCATCCTGTATATACTAGTTTGCATCTGCTAATTCCATACTCCTAATTCTTCCCTTCCTAACTCCCCTTCCCACTGGCAACCATCTATGTCTATTCTCTATGTCTGTGAGACTGTTTCTGTTTCTTAGATATGTTCATCTGTGTCATATTTTAGATTCTACATATAAGTGATATCATGTGGTATTTGTCTTCCTCTTTCTTACTTATTTCCCTTAGTATGACAGTCTGTAGGTCCATCCATATTGCTGCCAATGGCATTTTTCATTCTTTTTAATGTCTGAGTAATATTCCATTTTATTTCTTTATCCATTTATCTGTCAGTGGACATTTAGGTTGCTTACATGTGTTAGCCATTGTAAATATTGCTGCTATGAACATAGGGGCCCGTGAATCTTTTCAAATTATAGTTTTGTCTGGATATATGCCTAGGAGTGGGATTGCTAGATCATATGGCAGCTCAATTTTTAATTTTTTTTAAGGAACTCAATTTTAATTTTCCATAATGGTTGCACCAATTTACATTCCCACCCATAATGTAAGAGGGTTCCCTTTTCTTTACACCCTGAGAATAAAGTGAGACATTATTCAAGTTTGGCATAGGAAACTGTATTTTCCAACACCTAAAATTACCAGATCTAGAATTGAAAACTGCTTGTAACTATGGATTCTCTGAAATATATAAAATGGAGCAAGTCTCATGGACTTGCATTGATTTCTGTATCTTTCATGAAGGTGTGTGATTAGATTAGGTATTTTTTGAAGTTCTTTTCCAATTTTTATTTTTATTCTTATTTTGCTTTTTAGGACCGTACCCTCAGCATATGGAAGTTCCCAGGCTAAGTGTCGAATCGAAGCTATAGCTGCTGCCTATGCCACAACCACGGCAACACAGGATCCAAGCCGCATCTGCAGCCTACACAACAACTCACTGGCAGTGCTGGATCACTGACCCACTGAGCGAGGCCAGGGATCAAACACTCATCCTCATGGATACCAGTTGGACCCATTTCTGCTGTGCCACCACAGGAACTCCTCTTTTCCAATTTTAGATTTCTGTATTTTGGTAGCCAAAAATACAGTCTTCTCATAAGCCTACTAAATACAAGTAATATTTAAGTAAAGCTAGAAATATAATGAAATAAATTGCAGAAATTGGCATTGCCATTTATTTATAAATAGATAAAATTTATGTGTAGTCATCAAATAAAGATATAGGAACCAAACCAGTTATCTATATATAATACAAGAGTAAAAACAAACAGCATGAAATACAAGAATAGACAATGAGACTCTTACTATAAAACTCAGAAAGCTTATCATAAATAGACAATCAGAAGATGAACTAAAAATATAGAAAGATAAGCAGTTTGCTACAAGGTCACTCACATTAGCCCTAGAAAACATTTGAAAAAAATGAAATTTGTCTTTGGTTCTCTTCTACCCCCACGTCTCCAGCTTCTAGTACTTTTTCACTACCATAGGCTGTTTAGAGCCATTCCAACAAGCAAACACATAGTCTTCCCTCTCCACCATAAAGACACATACTTTGCTAGTAAATTGTTTCATTAATGATGCCTTCAATTAAAAATTTTTAATCTTGTGCCCCATTATTTTAAATTAAATTGATTAAGCTACACCAGAGGATAATACATCAACAGGTTATATATCTGTTTCAATAGTGTTTCTGCTACTAAGAATTCTAGGCCAATCATATCTTGGTTAGAAATGGACTCATGTGACATTTTGTTGCCCCTAAAATCTTACCAAATCAGGTGCCAACCTCATCTGTGTGTTTACACAAGCAAAGATGAGCTAGCAAACAATCTAGATTTATATGTTGAAATATCTTTCTATTTCCTCTCTATCAAATATAAAAAGAATGCGTATGTATTTCTAAATCTAAAATTAAATCATTCTTTCATAACAGACTATTTCTGAGAACTCCTGGAAATATTTTTTAAAGAAAGCTATATCTAATTCATTTAACAATGATTACAGTATACCAATATCATCATATGAACTGGAAGAGTTTGCTAATTATGTCTCTATAATGGAAAATTTAATTTTATTTGCTTTATTAATTGACAAGGAGAGATTTTCAGGGATTTGAATTTTAAATAGCATTAATAATAGGTGCTTACAAGAGTACTTATATGTATCCTGGGCATTTTCAATAAATTAAAGAGATTTATTTACCATCATTTAAACCTGCATCCGATTTTTATTTGTCAAAGAGCACATTGCTTTTGAGGGCTAGAAGGAGCAAATGCTTTAAAGAGTCCATTTAATAATTTTTGTTGTTGAGGTTATTATTTTGTATTGTTTTGTTTGACAGATTGTTTAGATAAGATTTGAAATATGAATTGTTGGATAGGAAAGAAACATTCAGAACAGATGACATTATGAAGATTCTGTTCTTATTACATCTTAACTCTTAAATATCACATGCAGAGGTTTTATTCTGGAACACGTCAGCTAGTGATACCTAATATTTCTTGCACTGTGCAGTTTTTAAGGGATGTTCACATTAACTCTTTCAATCATTACAACTACCCTGTGAAGTAGAAAGGATGAACATTTCTGCTTTATAGATGAGAAAATACAGCTGGGAGACATTGTCCTTTAGCCCAATGTGTTCAGTGTTCAGGTTTAGTTTGGTGTGCTATGGTGTCTTTTGTTGCTGTTTAGGGTTGGGTTTTGGGGTTGGTTTTTTTTTTTTTTGCATCTTTACATGTTTTTCCCCAGTAATCATGATTCTAGATTATTTTCACTGGGGAAGCTATGTAAGCATTTGGGTATTTTGGTGCAGAAACCCATCGATAGTCCAAAAATCTCTGTTTACCATACACATTGCTTTACTCAGCGAAGCGCTGATCATCCTGGTAAACTATTCTATTTTCCAAAAAGAAGGATGAAGATGGAGGGAGATGACATTATTAAAATAACAGCTTTCTCTATGAGATGCTATTTGCATCTAAGGATGGAAGCAATAAGAGAAATAAGATCACGCCAATAGTGATTAGGCAGTCTGGCAAGGAAAGGTTTCCAGAGAAAAAGCATTCCTTTGTTTTTAGGGCCGCACCCATCATATATGGAAGTTCCCGGGCTAAGGGTCGAATCTGAGCTGCAGCTGCCAGCCTGCGCCACAGCCACAGCAATTCAGGATCTGAGCTATGTCTGTGACTTACACCACAGCTCACTGGCAACGTCGGATCCTTAACCCATTGAGGATCCTTAACCCATTGAGTGAGGCCTCATCCTCATGGATGCTAGTCAGGTTCATTACTGCTGAGCCATGAAGGGAAATCCCCAGAGAAAATCTTAATTTAGCTCACAGGGATATTTAAATATAATTTCTAATCTACTAAGCTAAGTGGTCTAGACAAAGAATTTATTTAAAGTTTAGGTTTCTTGTTTATGGGGCCCAAATGTCTAGTCACACTTACAGAGCCTTCACTATGCACTGCAGGGCTCACATCCTGCCCTGGGAAATACATGGGCTTTAGAATCAGAACAGTTTGTCTGTGTAATCTGTCACCTCTAGTGGAATAACTTCTTCAAAAATCACTTCACCTCTCTGATATTCACGTTCCCCATCTGCAAATAGCACAAATTTGGCATTTAAGAAACAACAGTTATTAATTTGGAGGCTTGAACGAGAGTCACAGAGGTCACTTACATGGCTTTGCTATGTTTGAACAGTTACAATACCTGCAGAACTCTGAAAGCTGCTCTTTACTGGGCAGGACTCCTGAAATCAAGTTGGGTAACACTTTTCAAGGTTAACAAAGAGAGTTAAGTTCTATAATATTGGGGAGAAGTCTTCCACTATTAGCAAAGACAGTGATGGAAAATTGTTAAAAAATTATCTCTAATCTGAAAAGATTTCATTATTATGTGCATTTACTTGTATTTATTTGTATACTATAAGTACCTAATGTTTGTACCTCTTATTCAGCCAAATGTTAAGTTAATATTTATTAAGTGAGATAATATATTTGAAATGATTTTAAAATGTTATAGCACTTTCAAGATACAGGATCAAATTATAATTCTTTGTTTCAGCAGGAATAAGTTTGCTTATTTTTTTCCAATAAATCAAACACCTTTCTGTATTTGGGCTCAGTGACAGATATTCTATTAGAACTTTGCTTTCTTATCTTATGTATATTTGTCTAATTGGAAAGGATTCGGAAACAGTCAAAGACTGTTTTGTTCTGATGTTCTTAAAGTGAATCATTCACTACAATCCATACTTAGACTTCCTATGTTTCCACTATTCAAACTCCTTTTGTCTACCCTTATTGTTTATACCTGCAAAAAATCCAACACCAAGTCCTGCCTGATTACAAATTAATGCTGCAGCCTTTGCTGTCTTACTTATATTTCTAGAAATAGCACTTAAATGTGTGATTAAAATCACCCCCATTCAGTAAGTAAATAATATTTGTATATTCAGATCATAGTCCTTTATCAGGAATAATAAAGCAGCTTTACTTTTTACAGGAAATGGAGATTGAAACCTCAAATGGATGCAACTCCAGAATGGCTCTCAAATGGGTAGTGCTGAAAATTGATCTGGTTACTTATCAGTTGCATTATTCAGAGATGACATCAGCAGCGAATCTGTAGCCAATGCTGGCTCTTTGCCTACTCCAAAACCTATTCTGTAAAGATAATAAGCATCTCTAGGGCTGTAATTTGAGCTATGAAACCTAATTAAACAACTTTCTACCAGGTTCATTAACAAGTATTGAACCAAATTCTGTAGAAACACCTGAACAACCGACAGCCGATGCTCACAAAACATTTCTTAGCATATCATCACCAAGGATTGTTCTAGAGGAAAAGCAGGCAGTTGGCTAAGACAGTTCCTGTAATACATATTTTTTTATTTTGTTTGTGATCCATTTTATAAACTAGCTTATTAGATTAGTGCTAACTGAAATCCTGAATTGAAATCTTTTGGCAGTGGTATGCCCTTTGATATTCTTCAGACAATTCTGTTCTGTTCCTTCAGTATGTAAGACATCATGCTTCCTTACCTGGGGGGTTATGTTCATTGAGAATCACAAGTGATGCTGGTGTAGGTCTTCTTTTCCTGATCTATAAACAACAAAGGCCCAGTTAAGGTCAGGGAGAGTTAGGCATGTTTCAGGTTACTCTACACCTTGCAAAGCTGTCCTATCCTCATTTCTTCCCAATAAAAAGAGCAAATTTTTGGGGAGCACACAGTAGGCATTCACTAATTTTATTTTGAATAATAGACAGCCAGACAGTAGAACAGTGAGATATTAGTATCATATTATTTGATTAAAAAAAAACCTGCATTTCCACAGAAAAGAACTAGTTGTATATAATCAAATGATGCCACCAAGTATTAATGAACAGTGAAGTTACACGGATGACTTGATAATTTTAATGACTGTTTTGGAGCCTCAGAAATTGATGATGTTTTCAAGATCTATTACTCTTATTTCTAAATGGGGTAAGAGAAGCTTAGAAAACTCAAATTTCTAGTAACTTAAATTTAACTATGCTGTTAAATTTTTCACTTAGTCTTTAATTTCAATTAATACAATAAAGTTTTATAGTATATTTAGAACAAATTAACAAATAATGAATATGCATCTTACAAAAGTACATAATTCTTTAAAACTGATACGTTTGGTGTGTGATTTTTTTCCTTTATCTTGAGTTACAGGAGTGTGCCCCAATTAGAATTTTTAATATATCCTTGATTTCTTAAATATATTAGTAAAGTAGGATAGTGGATAAATTTTACCAATGATATCTTGTCCAGGATAGAACCAGTACTCCGTGCAACATAGACACATGTTCAAGATTGTATTTATCTGGCCCAAGACTGGGTGAATCTACTTCAGATTATCAAAATATCCAGTTAAGAGTCTCCGATTCAATAATTATTTTTAAGACTTTGTATATAATATTTGGAAAAGGATTCAGGGATAATTTAGGTTTTAAGAAATTAAGGAATTAGGTTGAGGACTCCATAAATTTCTTTGTTTTTGCCTCCGCACTGTTGTAACTTCACCACAAATGATCTTTTAAGTGGCTCCATTGAATCAACAGTATAAATAAATCTAAATAAGAAAGATGATCCAGTAAACTTCTCTCACACTCACATGAAAGAGAGTGATAGAAATACAGGTATACAGTTATATTAGATTTGGAAAAAAAATCCAGGTTATGTTAAAATACTATTTTTAATATCTGAATAAAATGTTTTTTAAATTATACATATATCTACAATCCTTTTCATCATATGTTACATTTCATTATGGCTTTGGGTAGACAGTGAAAAGCATTAAATTAAAATATTTAGCCTATAATCTGAAATTATTCCAAAATTTAATGCTTTCATTACTAAATAAATCTTCTGGTTTCATAAATAAAATGAAAGATTGCTAATTTTGAGAATTTTTTAGAAGTTTCTCTAAATGTTGAACTGTTATTTTAATAAGCAAAAGCAAACATATTTTTGGATCCAAATCTAAATTGCTAACATAATCATTTTTCCTTAATGGGTGCTAATTTCATAGTACATGAAATCCTGAATTTTAGCCATCAGTTCTCCCAATGCACTTCAAATACAAGTCCATGTGTAAATGAACTTATTTCTCGTTCACAAATTCTGGGGAATCACCAAGTTAGACAAATTCAAGAGGTAGAGAAGCTTTCAATTAATAACAGATATGTATGTTTGTAATACTTATATACAGGAACTGGTCCCCACCCATTTCCACTTACCTGCTCAGCTGCTTCAGGTGCAATCTGACTCTGGAATAAAGGCACAGCAAATTGTATCTTTTTGGGACTGCTGGGCTCCATGGTAATGATGAGAATTAGAGATGTGAAGGGTTCAGAAAGACTAACCCCAGGTGGTGTCTGGGATGTTTCCTCAGGCACACTCCACCCAGCCAAACAGAGTGCTTCGTAAAAAATAGCTGTAATTCCAGAACGAGCAAGTGAAGATGCTGAGGTCTGAGTAACTCCCATCCACAGTGATGCCTGGCTTGCCTGTTCCCCCACCAATCCTTTGGATCCTCTCAGCACAATACAGAAAGGAACAATAAGATAATTGTGTGCCTCTTCACTAATATACACATGCCAAGCATTCACTCAGCAGCTAATTGAAAATGCAATGCTAGCTTTGAAGGACCCGCTGCCCTGGGATTTGAAAGAAAGGCTCTATCCACTGTACATTACTAACCGGCTGCTCAAAAGTGCAATGTAAGCTCCCTCTGAGTATTGCAGGGATGGACCATTTATTATTGATGAACAGAAAGCAGGAAGTTTTTAGAGTTGGGGGCAGGGTTTGGGTATGAGATCATTTCATTTCTCTTGTAGCACCTTATAAGTCAGATACCGTTCTTATTTCTCATCCAGCTACTAAATTGATGAAAGGCCATGAAGGGTAAGCCACAAACAATAATATCAGCTATATTTATGCTGTGAGATCTGGTTAGGTAAGGCCGATCACAGGAGGCAGAGCATCTGTGAGTTAGGACAGCATTGCCCTTGGGATGAGCCAAATCTCAGTTCAAGTTCCATCACCACCATTAACAAGCTCTGTGGCCTGAAGCAAATCAGAGGCTATGCCTAGGTCTCCAAATCTTCCTCAGAAAAATAAGGGGATCAGGCTCTATGACCTTTAAGCTCCTCTTCTGTTCCAACATTCTATAATTGTAGTGCACAGTTTTCATTAGTGGGGAAAGTACTGAACAGCTAAATTTAGCAAACAGCTCAAAAGTCACTGCTGCTGCAGTGATCTCTATTTTATTTCCTGGTGGAGCCAGTTAAAGCCTCTGATTTGGAAGAATATAAAAGTGACTAAAAGACATTTGTGGAAACCTAATGGTTTCCAATATTATGATGTGCTGTCAATAGTGGAGATTTTTGCAAATGGAAGGTCTTGAAAAAAAATGAGTATAAAAGGGGAAATCTTTAGATTGATGGAGGATGATGGTCATATTGGCTAGTGGTGAAGGTAAAGGGAGACACTGGCCTACTCTTCACAGCTGTTAATATCTAAGGGAGGGCATAGCATAGATAGCCTTCATGCATGCAAAGTATGCCTGAAAATGAAACTGCTTTAATAGGAGAAAGAACTGGATTTCTCTACATTTTTATTTGAAAGATAAGGTTTGACAAATAACAGATTTTTTAATATGTGTTTGGATTCATACAACACATTTAGATGTTGACTGCTATTCCAGGTATTTACAAATAGAGTTTTCTTCCTTTTTTAAAAAATTGTGAGTCCATACCCAGAATTCTTTTTAATGATTTAAGTATGCAACTCTTTCTGTTGAAAGAGTGTAGAAAGTAATATGCATTATTCAAGTCATTTTCTATACTCTCTAGGGGATAAAGCAAATGAAAATGTCACTATGAAAGCACTTTCAGTTGGAGAACAGAGCTGACCAGCAAGAAATCTGGTGATGGGTTCATCTTTGCAGTGTCGAAAGAAAACCGATAAAGCTATTAAATTACAGTTTACAAAAGTTCTCAGAATGAAAATCTGATTTAATATCATTAAAGGAGTTATTTCTCTGAACATTTCCTCAGATTACATGTAAAGGAAACTAGACCATTTCTAGTGACATTTACTCCAAAACATCATCGAAGGTAGTAATTAAGAGATAAAATCGGTAGCCTTGAGTTCAAATTCTGACTCTGGTACTTAGTTATCAATGTGGACAGTAAGAGAACTTCCTTCTTGTGAGGTTTAGATGAATTTAAATGAATTTATTGAAAAAGAATTCTTTAAAGAATTCATTAAAATGCCAGCACATTGTAACCACTAAGTAAAAGATAGCTAGATTTTTCAAAAGGCTGAACATATATATATATTTTTAAACTGGATTACTAGCAATCTCTACCTATTTGGAATAATTTTATACCAGTTTAAATAATAGGTGACAAAGTGAAATTCTATGTATGCATCATAGTATAAATATCAGTAAAATGATTCTCATTAACTAATTCCCAATTTTGAATAGTTTGGCCCAAAATAGTATCATATTATCAATTATCTAGACCCTTTAGTCTTCTTTACCAGGCCAAATTCTGTGCATATTTCAGGCCTCAGCTAAGTGTCATTGCCTCTGGTTATCTGTCATAGATTCCCTCCCACCCACCTTGGATTTAGAGCCACCTCTTCTGTGTTCCCAAAGCACCCAAAATACCTTTCATACAATAACTACAAGTCTGTCTTTTAATAGTAGTATTTTGCAGTGGCACTCATGCACACAGCAAGTGTTTGTTGGAAAGAGTCTACAGCCTACTCCATGCCAGGCCTTTTGCCAGGGCTTTACAGGAGCGGTTGTGTTAAAGGTGTTGGAAGTCCTTTTAAAGCTAAATTGGTATTCTAAGATTCAATTAAAATAAAACAAATTTGAAATAATCTAATATTTATAATGAGTTTATATGGGGAGTATAGTTATATTAAATATTAGGTGTACCATTTTTCTCCCTGTTAAAGATCAGAGTAATAACTAATACTTATATGATACTGTGTGCCAGGCACAATCCTAAGTGCTTTATCTGCATCAATTTATTTAATACTCATAATGACCCTTTGAGGTAGGTACTAAGTCCATTCCTAATTTAAAATGAAGAAACTGAGAATTAGAGAGTTTATGTAATTTGCCCAAGGTCATCCTGCTAATATGTGGCAGAGCCAGCCTTCAAAAACAGGCAATTTTGCATCAAGCCTGGGCTTTAACCACGGTGGCTACTATCATGTAAAGGCCTATAGAGAAGTTGATAGAAGGCATCAGAATCTCCACAGTGATTGGGTGTTCTAACCACAAGAGTCCCATTGTAAAAGATCTTAAAATGACATGGCATTTAAATAAAAGGAAAGAAAGTATTGTGTTTATAGGATACAGGTAATCACAATCTTACACTTCAAATTATATATCAACACACAATTGAAAATCTAGAGTTGGATGTTATGTCAAGTCAAGCTGACTTGAAAGAAGGAAGCTCTACTTTTTTTTTTAAGTAATGCATTCCATCATTAAAGATTAAAAAAAAAATTCTAGAACAAGCAATACCCACAGTCTCTCTTCAAAATAAGTGATATGATGAGTAAAGGTAAACCACCAAGACAAGAGGCCATTGGACCTTCCTAATTTTACTCTATACCATCTGTCTGACCCTATTTTCTCCTCAAGATTCCCATTTGGCTACATTTGACTCCACAGCCAGTCTTTCTGTGGCCTCCTTGACCTTCCTAGGAAGCTCTCCTTTTATCCAGATCAATCCATCCTCTAATTACAGCTCCTTAAAAAAAGCACACTCAAATCCTTCCAACAAGAGGAATCACTTCCTTTTTTTTTCCCTCTCCTGGTATTTAATTATACAATTTTCTGTTATTCTCTACAAATTTCCTACATGTTCCTTTGGCTTCCTTTCCTAGGCAGCAGATACTTTTGTATCCCATTTTAATATAAACGGAACAAGCAAGATGTTGGGCATCTACTGCTTCTAAATAACACCACTTAGGCTTCATCTTTCATAATGTCAGGAAACAAAGTGTTTAAATATATTGAATTTTCCCCAGTGTATAGTTCATCCTATTAAACACCACAGCTTGCTTTTATTTTAATATTTTTGTGGGCTCTTAAAATACTTTCAATATTTTCATGCTTTTTGAAGGAGTATATATCAAACATAAGTTATCCTTTTTCCTTACTTTGAGCATTCATATAAACATTTGTTCCCTTATCATACACAAAGATGCCATCTGAAGCTATTGATATATCTTGCTACCCTAATTGGCTCCAAATTCCATAGTTTATATAATTCTTTCAGAGTTTTTGTCTGATGATTACCAAGAGCCATTTTTTTTTAAACTGTCACTTGTCTTAGGCTATTCAGGCTGCTGTAACATAATACCATAGACTACATGTCTTATAAACAAAAAACATTTACTTCTTACAGTCTGGAATCTGTAACCAATAGAATACAGAGGAAATGAGGCTTATGATTGCAGAATCTCAGTTGTAAAAGAATGCACTAATTCTGCTTAGTTTTCTTGCAACACCATCTTGTGCCTCCATCTGGGAATGCTTCCACTTAAGATACTGGCTACCACATGGCGAAGAATCTTCTTCAGGATACATTAAGTACTCTGGTCAACAACCCCAACAGAACCTAGCTTTCCAGTCATCCTTGCCAAGGTGCCAGATATGTGATGTAAGAAGCCTCCAGAACATTCTAGCTCCTAGCTACTCAAGTCATCCCAGCTGTTTGAGTCTTCACAGCTGATGATATCAAAATCCATAAGAAAACACTTCTGTTCTGTTTTGTCTGTCTACACTCCAGATGCGCCCTCTTAGGACATTATATATTAAAATAGGGATACAAATCTTTCAGAACCTGGGTAGTGTATAGGGAAAAGCCCAAACCTCATGGAGAGGTTCTATGTTGACTCTAGTCCACACCCCAGTGAAGAGCAGTCTTTGAGTCACTACAGCCATTCCATGAAGCATCTGAGTAAAGGAGTTTCCAGATGCCTGCAATGCCTGTCATCTGAGTCACCTCCAGCTCTTTGTGTGTTTCAGCTGAGGCCCCAGACATCATGGTGCAGAGACAAGCAATCCTCACTTTATCTGAATTCTTCACCTGCAGAGTCTGCTGGCGTGAAAACCAGTTGTTTGTGCTAAGTTTGGAACAGAGATATAGAGTCAAAACTCAGCAACTATTGGCTACTTTAAAAATCATTATTATTTTTTTTTTACAGCTGACCATTTTACATGTGGGCTTATAACTCAGAAGAGTGGTCTGACTTAAAGATATACACATAAATATATGAGTTATTGTCAAATAAACAATTCAAGACATGTAGTAGATAAATTAATCCAAGAGTATATAGAATCAGGAGTTCCCTTATGGCACAGAAGGTTAAGGATTCAGTGTTGTCACTGCACCAGCTTGGGTCACCGTTGTGGCATGGGTTCAATCCCAGGTCCAGGAACTTCCATATGCCATGAGAGTGGCAAAGAAAAAAAGAAGAAGAAGAAGAAGAAGAAGAAGAAGAAGAAGGATTCAAAGAAAAGAAAGTATAGAATTTTGAGAAACTCAAAGAGAAGACCGAATGGAAACAAAATTAGTCAAAGAAGGCTAAGAACAGTAACATGGGAGTTCCCGTCGTGGCGCAGTGGTTAACGAATCCGACTAGGAACCATGAGGTTGCGGGTTCGATCCCTGCCCTTGCTTAGTGGGTTAACGATCCGGCGTTGCCGTGAGCTGTGGTGTAGGTCGCAGACGCGGCTCGGATCCTGCGTTGCTGTGGCTGCGGCGCAGGCCAGTGGCCACAGCTCCGATTAGACCCCTA
>PVHT020000141.1:34628970-34645506 GCA_004024745.2 Catagonus wagneri | reverse complement strand
ATATTTAAGTCTTTCAACCATTTAGAGTTTATTTTTGTGCATGGTGTGAGAGTGTGCTCCAGTTTCATTGATTTACATGCAGCTGTCCAAGTTTCCCAGCAAAGCTTACTGAAAAGACTTTCTTTTTCCCATTTGAAGTTCTTGCCACCTTTGTCAAAGATCAATTGGGCGTAGGTGTCTGGGTTTATTTCTGGGGTCTTTGAGAGACTATTTTAAATGACTGGAGAAAACAGGAAAATACTCTACCGCGCAGATGATGAAGCACTTTACTTTAAAACATGTGTAATCTTTTAAGGGGTACTCCAGTGTAGCTGGTGGAAAATTGCTTGGTAGATCCCAGCCTGTTGCTGCTGCAAGCCTAATTCTAACCTCTGGGGAAGAGCGAGAGTTCTTATTCATGGTTCTCAGATTAGGGCCTTCTTCCAGAAGAACACTGACCTCTGCTAGTGCTTTAATCTATCTTCTCTCTCACTCCTTTGTGCTTGGATAGTTTCAAATAGTTTCTTTCAACCCTGGAGTGCAACCAGGAAATCTGGATTTCCCAGAGAAACTCCAGGAAGGGCCCACTCTATGTGTGAGATGTGCTTGAGATGCTTCAGGTTTATCTTAACTTTTAGAAGAAGCCCATCTCGGAGTTGCCACTGTGGAGCAATGGGATTGAGGGCATCTCTGCAGCGCCAGGACACAGGTTTGATCCCCACCTGGCACAGTGGGTTAAAGGATCCGGCATTAATCCTTTAATTGCTGGATTAATGCTGCAGCCTAGGCTGCAACTTTGGCTTGCTGACCTAGGAGCTCCGTATGCTATGGGGCAGCCAAAAAAATAGAAGAATCCCATCTCAGAGTGGAAGCAAACCCCCATGTAATGGGTTTGTATGACCACAATCTTTTCCAATTGCAATTTATGACAAAAAAAACAGAACCTGAGTTCTGTAATGATGTAAAAAAGCAAATAAGACTTTTTCATTTAAGGCTTGGTTGTTTGGGGGAAATGTTTTAGTAGCATCTTCTGCTCAATTCACTTGTACCTGCAAATATTCTCTATGGAATCCAGTTTAAAATGTATATTTGTTTCCCCTGCTATCAGAAATTAATGTTCCCATAAAAGTCTTTGTAAGCTGAAATGACATAAATAATCAATTGTCATCAATCTATATGAGAAAACTTTTGAAAGTTCTCAGACCCAAAAAATAACCCACCAGTCATACCAAATAATTCATAAAAACTTTATTTCATTCATCATAACTGAAACAATTATGTCGTTTTATGCTAAGCATAAGTAACGGATTTATCAAGCTTCTAAAAATGTTTTTTAAGAAAACAGGATATAATTTTAAATAAAGTATGCATGTCACTTGTAAGTTTCATAAATATAGATGTCAGTGAGATGGCAATATTATGTGAATGAATACTATATTCATATTGAGGGCTTCTTTTTACTTTTTCAAGAAATGCATTTTATTAGAACATCTCTATACAAGGAAACCAATTATTTTCTATAACTTCAATATCAGAAAAAGTTTTACTTTGCCAAAAATCCCTTTTCTTTTGACTTAGACGTAAAGAAGTGATTATACTTGGCACTTTAACACCAATCATTTAGCCTTTTTTATCATTATAAAACTCGATAAATGCTTTCTTACCACTTTTTCTGCTCACCCCCATACTTATTATGTAAAATGCATTTACATATTTAGTAATTTATATATGTTCTCTTTGTTCAAACTTCCATTTCAGCAAAAAATAAGTTCTATTTTTTTTCTTTTTTCTTTTTAGGGCTGTACCTGCAGCATATGGAAATTCCACGGCTAGGGGTTGAATCAGAGACGCAGCAGCAGGCCTACACCACAGCCACAGTCAGAGGAACTTGGAATCCGAGCCATGTCTTCTAACTATACCGCAGCTCACAGCCACTCTGGATTCTTAAACCACTGAGTGGGGCCAGGGATCAGACCCCAGCATCTCAAGGATACTAGTTGAGTTCGTTATTGCTGAGCCACAACAGGAACTCCAAGAACAAGTTCTTTATAAGATGATTTCAACTTTTGGCTTCATGTTGTTGCAATTAACAATCTTCTGGTTCTGAGTAGACTCTAGAAAGAAACATGATCCATTCTTAAGTGTTTGCCCAAGTTTCTATACGCAATGTAGGCTTATTCATATCCACAAATAATCTTAAGTGATGGAACATTAAAAACTAGAATAATTTACTGATTAAGATGAGTCACTTCCAGTAAAGGCAAACCTCTGTAAGAAAACGAAACCTATATTGAATGTCTAAGGGCATCTGCCGTGGTTTTTTGGTCATGTTAGTCAGTAGTGACTCTAGTCTGATCTGTGTCAGAGTTGCCTATTGATCACATTTATTTCACAGCAACCCATTATGAGGATCATCTGTGCTATCACATAGTCTGTTTCTTGAGAGTTTGAAATATTCTGTTTTTTTTTTTTTATGACTTCCTAACCACCTAGTTTTAAAAGCATATAACTCATCATACTGCTTGTGTAAGGTATGCACAATGATTTTGGAAGCAAAATCCTTAATTCAGAAAGGACATGAAATTTCTAGCAGGTTGTCATGTGCTAAGCCTGATTTTCCAGGGCAAATGATGAGTCATGGAGCAAAAGCTGAAGATAGGAGTACGTAGTTAAGAAAGTAAGATAAAGTCCAGTCAGATCATCACCTGGCCCTTTAGAGAAGAAAGAAACTTAAAAAGCTTATTTTCCAGGCACATCTCAGACCACACACCCTCCACCATCACGGAACTTATTCTGTCTCGAATAACTCAAGCCCTTGCACCGCACTGCAACCTTTGTACATGCAGACACTTGCTCAGAACATCCCTCTACTGCACCTTTGTTGCTTGACGAACACCTCTTCCTTAAGGACTGAATTCAAACGTCCCCTACTCTGAAAACTTTTCTCAGAATCCTCTGGGCTTTCAGAGGCTTTGTTCAGACATTGTTTTCTGCCCTATTAAAAACTAGTTATATTAACAATTAATGTAATAGATGAATAACTTTAATTGTCTATATCTGCCCCCAAAGACACTTACCACATCCCTGTCCCCAGACTTCATTCATCTGTCATGATGAAACAACATTTTTAATTTCAGGGTTTTTTTTTTCCCTTTGCAGAGTGTTATGACATGTTATTTCATTTTACTGCCTTATTTGGCCACCGTTATTCTCATATCCCACTTCACATTGGATTTATTAAGTTTTGCTGAATTGTGTTTGGTAAATTTTTTAGAAATGGTTCATAGGTAATAGACTTTTTAAGTCTTCACATATCTAAAATTGTAAATATTTATTTTGCCCTCCCACATGAGTGAATTTGGCTGGGTAAGGAACTCCAGGTTAATAATTGTTTTTTTCTTTCAGAACTTTGATAATATTTCTCCATTGTCAATTTGCATCCAATGTTACTTATTTTAATTGGGAGAGAACTCTCTTGTAGGCACTCTAATTTTTTCTTTTGAGAAACCGTTAGGATTTTATGTTTATGTTTGGTATCCTGAGACTCCTTAGGGTATGTCTAAATGTGGGTAGTGTTTTTCTTTCATGCTACTCAGAAACTTTTTGTATCTTTTCCATATTTTGAATGACTCACTATCATGTTTAAGTTTCTTCAATTAGCTTACAGTTTGGGATTGCTATTTATATTTATGGCTGAGCATCTTTATTACACAGGATTTTTGGGGAGTTACCATCATGGCTCAGTGGTTAACAAACCCAACTAGGATCCATGAGGATGTGGGTTCCATCCCTTCCCTTGCTCAGTGGTTAAGGGTCTGGTATTGCTATGAGCTGTGGTGTAGGTCGCAGACACAGCTCAGATCTGGTTGTTGCTATGGCAGTGGTGTAGGCTGACAGCTGTAGCTCCTAATGGACCCCTAGTGTGAGAATCTTCATATGCTGTGGGTGTGGCCCTAAAAAGCAAAAAAAACAAAACAAAACAAAACAAAAAACAGGATTGTTGCAATTTATTTCATCAGATCAAATGAGGACCTCTTTTGTTGTTCTACATTAAATTCTGAATATAAAAGTTGCCTTAGATCTTTGGGAGGAGGATCAGCCTGGGAAATTTTGCATGGTATACAAATAACTTATATTTAGGGTCTGGGGCTCCCCAGCCCTGCTGGTTGTTATATGTTACCTGGTCCATTGACCACTCTGACAGTAGCCTGTGTTGGAACTTCCATTTCAGAGTGCTCCATCCCCAATTTGTCCTGTGGACCCTCTTTGCTGTGAAGGTGAAGTTCCAAGTTAGCTCAGTCTCTGCTTCCCTTCGTCTCCAGCCCTATCATTCATGCAGAGAACTCTCCTAGGAAGGTAACTCACTGCTACAGAAAACAGTCCTCCAGGTTATATCCTGGGCAAATAGCTCTACTGCCGACTGCTTTTGTACAGAAGGTGGAGGGTGAGGGTGAGGAGCAAGCTTGGTGGCCCAGACTGTCCAAATGAAGTCTTTAATTAGTTGTCTTAACTGCTCGCGGGGCCCCTTCCTCTCTTTGATTTGTTCAATATGAGCACAGTTGTTCTACCTTCTTTAGGAAATGCTAAGACAATGTAAAGCCTTCCTTCTCCAGCAATAGCCTTTACTGATTTCTCTATTCTGATTTCTCCAGCAGGATCATCCTACCTGATCTTTACCAACAGCAACAACAACAAATCTCAAAATTTCTGATCTGCTCAGTTCAGCTTTTTTACTTAGGGTGTATAATGGATTTAGTACCTGTTAAAATATTTTCTATGATTTCCATGTATTTCAATGGAGTTCCTGCAATTCCAACAGTCACAAAACAATAGTAGGGCATGTTTTGGTTCATATTTTTCGTGAATGTGTTGATTGTGCACTAGAGTAATTGCTCTCTGTTTACATAAATCTCCCCACTAGAAAGTGACCCCTAGATGCAGCATCGAGATGTTGGCAGTCCCCATTGTGAGCCCAGTTGCTAGAAGTGGGGAGAATTCGTGAACAAGGACACAGAAATCTAAAACCACAAAGACTTAACGGAAGAGAGAATTCTGACTTTCCTAATAATAGAAAACAATAGAAACTGGTGAGGAGAGAAAGGAATGCAAAATATTTTGTGTGATATTTAGGTTATTTTTGACCCTTTTCTGAGCCCCAGTTCTCCCATTTGGGAAAGAGAACATGGCTACAAGATGGCCAAGATACCAATCTTGTTTAATCACTGTGGCTCCATGAGGTAGATATTGGAAATTAACAGATCTTGCCTGACCACTAATCTTCTCATAGCGCCCTACAGAGAGAAGCCATATGGTTTGCATTCATCCTAAAATGAATAGGACTAGGCTTTGGTAAAATAGTGAGGAAATTAGCGTGTGTGTGTGTGATTTGTGAGTAGCACTCTTCTCCCTTCGCACAATTCTCTGTTATCCTCATTTTTCTCTCTTTCAGCCACCTATTCCCAGTGACTTACTTTGTGGCTGATTCTACAAATCTCTGATAAGGCATTAACTGATAAGAAAAGTGTTGGCTCATAAGGACTAAGTCAAGATGCTTTACATAATTATATACAACTTTTTGAGGCAGCATTTAATACAAAGCATTATCTTTTATTTTTTAAGACTATTTTTCAGATGTAAGAAGAAAAATAATATACAGATCATGTGACTGAACAATGTGGGGATGAGGGGTGCCATCTACAAAGGACTTTGATTCTAAATTAAAAACAATTAATTGGCCACAACAGAAATCGTAAACACTTAAGGAAGTTCCCGTCATGGCGCAGTGGTTAACGAATCCAACTAGGAACCATGAGGTTGTGGGCTCAATCCCTGGCCTTGCTCAGGGGGTTAATGATCCGGTGTTGCTGTGAGCTGTGGTGTAGGTTGCAGACGTGGCTTGGATCTGGCGTTGCTGTGGCTGTGGCATAGGCCGGCAGCTGTAGCTCCAATTCGACCCCTAACCTGGGAACCTCCATGTGACGCGAGTGTGGCCCTAAAAAGAAAAAAAAAACAAAACTCTAAACACTTAAAAAGATAAAGTCATACTAGTAAAATGATACATAATGACACTGATATCTGAGGAAGGACCGAATGCTCAAAGCCTTCTGAAATTATAATCTAGGGACAGAGAGCCTCCTCCCTCCTGCTTGCTATCTGGTTTCAGTCTACAGAAAAATATAAATTTTCTATAGTCTTATACATCTTCAATGATAATGTGTTTTCCCCAGTTGACACTAAAATAACTCATTTCTAATTTTTTACATTCACACAGATGTCAAAATATTTCCACATACTTCTACCAGGATGCCTCTACCTTAAACTGGAGCTAGAAAGTTTTAGGCTGAGGACTAGCCAACATAAAATACTTTGGGTAAAAAATATGTGTTCAGTATTTAATAGCATTAAAATATGCTCTATATAGAGCAAATTCAAACAGACATAGGCCTTGATTTCTAGGAATGAGCAATATAAGAGAGATTTTGTTAAATCAAGTACATATGACTTTAAAATTTAAAAAACAAGTTTATGACTTGAGTAAATAAATAGTAGGAGTTCCTGTTGTAATTCAGCAGGTTAAGGACCCAGCATTGTCTCTGTGAGGATGCTGAATCAATCCCCGGCCTCACTCAGTAGGTTAAGGATTCAGTGTTGCCACTAGCTGCAGTGTAGGTAGCAGATATAGCTCTGATCCTGCATTGCTGTGGCTGTAGCATAGGCTGTAGCTGCAGCTCCAATTCAACCCCTAGCCAAAGAACTTCAATTTATTGCAGGTATGGCTATAAAAAAAAAAAAGGCAATATTTAGCATTCATTTTATGTGTGGGAAGAGTAGTTATTCACCAATATCAGCATTTCTCAAAATGGGTTTCCTAGATTCAAGGAGAATTTCTGCAAAAATTTTATTTGTGAGTTTTCAATTTTATGAGTTTAAAAAACAACCATGTATACCACAGGAAACTAATCTCTTGGGATAGAACATGATGGAAGATAGTATGATGTATTATAGGGTCACTGTGCTGTACAACAGAAGTGACAAACACTGCAAATCAACAATGACTTAAAAAATAAGTAAAAATAAACAAAAAACAACACACTCAGAATGGGCAAAATTTACAGATTGAGACTATGAAGTATTTTTCAGGATGTAGAGAAACTGCAATTATCATAATCTGCAAGTGAAAGTTAAAATGACACAGTCACTTTGGGAAACTACATGGCACCATCTATGAAAGGTTAATATATGCATAGTCCATGCAGTCAAACTCTATTCTCAGATATTTATCCAGCATACCTCCCAGAGATGCAAATATTGGGGCTTCAAAATACACTTACAAGAAATTTATAGCAGCATTACTTATAATAGCACCAAACTGGAAACGATTCAATTGCCCATCGGTGCTAAAATAAATCATGAAACAGCCATTTAATGGAATACTTTGGAGCAATGAAAAAAAAAAATAAACTGCCATTAGTGCTACAATACAGATGAATCTCAAAGCAAGTTGAATGAAAAAGCCTGACACAGAAGAATACATGTTATGATTCATTTATTTTATTTTATTTTTTTTTGTCTTTTTGCCTTTTTATCTAGAGCCGCACGCGCGGCATATGGAAGTTCCCAGGCTAGGGGTCTAACAGGAGCTGTAGCCGCCGGCCTTCGCCACAGCCACAGCAACGCGGGATCCGAGCCGCATCTGCAACCTACACCACAGCTCACGGCAACGCCGGATCCTTAACCCACTGAGCAAGGCCAGGGATCGAACCCGAAACCTCATGGTTCTTTGTCGGATTCGTTAACCACTGAGCCACGAAGGGAACTCCATGATTCATTTAAATAAGGCTAAAAAAGCAAGAAAAATGATCCTCAGAGATCAAGTTATCTTTTTAAAGGGTCTACTGACTGGGAGAAGGTTTTAAGAAATACTTCTGGGGTGCTTGTATTATTCCACATCTTGATCTAGTATTTTGATTACCCCCGGGAAGAAGGCTCCACTGCACAAGGCCTAACCGTGTAGACATCGGTCACCCACTGTGCTTAAGTTTATGTCATTACAGTGGATACAGACAGTGCTCCACCCACATCCCCTTGGATCTTCTTATGAGCCCCTCACTTCTTTATGTTGTACTTTGGCCAGCTCACAGCTGCAGTCTTCAGAGGATGGCCCTTGGGTAGAGCGAGAAGTGCCAGGGAGCTTATAAACCCTTAGGGCAGCTTGCAGCCAACAATTGACTGGTGTGGAAGGGTGAAAGCTCAGCTCCTTTCCCTCAAAACAAGACAGTCTCTCTACACTACTACCTATGGGATTAGGTGAGGGCTGTGACTTGATCTCCAAAAGCTCCCTTGCTTAGCTTCTTTCCCTTCTTGTCTGGCTTCCTCTACACCTCTATGCCTTCTCCTGCAAATACTGCCCTAACAAATCCCCTGCCCACAGATTCTCATGTCAAAGTCATCCTCTGAGAATTGGACCCCAAACAGCCACACTGGAAATCCAGTGTCACATGGGTGTAGCTTTCTCTCTCCCACCCCCCCTAAAAATACTACTTTCCTTATTGCCTAGAGTTTATACCCTAAACAATCTGTTTTAGGGATTAGTTCCTGGCTTCTTTTAATTAAAAGGAGACATATCTGAGAGGTATGACTCATGAAGCATTCATTCTTCTCTCAAGTTCTTTCATCATCTTTATGAACATTGCTCTGAACCCTTTCTCTGATAGATTGCCTATCTCCATTTCACTTAGTTTTTCTAGGGCTTTATCTTGTTCCTTCATCTGGAACATGTTTCTGTGCCACCTCATTCTAAGTTGCTATTTGTATTTTTATGTATGTGGTAGGTTTAGTTATATTTCTCAACCTTGGAGAAATGGCCCTCTGTAGGAGGTGTTCTATGTGTCCCAGCAGCACAGTCCCCTTTCGTCACCCAAGCTGTTTGCTCTAGGGATTTCTGCTAAGAGGGCTGCATAGTCCTTCTCTTATGGTGGGCTGACTATGTGGGTGGTTTGGTGGGTTTTGTTGGACCCTAGCTCTGCTGGTTGTCAGGCCCTGCCTTGTGTGGCTGCTGATTAGTATGACCTGGTCACCAGGTGGCTGGTTGCAGAATGGTAGGAGACCCCCTGGGGCTGGTACTGGCTAACTGGTGGGCGGAGTCAGGATCTCAAAGCCTCTGGGGCTGTTTCCCACCCCTACTGGCATGTGAAGCTGTATCCTGGAGTTAGTGCCAGACTTTTGGCAGGCAGAGATGGTTCCTGGAGTCTGATTGCAGGGCCCAAGGATCTTAGAGCTCATCTTTCATTGGTAGCAGGGGATGGTTTCTGACACAGCTGGTTATGGTATCTGGGGAGACTGGAAGCTTGTGTTGGCCTGCTAGTGGGCAGGGCCAGGGCCCAGCTGGTCCCAGGGAAAGTCAGGCCTGCATTGTGGGATCTTGCTTCTGGTTCCTGCCCACTGGTGGGTCAAGCTGGGCTCTGGCCCTCTGGTGGGCTGGGCCCTGTCTAGAGGCAACTATAGAAGCAGCTGTGGGCCCTTTTGTCTTTAGGCAGCCTATCTGCTGATGGGTGGGGCTGTCTCCCCACCCAGTTAGTTGTTTGGCCTGGGGCATCCGAGCACTAGCGGCTGCAGGCTATTCAGTGGTTCTAGGTCTTGGCGCTAAAGAGCAACGGTATCAGCCTCCAGGAGTGTTCAAGCAGCTAACTGTCCGGTGTCTGCCATCCCCAGGGCTAGCCACAGCCAAGCCACCTCCCCCTGACCTCTCTAGGAGACTCTTCAAGACCAGCAGGTAGGCCTGGTCCAAGCTCCTATCAAATTACTGCTTTTGCCCTGGGTCTCATGCGTGGGTCTCATGTGCGTTCTTTAAGAGTGAAGTCTCTATTTCCCCTGGTCTTGCAGGGCTCCTGCAATCAGTCCAAATTGGCCTTCTAAGCCAAGTGCTCTGGGGGCTCAACTTCTCAGTGCCAGACACCCAGGCTGAAACCTGATGTGGGGCTGAGAAGTCTCACTCCTGTGGTAGAAACTCTGCAATATGATCTCAGTTTGTGTGTCACCCACCCGGGGGTATGGGATTTGATTATATCAAGAGTTTGCCTCCCTACTCATGTTGTTGAGGTTTCTTCTTTATGTCTTTAGTTGTAGAGAATTTTTTCCGGGGCATTCCAGTCTTTATCAGCGAGTGTTCTGCAGATTGTTGTAATTTAGGTGTTTTCTCAAGAGGAGGTGAGCTCAGGCTCTTTTTTGTACGCCATCTTGGTCGGCTAACTTGTCATGAAGTATTTATCAATGATTTGTATTTTAGCAAAATGCAAGAAGATTAGCAATGTAGTCATCTGACAGGACCCTCAGCCCGAAGGAGACCCACCACTGGCTGGTGATTGTGGATGGAAGGAATGATGTTCAGAAAAGGTCCAAAGTACAAGCCCTGCCTGGAGAGGGTAGCTGAGTAGGGCATGAGAGACACATTCCTCAGGCTATAAGCAACAATATTAGATTTTGATCACCTGGGCATAGGAAAGAAAAAAAGACTCAAACAATTTTGTGCAGAAGACAATCTAACTTAATGAATTTCATCTAGGACTAGCTCTGAAATAATGTTTATTCTATGTATGAATCTATGTTGTGATTTAATAAGTCAGAGGATATAAAATATTTTTAAGTAGTTGAGAATGGGGAAACACTCCCTGTCCCAGATGAAACCAATAAGGCCTCATGAACTTAATGAGATTTCATGGGTTAGCACAGTTATCCAATGGAAAAGCACATCAGTACTAATTATTCAAATAGCTGATCAAGTTTAGGCTGCTCAAAAGCTATTTTAAGGTTTTGTAATATGAACAGCTGGTGTTATGAGCTTTAGAATTAATTACCAAGTCAGTAATCATAAAATGATATAACATATTAGATGGAAATTTCAAAAATAATATATTTTAAATCTGTACCTCACAATTTCAATTTACTTGTATCTAAAATTATCTTAAATTGGCCTTTTAAACAGTTTGTGTGAAAAGAGGTGTTAAGTATTAAGTGATTGGAGTGAAGAGTAACAAGGTTATCAAAAGAACCTATGACACAAAAAGAGCTGAACAAAAAAATGTGCATACAGAGGCTAGAGAGAAGCATGCCAATATTTCAGCAGTGCTTATCTCTGCTGGGATTGAGGATCTTTTTATTTTATCAGGAAAAGTGTTGTTTATGAAAAACAATGTGTAAGATCCTCTCTGCAAAGTTACCTCAAAGGCTTAGCAGGTGGATGTCACCTAAGCATGGGCATGTTATGAAAGCATGTTTTTGCAAAGGCTTGTGTGAATTAGGTAGGAAGATTTACTTTGAACTCTTTGTATTACCGTATACTGCCTAGAAAACATTCCAAAATAAGGGAGCATGGCAGACCAAAATAGAACTGTTTTTGTTGGTAGCAGTGAATTTAAGACAGTCGTTTTTCTAACATCTATTTCCTTGACGAACAAATACTGAAAGCGAGGAGATACATACATGTAAACACACACACATGACCTTTACCTGGTGGAAAAGAAATTGTATTTGTGCAGGTCTCCCTTAAGAAATTGCTCAGTGACCCCCTTGCAGGTTATGAATGTAAATCAAATTCAAGGCACGGTTAAAAAAAAATGGAACAAATTTCAAAGAAGAGGCTCATGTGATGAGAACAGAATTCTTATCAAGGAAGTTTTCAATTATCAAATTTCCATCACTTTGAAAGGGGATCTTCTGTGAATCTATAGGACAGCTTATTTCATACTTGGCATTTCCTGTGGGTCATATCTATTATCTGAGCATTTTGGAATATTTTATAAGCACAAAAGCTCAATAACACCTGCAGTTTGTTTTATAAATGGACTAATAAGTCATCAAAGAGTTTGTAAAGTTGACAGAGGTCACATCACCTAGGATGAGATTGAGTCCATATCAATACCTCTCACCATGATGGACCTCAATTAGAATTTGAGAATGCCACAACTTCAACTCTAGCACATTCTGTAGCATGAAACCCATGCCTTTAGCTTTTAAAGATAACTTTTAAGGTAGTGTCTCCAGAAAAAAAAAAAAAACTGTAGATGCACATGAACAGATAAATATTATCTACCTTTACATATAGATACTAAGGTATACATAGAAAGGGTTCATAATCCCTGAAGTAGCAGTGAAGTGATAACAGGCATTGAAGGTGGAGCCTGGCTCCAAACCACAGACATCTGCCTTTGCTTAAACAGCTGAGAACAAAGCAGATTCTGTAATCAATAAGTAGAAAGGTGGAATGCTTGAGTTTTGGTTTTCTTCTAGCCCCTTTGCCAATTGTGATCTTTCTGACGTCTCCTAACCCTTGTTCAGAGGTTTCCAAACTTTCTTGCTTAGAGCTTTTCAGAGTCTCGGTTAATTTTTATCATGTCCATAAGCCAAAAGAAGCACTAGCAGTTCCATTTATTAAAGTGCTAGGTCTGAGCAACTAATAATAATAGTTGGCGTGATGTCCAACAGAAGGTGCTGTGCCTTCCTCGACAATTAAAGTTCTCCCGTGGGGATCCTGCGAGTTCACTTCGAGCGGCTCCTGGGCGCCTGGGCTCAGCTGGGGAACCGTCGCTCTAGATCATCCCTGAGCAGGGTGTTGTGCGCAGCATGATTGCACTTGGGGGTATTTAAAAACACGTGAAACAGACCCCATGGAAGTGTCTTTCTTTCATTATAGGCACTCCAGGTAAAAGAGCCTATCGCTGCTCTTTAAGCCTAATGACTACTGTTCTCTCCTGGTAAAGAGGAGAACAGCTGGTCTCTCCTATGCAGAGCACACAGGAAGCCCACTGCTAGAGCAAGTCTAGCTATCTCCTCTTCAGACAAACGTACGCAATCCCAAACCCTCGAGCTGGCTTTTTCTACTCATTTCACTTTTTCATTGTCTATGACTCATTCATTCTGTCTGTAATCCACGAGATCTTAAAGACAACTATATAAATAAAATCAGCCTCAGTTTGCTTTTTGTCCGTTTTTTCCTTTTTGGGTTTTTTTGGTTTTGGTTTTTGCTTTTTAGGGCCACACCCACATCATATGGAAGTTCCCAGGCAAGGAGTCATCGGAGCTACAGCTGCCGGCCACAGCATTGCCAAATCCAATCCAATTCGAGTTGCATCTGCAAACTATGCCACAGCTCACAGCAATGCTGGATCTTTAACCCACTGAGCAAGACCAGGGATCGAATCCACATCCTCATGGATACTGGTAAGATTGTTTCCACTGCACCACAGCAAGAACTCCCTCATCTCAGTTTGTATTTGAATCACACCAAAAGAAATAAACACATTTCTTGCAAATAATGAAACTTTGGGACAGCCAGACTTAAAATATAAGCATAAATGAAATTTGTTTTCTGGGACCTTGAAAGAACAGCCCAAAGAAAGAAGCAGTTCTCTGACCTGACAGTGAGCGGTAACAAATCAGTGTGCTTGCTAGTGGGATGAGAGGTACCACATACTTTAAGATGCCCTGGACAGAGGAAACAGTTTTAAAAGAACATGCAGATGAGAAGTTCCAAGAGTAAAATCTGATTGGCTATGAAACTGTTTCTCACAGGCAACTCCATGAAGACTGTATTTGGGAGAAGAGCAGCAGGGATTTTTTTTTTAATCAGTAGTTAGTGATTCTCCTAGGCTACATCAAGAATGCCAGTGAGGGGTTAAGGATCCAGCGTTGCTGTGAGCTGTGGTAAACTCTCAGTCTCAGCTTAGATAATGTGTTGCTGTGGCTGTGGTGTAGGCCAGCGGCTAAAGCTCCAATTCAACCCCTAGCCTGGGAAATTCCCCTCTGCCACAGGTGGGTTCTAAAAAGAAAAAAAAAAAAGAAAAATGCCAAAAAGTTTCTATTTGGGTTCTGTTGAGAATGAAATACTCTGCTCAGAGTTAAATAAATTTCCTCTCTTTAAGGCCTATAGATAGTGCCTGCTAAGCACCAGTACTGTCTAGGTTACTGGAAGATGAGGGCCTGAGACCTGTGATATTTGTGATTTACATAAAGTCACACAGTTACTTTATATATGCAGGGCAAGAAGGGCTCTTGCCTTTTCAGAGCTTTTGGTCAAGAACAACAAAAGCTTCCATTTAACAACTTGGAGGAAACGGAGGAGGTGTTTGGGCAATTTTCTTTCCTCTCTGACCTCAATTTACTCTTTTTAAATGAGGGGGTTGGACTACATGATCTCTAAGCCCTCATGTTCTGATTCTAGCACTGTGCAAAGTTCACTTCAAAGTCAAGGGAAGAGTTGCAGCAACATAAATAGACCTCAGGATATAAACACTATGTTATCCAAAGGAAAAATAAAGATGACAGACTACATGTTTTAAAATAAACTCACTGTGGCTTTTAATTCTCAATTCCAACCTTGAATTTTATGAGTATTGATTTCCTAAGAAAAGACAGCCTACAACTGCTACCTTCCTTAAGTACCTCTCTGTTCATTTTAAATAAGGCCATTAAAAATTTTTCAGTCCCAATATGTATACTTTCAGATTAAATGTTCTTATTACCATCTCCAAAAGAACCTTTCTTATGTAACTAAAACAAAGGGGTTAATTTTGGACACATAAAAAGTTAGGCTTGACATTTACTGAGCATCTGTAAGAAATTAATACCTTGCTTTGCCCTCCCAAAAAATCTTGACTGTTATATAGTTCAAACATTGACATAATGGTTATTGACAGCACAATGGGATAGGCAGACAGAGACTGAGACTTGTGATATTTGTGATTTACTTAAAGTCACACAGTTACTTTACACATCTGCCTCATTTTCATCTTATTCATTACTCGCAGTAGTCCTCCAGGGTCATACAAGTTTCAGAAATAGTGTGTTCTTATGAAAGTAATGAATTCAAAGCTAGATCTACCTATCTCAAAGCCTCTTGAAAATTTCCCCAATACCTTGTGGGATTCTATCACATAATCCCTGCATTTCAAAGTGCACATTCTCACATAGATCGAACAGACGTGTTACCTTCATTTTTCTTCAAAGAATGAGAAGGGGGCAATTGTAGAGGAGGGGTGAAGGGAAAAGTAGTGTTAAAGAACTGCCACACTATTATCTGTCTAAAACGGTTCCAGACTCATCTTACACTAACCCTGCCCAGACCTTGTATTGCACCCAAATTAGATTTCCCTCAGTTCCTGGAATACATCCTATTCAGCCTCAGCTTCTTCATTCTTTTCTCTCCTAAAATGCCCTTCCTTTCCACTCTGCTTACTAAAAACCTGATCATCCTGTAAAATCCACTGCATGAGTAACTCACTTCCCTTCCTTGAGACTTTTCGAGCCTCAGTGCCTCCTCAATCACAGAGCAGAGCAGAGAATTCCTACTGAGATAACCGTGTCTACCTGTCAGAGTCATTGAAATGATTATATGACACCTCAGTCAATGATAAAATGAGAAAAGAAATGTATAATTTCTCATTGTTAAAGATAAAACTTTTGTAGGTCTATAGCTTTTATACTCACTCTTAGGTAATGTTTTGGCATTCAAAATTCCAGGCTAGTCTAATAATTGCAAAGCTGGAGTCCAGTTCAGTAAAGAAATGAAATATTTAAACTCTTATTCAGTGTCAAGCTTTCCCCATTCCCAGAACGGAGGTCCAAGCAGGAAGGGGAGGGCTTGCTGGCTATGGAAGCAGTTTGTCCTTTGCCTCGTCTCCCACCACAGTTTCAGCCTCTGCAAAGTCACCGGGGAAGAGAGGGAATAAAGGAATGGGGCTGTGCCTGGCAGTGCTCTCCTGGATAGCTCTGTTGTGAGCATCCAACAACTCACCATTTCTTCGTGTATCTTCACCCACTGAGGCTGTCCTTTTGGAGAGAGTCCTTTTCAAGATAACTCAGAGCAACTCACTTTTGGAAGCAGTTCGTTTTTGTCCCCATGAGTCAACCGGATTAGAATGCATACCACCATGGAAGATTCTCTTTACACCACTTGACTTTAGACTTCTCAGACTTAAATCCCTTAATCCCCAGGGCACAAATATCAGAATTTCTTCATTGTCTTCACTCATTGGCCTGAGGTGAAAATAAAGTAGTATCTTTTTAGTTTTGTGAGTACAGAGAAAAGAATACAAAGCTCACACATAGAAATCTGTCTACTCCATATTTTTCTTCCTATACCAGCTGGGGTACCTGATCAAGCTGGCAGAACTATCTTGTTATCCCTTAGCATCTAGAGCATTGTGGGGTGGGGTGAGGTAATTATTCTGTGGACTCTCTTGTATTATTCTTTGCCTCTGGGCTCCATTTTAACAATCTGTTACACAGATAATGGGCTTCAGGAGTAACTGAGTCATGAATGTGAACGTCATCAGGAACAAGGAAGCTTTTTCTATCTTTCCCTCTCTAGAGTCAAACGACTACCTTAACTCTACTTCTCCCTGCTCATAATTTACTTTGTTCTCTCTCTGCCCAACTCTCTTTCCTGGTTTCTCTGTGCACATAGAAAAACCTCTTATCTAACATTTCCCAACGTTACATGTTTGTGCCCATAGGCCACAGAAACTTAGTTTGAATCCTACTGCAAAATTCTTAAAGAAGAGT
>PVHT020000141.1:34608502-34627970 GCA_004024745.2 Catagonus wagneri | reverse complement strand
TTTTTTTTTTTTTTTTGTCTTTTTGCCTTTATGTAGAGCCGCACCCGTGGCATATGGAGGTTCCCAGGCTAGGGGTCTAACAGGAGCTGTAGCCGCCGGCCTACACCACAGCCACAGCAACGCGGGATCCGAGCCGCGTCTGCGACCTACACCACAGCTCACGGCAACGCCGGAACCTTAACCCACTGAGCAAGGCTAGGGATCGAACCCGCAACCTCATGGTTCTTAGTCAGATTCGTTAACTACTGAGCCACGAAGGGAACTCCGAGATTCTAAAAAAAAAAAAAAACAGAGATAATCTAGGCTAGACAGACACTCCCCAGCCGTGTCAGAAATACACATATTGCCTAACATAAGTAAGTACTTAGCTTTTCTGCCCTTTCAAGACATTCTCTTCTGAGTAGTTAGAGTAGACGTTGTGGTTAGCTCTCCAAATACTCTCCCTTTTCTTAGTCACTACTCCACTTGTCACTCAGATATCTTCACCTCTCCTGGGCATCTCACTAGCTGTGGGGCAAGTGGCTGAAGCCCAAATAATGAGCATAATCCCGCTCCTTGATTTCAGTTATTGGTTCTAGGATGTGTAATCTCAGGCTAAGGAGATCAAAGGAGAGGTTTTCTGGTGGTTTCTGGAGAAAAAGTGTCCTCCCTCTCCTGGGAGGACTCTTGGAAGCGTTCCCCTCCTTCTTCCATAGATGTGCATGGAGAAACACATTGCCATGAGGGTTGAAACAACCATCCTGTGCCACAAAGTAGAACCAGACTTAAGAAAAAGCTGAACTTGCCAGAGGAAAAAAGGAGATAAAAGGAAACTGAATCCTTTGAGCAGCTGACTCAGATCAACCCTGAAGCCAACTTACATGTCAACTTTCAGCTATAAGAGCTGATAAATCCTCTCTGTCATTTTAACAAGCTTGGATTAGATTTCAAAAAGACCTAATTTACATATCCATCCCAAACTCTCACATGTTAGGACAAATAGAAAGTATATATGCAAAAGAGTCTGATGTTCCCTGAGGGGAGGTTGTAGATGGACTCTTGAGGAAAAAAAAAGGAATCAAGAACTGTTTCCACAAAGAAGAGGATAAAACAATCTTAGAGTCTCTCAGGAAATATAGCACATTCGTAAAAATCTCAGGGAAAGGAGTAGGAAGATGCTTGAATTGTAGGAAACTTGCTGATTTTGTAGTAAAAGCTGATAATTCCAGGTGACCCTGATAATTCCAGGGAAGTCATATGGATTGTCCTGCACCTCTGCCCGTGGAGGATATTGTTCTAAATCTCTCAAAAAAATTGAAGATATCAAGAAGCATATAACACCCAGTGCTACAAAAGTACCTGAGAAAATAGTGAAGGCTATTCTATGTGGAAACCACATAAAATGATACTGTAGGAAGTAGATTATCTTTCACCATTAAGTAGACTCATCTAGAGGAGCTTCTGCACACCAGGACTCAGGACCAATGGGAGATGGCGAGACCTCAGCAAACAGCAGTATTGCCTTCCAAGTAAGACATAGAAAATGTCAGACAAGCAGCAATTCTGAGACCAGTGTGGAGGCCAAGCACGTATTGCACATAAGAACTCCATACCAGAGACCCTGCCAAGAGAGAAAAGGACTTTGTCATCTGAGTTATAGCAGTACTATAGGATAGAGGGAAAGGAGAAGTAGCTTAGAATACTACTTTTTTTTAAAAAGCTGTTTTTTGGTGTTACCTAGTTCTCTTATTTTTTATGCATGTGTAGAAAATCTTATATTTGTATAGTGAAATAATGTTTTGAAATACATTAATTTTCTTTTCAGCACTTCCTTGTATTTTTTTAAAAAAATCTTAGTCCTATTCAAACTGAGCTTTCATTACCTCCAGGAGGATTAAGATTATTATAATTAAAACGAAAAAGAGTCAGTAGTCAGAGTTTTGGCTTCCAAAATTACATTCCTAAGATCAATTTCAGTAAGGACAGTTTTGAATTTAGTTTTCAATTTCAAGAGCCAGCCAGAGACTGAGATAGAGAAGCTTTCTGTTTTGTTTTTATTTTTAAATTCATAGTCTTTCCTTTAAATGTGAAGAAACAAAGCCTAGAAGACTGAGAAAAGTGTTTTTACTAAACACCTTTAAATATGAAGCATACAGGAGATGACAAGAGGGCAGTTTCTGAGTCCAAGAAAGGAAACAAAAAAGTAACAAAACTCTTCTCAGGTGTGGTGTCTTACAGATCGCTTGGGTTGCAGTAACAAAATACTGCAAACTGGGTAGCTAAACAGTAGAAATTTATTTCTCATACCTCTGAGCTGGGAAGTCCCAGATCTAGCTGCCTGCTGACTGAGTTCCTGGTGAGGACCTTCCTCCTGGCTTTCAGGTGGTCACCTCTTTGTGGCCTCACATGGCAGTGAATAAGGATGTGGATGCCTCCTTAAAAATATGCTAATTTTATCGGACCAGGGCTCTATCCTTATTACTTTCTTATTCCAAATAGATCTGCACTGCGGGATAGGGCTTCAAGATAGGAATCTGGGGGGATACAGTTCAGTCCAAAGCCTATAGAAAGGATCCTGAAGGTAGCAGGGCAGGCAAGCTCATTATAGATGGGTTTCCAAAAAGGCCCCTGCCCTGTATTCTCCGCAGGTGGAGAGAAGGGTGGGTTAGATAATAAACTAGATGGCAGAAAACTCTCAAGTAGCTTAGTTCTGTGGATATAAAAAAACTTTCATTGATTTGGAGCCTGGAATTCTAAATGGAGGCAGCCTCAAAGAGTGTTCCAAACACACACTGGCTAAGGTGCCATAAAGTGGAAAGCAAGAAGGCATATTTAGACCAAGAAGAGCTATGACAGCACTCGATATGTAGCTTCTTCCTCTTCATCTGCAGAATTTTCACATGATCTATTTGAAGTTTGTGCAGCCTTCAGCAGAGAACTGTAAGGAGGAGTCTCCTAAACCAGATAATGAATGGCAATCACAGAAAATCTCACTGGATCTAAAATACTGATCAGCATTTGAGCTGAAGTGGGCTCTAGTCAACTCTGGGAAGCTGGTCTACTTCCTCCAGACAGAGTGGCTTCTATACCATTTGTTGGCATGCTACCATTCCAATATACCATGCTATATTTAGGTTAGAGACACAATATTTTTGTGGGCATTCTATTTTTATGCTGGAATGTTTTTAAATTGATGCATCCTTCTGTGAAAGCACAGTTGTTTATGGAACTTTCCTTCCTGCAGCAAACAACTAGAAAACTGGACAAAACAGATGAAACAGCTGTTTTTATACATTGAGTAACTATACTCTGAGAGGAGGAAACTAAGAGCCCTATGATTGCCCCAGTAATTTCTGGACTGCAGCACAGGGAGGGAAAACCCAGACAGATCCTGGCAATTACAATGAGTTGAGAAGTTAGAGCTCAGGGCTGAGGGAGGCTGAGGCAGCTAGAATTTGCAAGAAAGATTACCAGAGAAGTGGGAGCTGTGTGAAGAATGAGCACTTGGAGTTCCCATCATGGCGCAGTGGTTAACGGATCCAACTAGAAACCATGAGGTTGTAGGTTCGATCCCTGGTCTTGTTCAGTGGGTTAACGATCCGGCATTGCCATAGGTCACAGATGCGGCTGGGATCTGGCATTGCTGTGGCTGTGGCGTAGGCCGGTGGCTACAGCTTCGATTCGACCCCTAGCCTGGGAGCCTCCACATGCTGTGGGTGTGGCCCTAAAATGACAAAAGATAAAAAAAGAAAACGAAAAAAGGAATGAGCTCTAGAAATCTGCATAGAGGTCTTTAGTGGAATACCAATCCTTGGTAGATAGGGTGCAATTCAACATGGCCAGACAAAAGAACAACAGCTGGGAGAAGACTGTTACTAGGGAGCTATAAACTGAACTATGCCCAGGACTCCTGTTAACCTGGGAATCACCTGAATTAACATCAGAGTGGAGAAATGTTATTGAATACGCTTGACATTTCATTAGAGAAACCAGAATACTCAGGGCTGGTAGTGGAATTAAAGACAACCATAGACCCATAAGAAAAAACTAAAAGGAAAGCCTTAAAATGATCAAGCTGATCTGAAAGTAGCTTACCCTCCCAGAGCAATATTCAACATTTTTTAAAGGAAACTGCAAAATCCGGCATTCAATAACATAAAATCACAATACCCAGTATTATTACCAGACAGGTGAAGAAGCAAGGAAATATACCTCATAACCAAGAACTATAGGAACAGTCCCCCAAATGACAGACATGATGGAATTAGCAGACAAGGACTTTAAAGCAATTATAAACATGTTTGAATATTCAAAGAAGAATAATCATAATGAGGAGAGAGAAATGGAAGACATAAACCAAATAAAATTTCTAGAGATAAAAAATAATATTGAACTTGAAATTGTCATTGAATGATATTAACAGCAGATTAAATATAACAGAAAAAAAATCCATAGGAAGTTCCCTTGTGGTCCAGTAGGTTAAGGATCTGGCATTGCTACAGCTGCAGCACAGGTCACAATTGCGGCAAGTTTGATCCATGGCCTGGGAAATTCCACATGCCATGGGTATAGCCAAAAAAAAAAAAAAAAAAAGAGGTAAAAAATCTATAAACTTGAAGATATAGAAATATTCAAAATGAAGCATTGAGGAAGAGGTGAGTGGGGAAATAGTATCAAAAGTTTAACACACGTGCCGTTGGAGCTGCAGAAGGAAAGGAGGGATAGGAAGACAGAAACAAATATCTGAAGACATAATAACTAAAAAATCCCAAATTTGATGAAAGTATAAGCCCACAGATCCAAAAATCTCATCCAAGAAACTCAGACCACACCAAGGCAAAATATAATCAAATTGCTGAAAATGACTAATAAAGAGAAAATCTTTTATAGCAGCCAGTACAGAGGGGTAAAGAATAAAATTGATATAATTTATATCTTCATATATTCCCAGAGGCAATTACACTCCTTTAAATTTTGCATTAATCAGTGGTGCTCTCATTTAGAAAGCATCCTTTTACATAACCGTAGTCCTCAATTTGGAGTTAACACTTCACATTATCCTGTCCTATACAGTATGACCTTGTTGTTTATCCATTCTATATATAATAGCTTACATCCGCTAGTCCCATCCCCCCAACCCTACCCCTTGGGAAACACAAGTCTGTCTGTGAGTCCGTTTCTATATCATGGGTAAGTTCATCTGTGTTAACATTTTAGATTCCACTTATAAGTGATAACATATGGCATTTGTCTTCCTCTGACTTCTCAGTGTAATAATCTCTAGTTGCATCCATGTTGCTGCGAATGGCATTATTTCATTCTTTTTATGGCTGAATAATATTCCACTATATGTATATACCTCATCTTCATTATCCATTTATCTATTAATGGACATATAGGTTGTTTCCTGGTTTGGGCTATTATGAATAGTGCTACTATGAACATAACTGTGCATGTGATACATATTTATAAACATATTTTTTAATTGGTTTAAAAAATTTGTAATATTTTTATAAATTTTA
The DNA here is from genome assembly GCA_004024745.2 of Catagonus wagneri. Classification (NCBI taxonomy): domain Eukaryota; kingdom Metazoa; phylum Chordata; class Mammalia; order Artiodactyla; family Tayassuidae; genus Catagonus; species Catagonus wagneri. The sequence continues at coordinate 34,622,469 of PVHT020000141.1, read as the reverse complement.
TATTTAGATTTGTTAAACTTTTAATTTTGGAGTTCCCTGCGTGGCTCAGTGGTTAAGGAATCCGACTCAGAACCATGAGGTTGCGGGTTCGATCCCTGGCCTTGCTCAGTGGGTTAAGGATCCGGCGTTACCGTAAGCTGTGGTGTAGGTTGCAGACGCAGCTCAGATCCCGCGTTGCTGTGGCTGTGGCGAAGGCCAGCAGCTACTGCTCCTGTTGGAACCCTAGCCTGGGGACCTCCATATGCCGCGGGTGCAGCTCCACATAAAGGCAAAAAGACAAAAAAAAAATAAATAAAACTTTTAGTTTTATTAACTATTTTATTTTGACTTCTGAACACGCTTTTAAAATTAAAAAATAACATCAATACTGTTTTTTAGTTTTATATAAAATAAATGCCAAAATATTTGTGTCACAATTTCACTCTCTTATTTGAATCACATTCAGGAAGAAACACTCTGTTTTTCTCATTTTGAGGAAAAATGTAATTATCAGCACAGTAGAAAGAAAAATCCCAAAGTTGAGAACAGGTGAAAGATTAATTCTTTAAGGGTATGCAGTTTGTGTTGACTTAATAGTCCCATTACTTAGGATATCTTACCAGCTGTATGAAAATAAGTGTTAACTTGTAAAACACTGATAGCAATCCAAATTACTTTGTCCATAGCATTGCAAACTTTTTTTAACTTAATTTTATTTCAATTATAGGTGTACATAAATCATCACAAGTCACTTTGATAGATTTTGTGTCCCAAACCCACAGTGTATCCCCCCAACCCCCCAGATTGTCTTATTTGAAAAACCAAGGTTTTCCAAAGTCTGTGAGTCATTGTCTGTTCTGCAAAAAAGTTCATTGTGACTTTTTAGTTTCCACATGTAAGCGGCAGCATTGGGTGTTGCTGTCTAATTGTCTGACTGGTTTCACTTCGCGTGATAATTTCTAGGTCCATCTATGTTGCTATAAATGTTGGTAATTCGTTCCTTTTAATGGCTGAGTAATATTCCACTGTGTGTATGTACCATATCTTCCCTATCCACTCCTCTGTCGATGGGCTTTTAGGTTGTTTCCATGACCTGCCTATTGCAGAGAGTGCTGCAATGAACACTGGAGTACATGTGCCTTTTCGAGTCATGGTTTCCTCTGGATAGATGCCCAGGAGTGGGACTGCTGGATCAAATGGTAATTCTGTTTTGAGTTTTCTGAGGACTCTCCATACTGTTTTCCACAGTGGTTGCACCAATTTGCATTCCCACCAGCAATGTAATAGGGATCCTTTTTCTCCACACCCTCTCTAGCACTTATGGTTTGTAGACTTTTTGATAATGGCCATTCTGGCTGGTGTAAGGTGGTACCTCATAGTGGTTTTGATTTGCATTTCTCTAATGAGGAGCGATGCTGAACATCTTTTCATGTGTTTATTTGCCATCTGCATGTCTTCTGTGGAGAACTGTCTGTTTAGAACTTTTGTGCATTTTTTGATGGGGTTATTTGTTTCTCTGGTATTGAGCTGTAGGAGGTGTTTGTAAATTTTGGAGATTAATCCCTTGTCAGATGATTCATTTGCAAATATTTTCTCCCTTTCTCTGGGTTGTCTTTTTGTTTTGTTTAAGGTTTCCTTTGCTGTGCAGAAGCTTTGAAGTTTAATTAAGTCCCATTTGTTTATTTCTCTTTTTATTGTCCTTACTCTGACACATGGATCTGAGAAGATGTTGCTATCACTTATGGCAGAGAGTGTTTGGCCTATGTTTTCCTCTAAGAGTTTTATAGTTTCTGGTCTTATATCTAGATCTTTAATCCATTTTGAGTTTATTTTTGTGCATGGTGTTAGGAAGTGTTCTAGTTTCATTTTTTTACATGTAGCTGTCCAGTTTTCCCAGCACCACTTATTGAAGAGGCTGTCTTTTGTCCAATGTATATTCTTGCCTCCTTTTTCATAGATTAGTTTACTATAGATGCATGGGTTTAATTCTGGGCTTTCTATCCTGTTCCACTGATCTATATTTCTGTCTTTGTGCCAGTACCATATGGTTTTGATGACTGTAGCTTTGTAGTAGAGTCTGAAGTCAGGGAGCCTGATTCCTCCAGCTCCATTTTTCTTTTTCAGGATGTCTTTGGCTGTTCTGTTTTTTCTGTGTTTCCAAACAAACTTTAAACTATTTTGTTCTAGTTCTGTGAAAAAGGCCCTTGGTAATTTGATAGGGATTGCACTGAATGTGTAGATTGCCTTGGGTAGTATAGTCATTTTGATAATATTGACTCCTCCAATCCAAGAGCATGGTATGTCTTTCCATCTATTCATGTCATCCTTGATTTCTGTCATCAATGCCTTATAATTTTCAGAGTACAAGTCTTTTGTCTCTTTAGGCAGGTTTATTCCTAAGTATTTGATTCTTTTTGATGCAATGGTAAATGAGATTGCTTCCCTAATTTCTCTTTCTGATCTTTCATTGTTAGTATATAGAAATACAGCTGATTTTTTTGTGTTAATTTTGTATCCTGCAACTTTGCCAAATTCATGGATGAGCTCTAACAGTTTTCTGGTAGAGTCTTTAGGATTCTCTAGGTATAGTATCATGTCATCTGCAAGTAGTGATAGTTTTACTTCTTCCTTTCTGATTTAGATTCCTTTTATTTCTTTTTCTTCTCTGATTGCTGTAGCTAGGACCTCCAGAACTATGTTGAATAGTAGTGGCAAGAGTGGACATTCCTGTTTTGTTCCTGAACTCAGGGGGAATTCTTTCAGCTTTTCATCATTGAGAATGATGTGAGCTCTGGGTCTGCCATAGATGGACTTTATTATGTTGAGGTAGGTTCCCCCTATACCCACTTACTGAAGGTTTTTTATCAGACATGGGTGTTAGATTTTGTCGAAGGCCCTTTCTGCATCTATGGAGAGAATCATATGTTTTTTATTCTTGAGTTTGTTAACGTGGTGTATCACACTGATTGATTTGTGGATATTGAAGAATCCTTGCATCCCTGGGATAAATCCCACTTGATCATGATGTACAATCCTTTTAATGTATTGTTGGATTTGGTTGGCTAGTATTTTCTTGAGAGTTTTGCATCTATGTTCATCAGTGAGATTGGCCTGTAATTTTCTTTTTTTGTGATATCTTTGTCTGGTTTTGGTATCAGGGTGATGGTTGCTTCATAGAATGAGTTTGGGAGTGTCCCTTCTTCTGCAATTTTTTGGAAGAGTTTCAGCAGGATAGGTGTTAGCTCTTCTCTAAATGTTTGATAGAATTCACCTGTGAAGCCATCTGGTCCTGGACTTTTGTTTGTTGGAAGTTTTTAAATCACAGTTTCGATTTCAGAATTTGCGCTTCGTCTGTTCATCTTTTCTATTTCATCTTGGTTTAGTCTTGGGAGATTGTATTTTCTAAGAATTTGTCCATTTCTTCTAGGTTTTCCATTTTATTGCCATGTAGTTGCATGTAGTACTCTCTTATGATCCTTTGTATTTCTGTGATGTCTCTTGTTACTTCTCCTTTTTCATTTCTAATTTTATTGATTTGTGTCCTCTCGTTTTTTCTTGATAAGTCTGGCTAAGGGTTTATCAATTTTGTTGATCTTTTCAAAGAAACAGCTTTTAGTTTCATTGATCTTTTCTGTGGTTTTCTTCGTTTCTATTTCATTGATTTCTGCTCTGATCTTTATGATTTGTTTTCTTCTACTAACTTTAGGTCTTGTCAGTTCTTCCCTCTCTAGCTGCTTTAGATGTCAAGTTAGGTTGTTTATTTGAGCTTTTTCTTGTTTCCTGAGGTAGGCTTTATTGTTCTAAACTTTCCTCTTAGAACTGCTTTTGCTGCATCCCAGAAGTTTTGGGGTGTTGTGTCTTTGTTGTCATTTGCTTCTAGGTAATTTTTAATTTCCTCTTTGATTTCTTCAGTGATCCATTGGTTATTTAGCAGCGTGTTGTTTAGTCTCCACGTATTTATATTTTTTGCCATTTTTTTCTTGTTGTTGATTTCCAGTCATATAGCATTGTGGTCAGAGAAGATGCTTGAAATGATTTCAGTTTTCTTAAAGTTACTGAGACTTGATTTGTAGCCCAGGATGTGGTCAATCTTAGAGAATGTTCCATGCGCACTTGTTGCATTTGGATGGAATGTCCTATAAATATCTATTAAGTCCATCTGATCTAATGCTTCATTCAGGGCCTGTGTTTCCTCATTGATTTTTCTGTCTGGATGACTTGTCCATAGCTGTGAGTGGGATGTTAAAGTTCCCCACTATGATGGTGTTACTGATTTCTCCTTTTAAGGTTGTTAGCAGTTGCCTTATATATTGTGGTGATCCTATGTTGGGTGCATAGATATTTAAAATTGTTATATTTTCTCCCTGGATATAATACGGATGTTGGTGCGTTTAACATTATCCCAGAGTTCTCTGAGACTCAGCTCATTTCCTTTCAATCTTTTATCTCTTTTCTCTTCTGCATTAGTGATTTCCACTAATCTGGCCTCCACCTCGCTGATTCGTTCTTCTGCCTCCTGTATTCTACTGTTGGCTGCTTCTAAGGAATTTTTTATTTCAGTTATTGTATTTTGCATCTCTTCTTGTCTAATTTTTACAGCTTGTATTTCTTTGCTCAGTGTTTCCTGTAAATTATCAATCTTTGCCTCCAGTCTATTTCCAATGCCTTGCATCATCTTCAGCATCAACAGTCTAAAGTCTCTTTCTGGGAGGCTGATAATCTCCTCATCACTGAGCTGTTTTTCTGGGCTTTTCTCTTTCTCCCTTATCTGAGTTATAGTTTTCTGTCTTTTCATTTTTATAGGTTTTTGGTGGGGTGACATTTTTGTAGACAATTGAGTTGTAGCCTCTTTTAGCTCTGGTGTTTGCCTCCCCTGTGGCTAAAGTTGGTATGGAGGGGGCTTGCTGTAGGCTTCCTGATGCCTGCTCACTGCTCTCCCTCTGATGGGTGGGGCTTTGTCTCTGGGTGAGATTAGAGGCTGGCTGTGTGCCTGAGGGGACTTTAGGCAGCCTGTTTACTGATGGGTGGGGCTGAGATCCCACCTGGATTATTGTTTGGCCTGGGGCTTCTCAGCACTGATGGGAGGGACCAGATTTTCCCAGAAATGGCCCCCTCCAGAGAAATGCAGGCTGGTGAATGTTCCCAAGAGCTTCACCTCCAATGCCCTTCCCCCACAACAAGGCACAGTCACCCCTGTTTTCCCAGGAGATCCTCCAGGAACTGCAGTCAGGTTCCACCTGACTATGGAGTCAGGTGGAACCTATGGAGACTGCTTTGCCCTGGGACCAGTGCATGTGAAGGTCTGTATTTGCCTTTCAAGAATGGGGTCTCCTTTTTCCCCCAGTCCTCTTGCACACAAGCCCCACTGTCCTTCAATACCAGATGCTCCCGGGGCTCTTTCTCCCTGTGCCCGATCCCCAGGCGTGGGGATTTGACATGGGGCTCAGAGCTCTCTGTCCTGTAGGTGAGTCTCTGTGATACAGTTACTTTCCAGTCTGTGGGGCTTCCCACCTGGGAGGTATGGGGTTGCTTCTATCGCATAATCACCCCTCCTACCTCTTGATGTGGTCTCCTCTTTGTCTTCTGGAGCAGAATATCTTTTTTGGAAGTTTACAGTCCATTTGGTTGAAGGTTGCTCGGCATTTGGTTGTAGTTTTGCTGTTTTTTGAGAGAGAAGTTGAGCTCCAGTCCTTATATTCCGCCATCTTAATCTAATCTCCATTGCAAATGTTTTGTCCTAAAGAGATGTAAATGATTTCTGTATAACAGAAAAGATTAAAACACAAGATTTAAAAGTTTAATTTAACAATCTTATTCTGGCTTTCTTTTTTAAAAAACTATAATATTTCTGCCTGTCCAGCACATTTTTCAATTAGCTTCTTTATCCCTCTAGTTCCCTTCGTAATTAACTAAATTAATCTTTGACACTTGCTGATTTTATATTTGTCAGAGTCATGATTTTAATTTTTTTGAAAATTATGTTTTGATGTACATCAAATGCAAATAGAAATGATAAGCAAGCTCAATTTTAGAGAAGTAAACATCTACATTTCTGCACATTTAGTTCACAGTGAATGAATTAAACCTCACCTCAGCTGTGTCATAGAATTAGTCAAGCTTCATGGAAATTTCTATTTTCAAGAGATCAGAGTATTTTCCATCCCATCCTATAGGCTAATCTCCCAAAAATGTCTACGGTTTGATCACAATCTCACTAGCAGACCCTCAAGATAAGTAGTACACAGATCTTTTATGTGTGCCACTAATGTTTATTTTGGGTAAAGAGATGGACATTACAAAAAAAAGTGGGAATCTAAGTTCTAATCGAAGTTCTTTCAGCTATTGTCCTTTTTTAGAATCTCTTAATTTCCTTTTGACCTAGTGATAGGATGTTCTATTAGATTGTTTACTTTTACGTGAACTTCGAAGTTCACAAAAGCTGCCCCTCTTTCTTCCTGAAGATAGTCTTAAAGAAAGGGTTCGTGGCTGTCTTTCTACAGAAGTCCTTCTTCTTAACCCATGTTCTCTGTAAGTCATCAGAGTTGAACAGTGAGTGCCTGATCTGAAAATACTCATCCTGCATCACTCCCTCATCTCCAGCCACCTGGTCATGGAAAGGTTGTGGTTGCTGTCTTGTGGTAGTAATGGGTTTGCTTACAGACAGTCAAAAGATGAGGGCCAAAGTGGAGCCCTCTTGAGTATGGGGTCTAGGAGAGCAGCAACTTCTTTTTTAGTGTTGAAGAATCAGCCCTGCATCACAACCCTGAAGCATGGGATTATAAATTTTGACTAGAGTCTTCTAATCGCAGTGAGGAAAAAACTAAGGAAATAAGCATAAATTAATGTAAAAATTATCCTGCCAGAGCAAATCAGGAATAAAGATCTGACAGACATTGATTGTGTTAAACTGTACAAAACTGGACGAATCAAATGATAAGCAACTGAACACTGAGACCCTACAATCACTGAACATTAGGTCTTGAATTAATGACCATTAAATTGGGTTTGTTTCTTTCTACGTAAATGACTTTGAATCCAGAACAAGTGACTAGTTGATCAAACAGTAGAAAGCCATTTGTATAGAACTTGCCTAGAAATGCTAATTCAGTGGACTGAATTCTGTATATGTCTCTATGAAGCTAGGGAAATACAAACAAGAGAAGCTTCTACACATTTTTAGCTTTCCATAAACAAGGATGACAGAGAAAAGGATGAGCTGCTGATGTTTTTCCATTTCATCCTGTGAACATTTCACGCTGGAAATTATCACCAGGGCTAAGGTCTGTGGGCTCACCATAATTGGATTGTTTTACAAGGAACACAGCTCAAGTGGTAATTAGTTACTGTTGATGCTGCCAGTGCATGCTGCACAGGGAAACCACACTTCACACAGGGTCTGAGACAATCCCAAATATGTACCTGCTGTAACAGCAGTTTCCATTCCCAAAATGCCAAATGCAAAAGGAAGTATTTCACATATATTTAACTTAAATTCACCTCATTAAATGTAACATAATTGAAGTAAATAAAAGGAAACACTTGTCATTTTTTAAACAGGATTCTGCCACCACTTACTCTTTCTACTGACCACATTTGAAACATTTGCTTCTCACTTTTTCCCCATAATCCATAAACTGTTCCTGATAGAGGCAGTTAACAATGTAATCTCCTTGCTATGGAATTTATAGCTAAAGATATTTAAGTGTTCTTCCATCAAATATCTAGTAAGACAAATATCTCCATGGTCATCAAGAATTGTGGCGAATAAAACATACAACCTTGTCCTGCTCTTCGACAAAAAAACATTAGTGTATTTCTGAAACATTAGTGTATTTCTGGCCAAAAGACTTTAAGAAAGACAGAATACAGCCAGAAAATAGACAAAAGGAGATCATAAACTATTGGAGGAATGTAGGTAGTGGATAGTAGATGAGAGGAGACTACATTATGTGAGAAAAAAAAAAGCTCTAGTGTTTCCAATCTGAAAATCCATGTGATAGTTTATTTGAAGCCACGGAGTTCCCTTCGTGGCTCAGTGGTTAACGAATCCGACTAAGAACCTTGAGGTTGCGGGTTCGATCCCTGGCCTTGCTCAGTGGGTTAAGGATCCGGCGTTGCCGTGAGCTGTGGTGTAGGTTGCATACACGGCTCGGATCCCGCGTTGCTGTGGCTGTGGGGAAGGCTGGCAGCTACAGCTCCTGTTAGACCCCTAGCCTGGGAACCTCCATATGCCACGGGTGCGGCTCCAGATTAAAAAAAAAAAAAAAAGGCAAAAAGACAGTTTATTTGAAGCCTCTAAAACTTACTAAATTCATGGATTGGGGACAACATCTTGTTTTTAAAATTCCAGTAATATTAGAGATAAAAAATGTCCTTTGAAAACAGAAACATGAAATTTTCAGGCACATAAAGGAAAATACATCACCCAAGCAAGGCACTACATAATCTGATACAGCACAAAGGTAATATAAATTAAAAAGGCCTGCCTCCTGCCTCTAAAAGTTTGGGGATCCAAAGCCCTCTTCATTTTATATTATGTCTCTTGCTTTCAGTCTAAGCTGATATAATTTTTTTTAAATTCTTGTAAGTTTCTTATGTATCAATTTATAACCAACTCTGTTAGAAGTTAATCCACAGAGATTTTCAAGATAAACACTTGTAAAAAAAAAAAAAATAGTCCCTTATCAGGCTTCTTTTGAGATTGCTGTGGAAGAATACCCTTAAGAAACTTAGAAACTCTGTAATTTAACTGAAACCATGTTACCAGTTAGGCGTTAAGTTTCCCAAAGGACTTTTCCTTTGTTAAATGTTTTATGAGCAACTGTCTTAAATCCTTCTCAGTTATTAACAACTGTCTTACAGACTCATCTTGGATTTTAACTTTTCCAGAGTCATATTTTAAAATTTAGTAATTTTTTTAGAGAATCTGGGTATGAAAAACAATTTTATTTCAAACTCAGCAATATAAATATCTTTTATATTTAATAGTTTATTATTTCGCTCATTTGCCTCTCTTCACATTTTTATCATAGGCAAAGAGAAAAAAAAAAAATAGTTGGTATGTTGAATATTCTGCCTGGAAATCTCCTCAGCTAGATCATTGAGTTTATTAGACACATTTCCTTTTTGCTGCATTATTGCAAATGTGCAAATGTTGGCAAAATCTCTGCCACCACCTAACAAAGGTTCTATTTCCTTCGCTTCCAACAATATTTTCCACTTTTTTTTTTAAGGTTTTGCTGACAGTCTTCTCAAGGCTTTTGAGGTCTTCCACAACCTCTCTACTTAAGACCTTTTTGGTTTCACTAACAGGCTCCTCAACACCATTCCAACATTTCTCCACAGTTCAGTTCCAAAGCCAATGCCACATGTCATTGGTTTTGTTATGGCAACATTCCATTTTTAGGCACCAAAGTAATAGTAGTTGCCTATTGATATACAAACTTCCAAACTTAGTGACTTAAAGAAACACCCATAATTTATTTTGTTCATAAATCTGCAGTTTGGGCAGAATTTAGGAGGGATATCTTGTCTCAACTCTACATGGCAGCATCTGGGGTAGCTTGCCTGGCAACTGGAGAATACATATGTATGATAACATTCACATGGCTGGCAGTTTGGTGCTATTTGTTGTCTGGGAGCTCAACCAATGCCAAAGGCCGAAAACTTCATTTTTTCTCCACACAGACCTTTTCTTCTAAGGTATTTTAGCCTTCCTTGCAGAATGATGACTGGCATCAAAGACCAAGCATCCTAAAAGAATAAGTATACCCATGCATAACATTTTTATGTTCTAACCTTCAAAGTGTCACTTCTAATACACTCTATTGTTCAAAGCAGTCATGAAGTTTCAATCTATTGCAAGGAGAAGGAATATAGGCTCCCACTCTGGATGGGAAGTAGCAAGGTTTTAGAAGAATATGTGGGACAGGAGATATTGTTAAACTCATCTTTAGGAAAACATAATCTGCTACATTAAGTTAAAGATTAAATTAATATTTGGGGCTATGTTTTGTATCACTGATGCCAAAACAATGAAAAAGAATTAAACACTTTATAATATAGTTCTTATTCCTCTGAAAGTAAACAAAATCTGTTTAGATGGGTTATGGATCTAACCCAGTTTGGGAATCTTTTATGTCCATCTAAAATAGACATATCCTCGTAAAATATAACTATCCTAAAAATCAAGTAATGCTACATATTTCAAACAAAATAACTTACCATTTTGGAATTTCCCATTGTGGCTCAGCAGGAAGTCGACTAGTATCCATGAGGACATGGGTTCAATCCCTGACCTCACTCAGTGGATTAACTGGCATTGTGTAGTTTGTGGATGCAGCTCAGATTCTGCACTGAGGTTTGTCAAAGATGTGGAGAAATTGTAACCCTCATGCACTGCTAGTAGAAATGTAAAGTGGTTCACAAAGTAACTGTTTAGCCTTTGGTGACTGTCAAATCAGCCACTTTGGAAGACAGTCTGACAGTTCCTCAAAAGTTTAAACATAGTGTTACCATATAGCCAATAAAGCGTACTTCTAGATATCTACCCAAAGGAAATATGTGTCCATACAAAAACTTGCACATGAAAGTTCTTAGCAGCATTATTCATAAAAGGCAAACAAATGGAAACAATCCAAATGTCCATTAAATGATGGGAGTTCCCATCTTGGCTCAGTGGAAACAAATCTGACTAGTATCCATGAGGGGTTCAATCCGTGGCCTTGCTCGGTGGGTTAAGGGTCCAGCGTTGCCGTGAGCTGTGGTGTAGGTCACAAATGCGGCTCAGATCTGGTAGTGCTGTGGCTGTGGTGTAGGCTGGCAGCTGCATCTCCAGTTCAACCACTAGCCTGAGAATTTCCATATGCTGTGAGTGCAGCTCTAAAAGATGAAAAAAAAAAAAATGGGATCAACAAAATGAGTTATATCCATATAATATTCCATTGTATCAACAGTAAAAAGGAATGAAGAGTTGATACATTATACACATGAATGAATAAATATTACATTAAATGAAAGAAGCCAGTCACACAAGTGTACATATTGTATTATTCTATTTATCTGAAATATTCAGAAAAGGCAAATTTCTAGAGACAGAAAGTACATTAGTAGTTGCCTAGGATGAGATTGGGTTGGGGAGGAACAGAAAGTGACTACTAAGGGGTACTGGATGTTTTGATAAATAATGAAAACATTCTAAAATTAATTGTGATGATGGGTACACAACTCTGAAAATATTAAAAACCATGGGATAATACACATTAAATAGGTGAATTGTATGGTATGTAAATTATATTTTTAAAAAGTTGATATACACACACACACACACACACACACACACACAGGTGTATACTATGTAAAGTGGAGCCAAAATAATGATCTCTACTTGATGGATCACAGAAGGTTTCTTGGAGGAAGAGGTGCTTAAAGTAGATGGCACTGGTGAAAAAGAAAAGGACTTCAAAGCAGAGAGAACAGAACATGCAAATACAGGGAAAGGTAGAGCAGCATTGTTGAATATGGCTAGAGCACAACTGCATGTTGAGGCTTTCAACAAAAGAGACTTGGAGATATAAAAAGGGATGCATTTGGACTTCATCTCCAAAACAGTGGGGAGTCTTTGGGAGGCTTTGAGCAGATGAACTACTGTAAATCAGGTGGATATAACTCTGGCAAGAAGTAAGAGGGCTTGAACAAAGATATTAGCAATTGAGGTGGTTAGATATGAAAGAGACTCTTGGGACTTATTATAAAGAAGCAAGGCAACTAGCAAAAAAAGACAATATTTGCTAAGCAAAACTAAAACTTGATGGGGCTTTTACTTTGCTATTCAACAAAGGGGAGAAAAATGGCCTATGCTTCAAATGATATAATCTTTGCATGCAATACGTCCTTGGAGGGAAAGAAATGACATATGGAACAATACATAAATGTATTTTTATATGCTTAGAGTCTTCTGTAAAGTTGGGCTGAAGTATATAAAATTTTTCATTCATGCCTCCTCAAGGAGAAGCCAAATACACATTTTAATAACTACATACACACCAAACCAGGGGCTGATTTTAGATATTGGGAAGTCCTTTTTAGAGTTATTTTTGCAAATTATCATTAATTAGAAGTCCCATAATTTTTTTATAAATAACTATGAAGTTTTGTATCAGCAGCCATAAAAATAAGTGGACTGGGAAAGAGTACCTGCTGCATGTGGGATGTTTTTCTAGCAATCTGCCAGAATATTTTGGAGAGCTCTAAATGTTCCTTGTTTGAACATGAAACCAGGAAGTTGGCAATGACTATCACTTCTCGAAAGTGCCTTTTCTTTTTCTTGCCTGTAATGAGATGTCAAGGTCATGAACTACTGATGTCTACACTTCCTGGTTTTCAATCTCTAAGACATACAAGTCATAGTTAGGCAAGTATTACACTCTGAGCAATCCTCATCACCAAGAGCTTTAAATTCTTCCCTCTAGAGAGAATATGCTGACTGTCTTATTGTAGTGATTTAAAAAATTGTTGAAATTATTTGAAATTTCTACCAGTCAAATTGTTAATTCAGCTTTATATCGTACATCTTTTGGAATTATATCAGGTTGAAAACCACTTGACTGTTACATACCAGTTTAAACTCTAATATTCTGAATAGAACTGCTCAAAAGTAAATAAATATAAAACAGTCTGGATATAGTACATTTTATTTCAATATTTCAATGTTAATAAGCATAATTTGTTATTTTTCTCAATTTGTTAAAACTCATACCCCCCGATTTGGAAAATTTTGAAACGCTGTGTTTTAAAAGTATAGTATTTCAAGGCAATATTTCTCGAAATATAAAATTATGAAACTGAATAAAAACAACATGCCCATGCATATGTGCATAAATACACAAACATACACACATGTGCAATACATATTCTAATAATTGCCTTGCCTAATAATTGCCTTTGCCCACCTGAGAATCTCTGTGCTCAGAGGATTTTTAAAAGCTCAACTCAGTGGTTCATTAATTCATTTCAAAAAAATAAGAAAGAGAAAAGAAACAGAAGGATTGTACTAAGACAGTATTGTTGTCAAGGGCATTCTTCTAGAAAAACAATAAAGGGCTACAAACAGCCAAAACCAAGGATTCCAGTTCAATACCCCCAACCATATAAATAGATCATACATGGTAAATAATCTCACCATTGACAATTATCCTAATTAATCATTTACTGTGGTGCCAATTAAGTGTATTATAAACAATGGAAAAGATAAATGTCTGACAAATATCCTTCATGTTGAGCTTTTCCTGAATGAAATAAAGCTTAAGCAGAAAAAATCACATAGTTGTGATTGTGGTTTATTTAACATAAAGTTGGGAGATTGGATTAAGATGGCGGAATAGAAGGACTGGAGCTCAACTTCTCTCCCAAATAACAGCAAAAATACAACCAAATGCCGAGCAACCTTCAACCAAATGGACTGTAAACTTCCAAAAAAGATACTCTGCTCCAGAAGACACAGCGGAGACCACATCAAGAGGTAGGAGGGGCGATTATGCGATAGAAGCAATCCCATACCTCCCGGGTGGGAAGCCCCACAGACTGGAAAGTAACTGCATCACAGAGACTCAGCTACAGGACTGAGAGTTCTGAGCCTCACGTCAAAACCCCACGCCTGGGGATTGGGCACAGGAAGAAAGAGCCCGTGGAGCATCTGGCATTCAAGGCCAGCGGGGCTTGTGTGCAGGAGCTCCACAGGACTGGGGGAAACAGAGACCCCACTCTTGAAAGGCACACACAGACTTTCACCTGCACTGGGTCCCAGGGCAAAGCAGTCTCCAGAGGAATCTGGGTGGAACCTGACTGCAATTCCTGGAGGATCTCCTGGGAAAACAGGGGTGACTGTGCCTTGTTGTGGGGGAAGGACATTGGAGGTGAAGCTCTCGGGGACATTCAGCAGCCTGCATTTCTCTGGAGGTGGCCATTTCTGGGAAAAATCTGGTCCCTCC
>PVHT020000141.1:34476829-34607502 GCA_004024745.2 Catagonus wagneri | reverse complement strand
AGGAGGCAGAAGAACAAATCAGTGAGGTGGAGGACAGATTAGTGGAAATCACTAATGCAGACGAGAAAAGAGATAAAAGATTGAAAGGAAATGAGCTGAGTCTCAGAGAACTCTGGGATAATGTTAAACGCACCAACATCCGTATTATAGGGGTGCCAGAGGGAGAAGAGAGAGAGAAGGGGACAGAAAAAATATTCGAAGAGATAATAGCCGAAAACTTTCATAATATGGGAAAGGAACCACTCACTCAAATCCAGGAAGTGCAACGAGTACCATATAAAATAAACCCAAGGAGGAACACCCCCAGACACATTAATCAAAATGACCAAAATTAAAGACAAAGAGAAAATTTTGAAAGCAGCTAGGGAAAAGAAACAAATGACATACAAGGGAACCCCAATAAGGTTATCAGCAGATTTTTCAGCTGAAACCCTACAGGCCAGAAGGGAGTGGCATGATATATTAACATAAAGTTGGAATGTCATCAACTGTATTTTTCACTTATATTTGACTCAGATAAATGCTGTGTATTTTTGCTTTCTCTTCTACTGTTATAATTACTGCTGTTATTATTACTCTTGTTAATAGCTAATATTTATTGAGCTCTTCACATATGCTAGACGATATCCTAAATGTCCTTATGTTATTTACGTACACTTTATTAATCTCCCCCAATACACCAAAAAGGAAGATGCTTTTGTTTTTTTCAGGAGATTGAGGCTCAAACAAGAAGGTGTCAGGCCTAAGCCTGGAACTGAGGTCTTTCTGCCTCTAGATTGGGCCTCCTAATGCTTACATTTTTCTACTCCCTTCAGTTATGTGTATTCTTTTTAAAAAAAATTTTTTTTTGCTTTTTTTTTTAGGGATGCACCCACAGCATATGGAGGTTCCTAGGCTAGAGGTCCAATCAGAGCTATAGCTGCTGGCCTATACCACAGCTCACAGCAACACCAGATCCTTAACCCACTGAGTGAGGCCAGGGATAGAACCTGCAACCTCATGGTTCCTAGTCAGATTCGTTTCCTCTGCACCACGACGAGAACTCCTAAAAATGTTTTGTTATAGTTGATTTACAATGTTCTGTCAATTTCTGCAGTAAATCAAAGTGACCCAGTTATACATATATATACATTCTTTTTCTCATGATTATCCTCCATTGTGTTCCATCACAAGTGATTGGATATTTTTTTTCCAATGCTGTGCTATACAGTAGGACCTCTTTGCTTATTCACTCCAAATGCAATAGTTTGCATCTATTAACCCCAAACTCCCAGTCCATCCCACTCCCACCTTCTCTCTCTTGGCAACCACAAGTCTGTTCTGCGTGTCCATGAGTTTGGTTCTTTTCTGTAGATAGGTTCATTTGTGCCATATATTATATTCCAAATACAAGCGATATCGTATGGAATTTGTCTTTCTCTTTCTGACTTACTCCACTTAGTATGAGAGTCTCTTGTTCCATCCATGTTACTGCAAATGGCATTATTTTCTTCTTTTTTATGGCTGAGTAGTATTCCATTATGTATATGTACCACATCTTCTTGATTCATTCGTCTGTCGATGGACATTTGGATTGTATCCATGTCTTTGCTATTTTAAATAGTACTGAAATGAACATAGGGATGCATGTATACTTTTCAGTGAAAGTTTTGTCTGGGTATATGCCCAGGAGTGGGATTACTGGATCACATTATAGTTTATATTTAGTTTTCTGAGGTACTCCATACTGTTTTCCATAGTGGTTGTACTAATTTACATTCCCACCAACAGTGTAGGAGGGTAGTTATGTATATTCTTAGCAATATCTTCTTGTAAAGAGAAAGGAAGTGACCAGAGATGTCTTTGGTTTAGCAGACTCAGTACAAACTCAAACATGAAGCCCAGGTCACATGAAGAACTAACTGGTACATAACCTGAAGTCTCAAATTCAGTGTTCAGACTAGAATGACATTGAAAGGGATTTCTGTTGACAAAAAAAAATGTTATGTGTTAATCCAGTTACAATATTTTTAATCCATAGTCATATATGATAATGCCCAGACTGGAGGAAGAAAAAAAATGCTCTCAGAGCAGAAAATTGGGGATCAAGAAATGCCTCTATAAGGGAATAATTTCTAGGTCTTAAGAGAAAGAGGTGAGAAAAGAAAAAAAAAGCAGAAAGGAAATGCTGAAAATGAGACCACACTGTAAAAGAAATACATATTGCTCTTTAGTACTTGCAGTTAGGATTTTTCAACCATAGAATTATTTCCTTAGCAAAGGATTTAATTTCAGGCTATTGCTGATTTCCCCAAGTGCCTCCTCTGTCCCCTTTATTCTTATTATTAATAGGAAAGTATAGAGTACTTTGAAGAGCTTACTTTGCCTCCAGCTTTGCTAAAATTCAGCTAATCCCTAAACCAAGACATACTGTAAATGAACAGTTTACACCATAATGGAAAATTTTTTAAATTTATTTTATGGAAGTATAGTTGATTTACAATGTTAATTTCTGCTTTGTATAGCAAAGAGAGTCTGTTATATACCTGTATACATTATTTTTCATATTCTTTTCCATTATGGGTTATACCAGTTTCACTGGTGGTCCATGTTAAGTTCCATTTTTTTTTGTTTTTTGTTTTTTAATGAATCCAAGCATTCTGTCACTTGGATTTCTTAAAAAAAAGATAATTTATATAGAGAGACACAATCCAAAATCTTTGGAATGTTAAGCCTGTTTTGGGAAACTACCCCCCCAAATCATGAGTGACAATTACAACTGTGTTCTGTAACTCACATAATTTCTGATCATGGATGAATTTCCTTCCATGCCACTGGCCTTTCTTCAAGTTATTCCTGTCAAATGTATATCTAGAGACTAAAGAAGTAGAACATCTCACAAGAGATGGGCTTCTTCATTCATTTCCCTTCCCCATTATGGGCATTGCAGGCAGAAGGGACCAAGCAAAGATTCTTCTGGGAAATTGATATCTACTCTAAATAATGGGTTAGGATTCTATCTGACAGAATTTGTGATGATATTTGTGTTCCACTTTTGGTTTCTTGGACAGCAATTGAAAGAGACAACAGTAATAAATTGTACCAAAATTAGAATTATCTTTTGAGAATCTTGAGAAACTTGATTCAAATGCTAGCAAAATTCGCAATTTAGCAAATAGTAAGATAAGGCTATAAAAAATTTAATCTCGTCATTAGTGCTGTTGTTCATTAGCTGTATATAAATGAATCTGTGATTAGCCTTCGGAATTAAAAAATAATAAAAACAGGAATGTTTAACATTTGTCATTAAAGTGCTTGTCTATTCCTAAGAGTAAGAGGGAACCAGTTTATGCCTACATGGAGGGCAAAGATTCAGTCCTTGTCAATTTAAATGAGTCGATTTGCAGGAGGATGTTTGGCAGAGAGCAAGGGAACCCACAGCAAAGTGTCCGTCTCACGTGCTTTTCACCCCTGGCCAAGCCCCAAGCAGATGATAGTGAAAGCACAAGTGACCAAAGATATGTTCACAGGGGATTCACGCAAGAAGGCTGGGTTATAAGTGCTGCTTTCTGGCCAATGTAGTAAGTGGTGATATGGCAAGAGAAGCTTTCTCCTCTCAGCCAAATGGCATGATATCATCACAACTTTGGCCATTTGAGCACCGCAAAAGAAGTGCAGTGGAGCTAGAGAAGAGAAAATCACTTGGAACTGACAGATAAGGACTACTGTGAAACCATATGAATAACTCTCTAGGGATCCCAGTGTAAATGAATGAGATCTAGAGAAGGGTAGGCCTCAGCAAGTGATGGAAAAAGGTAATATGTCTGTCACCATGAATGCAATCCCATCTGTCTTTACAGTCTGATGAAGCCTTGGTGAACACATTACATTTTTATGAATAAGCTTATTTTACATATCTCAGTGGGTTAATAATGGTATGAGTAATTTCTAACCAAAATAAATCAGAACATTCACAACCAAGATTTAGCTGATGGCACTGTGATTCAATCAAGAGCAATCTCTGCTGAGGCACAGGATTGTGACAGATGTTTGTGAATCACCTCATTAGATAATACCTACTTTGCAAGACCTCAAGAGGTTTTTAACCTTGGGACTGGAGAAATAATACAAAGTTATTTGAGTTATTTGAGATATACAAAAGGAAAAAAAAAACAACCATGAATCATCCATGAATGGTTTACTAAACAATTAATTCAAGAGCACACATAACATATTACAATGTGTTGGACACAGGTGTAATTGTTTTATATCACTAATCCCTTCACAAAAGGAATGGTAAATTCCTCCAAACACTAATTACTGGAAAAACTCCACACCCTAGAGCTTATCTCCACTTTCTGCAGCACCTGCAGAGCTAGTTCTTTCCTTTTTGGGTCTCATTCTGGTTCTTGACTGATTGACTCTAGAAGAACTCAGACTGACTTTAAATTTCTCATTGTCCAGTTAACACAATATATAGACTTACTAGCTATTATCATTTACAGTAAAAGAGCGCCCAGCTCGTCCTTTTATTGCTGCCACACAAGCCTCTCTTGAACATTGTACATTCCTGTAAGTCCTTAGATGGTTTTCCTCATGTTTTCCTTCCTATGAGCTATGCTTATATTTGTTTTCAATTTTTTAAAATTTATTTTATGGAAGTATAGTTGATTTACAATGTTAATTTCTGCTTTGTATAGCAAGGAGATTCTGTTATACACCTGTATACATTATTTTTCATATTCTTTTCCATTATGGGTTATCATAGGATATTGAATATAATCCCCTTACGCTATACTGTAGGACTTTCTGGTTTATTCATTTGATACATAGTCGTTTACATCTGTTAACCCCAAACTCCCACTCCATCCCTCCCCCATCCACCCCCAGCCCTCTTGACAACCACAAGTCTGTTCTCTACATCTGTGAGTCTGTTTCTGTTTCATAGGCATGTTCATTTGTGTCTTATTTTAGATTCCACATATGAGTGATATCATATGGTATTTGCATTTCACTTTCTAACCTCCATACTGTTCACTGGCTGCACCAGTTTCTAATTTCCCACCAACACTGTAGGACAGTTCCTTTTTCTCCACATCCTCTCCAGAATTTGTTATTTGTAGATTTTTTTTTTTTTAAATGATGACCATTCTGACTGGTGTGAGGTTGGTACCTCATTGACTTGTATTTCTATAATAAGTAGTGATGTTGAGTATCTTTTCTTGTGTCTATTGGACATCTGTATGTCTTCCTTGGAGAAATATCTATTTAGGTCTTCTGCCCATTTTTCTATTAGGGTTTGTTTTTTGTGTTCAGTTGTATAAACTGTTTGTATATTTTGGAAATTAAGCCCTTGTCGATCAAATCATTTGCAAATATTTTCTCCCATTCTGTAGGTTGTCTTTTCATTTTGTTTTTGGTTTCCTTTGCTGTATAAAACTTATACTTTTTATTAGGTCCCATTTGTTTATTTTTTTATTTCAATTGTCTTGGAAGACTGACCTAAGAAAATATTATGTGTTTTAGGTCAGAGAATGTTCTGCCTTTGTTCTCTTCCAGGAGTTTTATGGTATATGTTTTATGGTATATGTCTAATATTTAAGACTTTAAGCCAGTTTGAGTTTATTTTTGTGTATGGTATGAGGATGTGTTCTAATATTTTTTATTTACATGAGGCTGTCCAACTTTCCTAATACCACTTGCTGAAGAGACTTTTTTCCCATTTTGAATTCTTGCCTCCTTGGTAGATTAATTGATTGTGGGTATGTGTGTTTGTTTTTGGGTTCTCTATTCTGTCCCATTGATCTATATGTCTGTTTATGTGCCAGTACCATGCTGTTTTGATTACTATAGCTTTGAAGTCTGGGAGGATTATGACCCCTGCTTTGTTTTTTTCCTCAAGGTTGCTTTGGCAATTCTGAGTTTTTATGGTTCCATACAAATTTTAGGATTATTCTACTTCAGTGAAAAATTCATAGGTAATTTGATAGGGATCACATTAAATCTGTGGATTGCTTTGGGTAGTGTGGCCATTTTAACAGTACTAATTTTCCAATCCAAGAGCGTGGGATCGCTTTCCATTTCTTTGAGTCATCTTCAGTTTCCTTTATTAATGTTTTATAGTTCTCATCATTAAGTCTTTCATCTCTTTGCTCAGATTTATTTCTAAGTATTTTATTTTCTTGGTGCAATTTTAAAAGGGATTTTATTTTTAAGCATTCTCTTTCTGATTTCATTGTCCATGCAAAGAAATGCAACCACTTTCTGTGTGTTGGCCTTGTATCCTACCACTTTGATGAGTTTATCAGTTCCAGTAGTTTATGTGTGGAGTGTTTAGTTTTATAATGACATACAATGACAATTTTACCTCTTCTCTTCCAAGTTGGAATTTTTATTCCTTTTTCTCATTTAATTGCTATAGCTAGCACTTCCAATGCTATGCTGAATAGAAGTGGTGAAAGTAGGCATCCTTATCTTGTTCTAGATTTCAGCAGGAAGGCTTTCAACTTTTCACCATTGAGTATTATAATGGCTGTGAGTTTGTCATAGATAGATTTTACTATACTGAGATATGTTCCCTCTGTACCCACTTTGGTAAGAGTTTTCATCATGAATGGTTATTGAAGTGTTTTTCTGCATCTATTGAGATGATCGTGTGATTTTTGTCTTTTGTTGATATAGTGTGTCACATTGATTGATTTGTGTATTTTGAAACATCCTTGTGACCCTGGGATGACTCAGCTGGTTGAGGTGTGAGATCTTTTTTAATGTGTTGTTGGATTCAGTTTTCTAATATTTTGTTGAGAATTTCTGCATCTATATTCATCAAAGATATTGGCCTGTAATTTCTTTTTTTGGTAGTGTCTTTGTCTGGTTTTGATATACATTTGGTCTCAATTTTTAATTTTGTACTGTATTAAAAAATCTCCTGAAGAAAGGCTCTAAGATGACTTCTCATTGGAGATAAAAATTACTTTTCCTGCTAAGCAAATTTCTCCCTTCAAATTATTTGGCAAATAGGTAATAAGACCTACTAATATAAATCACCAATACTAAAGTATAGTTCATGGACTAGCAGCTTCAATATCACTGGGTGCTTCTATAAATGCAGAAATTTTGATCCCAGAAAGTAGGACCTAGACCTACTCAGTCAGAACCTTCATTTCCACAAATCTCAAGTGAAGCATTATTCTTAGTGGTATTCCATGAGAAAAGTTTTTTGTTCTAAAGAACAAAATTTCTCTGTTGAAAGTTGAAACTCAATAATATTCACCCTTCACATAACAGGACAGTCAGAGTCCTTTGCCAGTCCCTGGTTTTATTGCTTGAAAGGCCACAATGAAGACAAATTATTCCATCCTGAATCTACATGTTCATGTTCTCTTTTCCATATAATGTAATGCCAAACCTCTTCTATGTGTTACCCTATTTCTACCCATCACCACTACCACAACCACAAGCCTTGTTAAGCTGTGCCAAATGCATTTATATTTATACCAATAATTCTATGAAATAGGCACTATTATTACCATCCCAGTTCTATGTAGCAGAGGTTTGAACCACCATGAGCCTTAACCACTAGAAATATGTACAACTTTAAGTCAATGACTAAAGGAACCTCATATATTCTAGCTCTCTTACTTTAAATATTTTGTTACGCTTTCTAGTGATCTAGTACCTTGCTTTCTGGCAAAGTACCTGTAGAAAAATAGAGTGATACTTAACTACTCTTAAGTGTTAAGAGTGTTTACTTAACAAAAACACTCCTATGACTAATATAAGCTTAATTACACTGGAAAAAATTGGCATTCTATTAAAATGTGTGTGTATTTATGAACCATGAGTAGAATTTACATTTCTATACTTCATGAAGCCAAGCACAAGAAGAGTATTTTATAAAGTGTATTACACTGTCAGTTTGCTCTCTTAGGAAAATTAGATTTATGTACATCAGAATTAAGAACAGAAAATAATTCAGTATAAAATATGAATCTCTGCTTTAAAATGTTCTTTTTGTTGTATATCATTTGAATGCTCAAATTGAGTACACTTATTTAATACTACTTTTATTAGTAAAAGTGTATTTATGACATCAAGACTGATTCAAGGAACGTTTTTGTAAATAAGGGCATCATAACAATAAAATGTAAGTAAAATCACAAAAACATACAAATATTTACAAAATACATGCTTCCTTTATAGTTATGTGATCCTTACTTAAGTAGTATATATGAAGTAAACTGCTCAGGTTGCCTTCAGTTTTCTTCCCCTTAGCCTAGATAAATCAGTTATTTTATTTAAAATATTTCATTACCACTTCAAATATTTTTATTTATAATATGAAGCGACATCCTTTTCTCATTCCCAATACTAAGTCATTTTTTTATGTTTTGTTTGTTTGTTTTTGGTCTTTTTAGGGCCACACTTGCAGCATATGGAGGTTCCCAGGCTAGGGGTCCAATTGGAGCTGTAGCTGCTGGCCAGAGCCACAGCAATGCCGGATCCTTAACTCACTAAGTGAGGCCAAGGATTGAACCTGCATCCTCATGGATGCTAGCCAGGTTCGTTAAGTGACAGGAACTCCACTTATAAGTCATTTTTAAGTCTGTTCTTCAAAATGCTTTCATATTATATTTAACATGTTCTTCTATCCATTAAAGAATTCTTTGTATTTTTTAAAAAATGGACCAAAAAAACCCGATGATCTAATCCCTATGTGTTGATTCTTTCAAAGTTCTAAACAATGTACTTTTTACCTTTCCTTAAAATATGCTATTTGTTCTTCACATATCCTTTTTCCTAATCTGAGAACTTTAAAAAGGGTGGGTATCCAGCAATCTTTTGAGGGAACAGACTGAACAGGTAAGCTAACTAATCATTTTACACAAAACGTTTAGTCTTTTTTGGGGGTATCCAAAAAACCTTCATGAGGAAATGTTCCCTGAAATTTGTTTGATATGAATGTTTATCTTGGAGGATGTGGTGCTGAGCACACCGACATTCTGTTTGCAAGTCATTAATCAACATCAGTTATGAAAATGAGAACCAAAAGAAAGGTAAAGGGTCTAAATTAGTAGTAATAAATAGAAATAAAAACCTGTATAGGAGAGAACAATTAATTTGTAAGACATCTTAACTGTGTATATTTAGAATGCAGTCAGAATAAGTGCTATGTGTATTCTACATTCATAAATGACTCTTAACAATTAGTTATAGATAACTTACTAAACTTAGATCCTCAGTTTTAATTAAAAAAGAAAATATTTCCTCTTCCCACTCCTATGTGCTATCAATTCTTCCTTTCCAGAATAGAAAAAAAAAAGAAAAACTATGCTTCAGTTCTGCTTTATTATCCCACTAGCACCACACTCCCATTTGGACAGGTCAGGACACCATCTCTTCAGGAATCCCCTAAACATGCTTTTTCTTTACATTATTTTACATGCACTTACTGCATTCTTGTTTTCCTCTAAAACAAGTTGAAGTATGTTATAAACCTAAAACTGCTCTAAAAATAGTTGTCATAAAAAAAGATGGCCAGCTGAGCAAATAGTCTTAACTGCTGTAATACATATTTTAAATGTTACAGAAATTCAACCTAACATTCTTTGAAGAACACTATGTACTTCAAGTTTGAGAACTTCCAGTTTTTGCCCATGGTATATTATTCACAGCAATTCCCAATTTCCATATCACCATTTCAAGTTTTTCTTCTATACCTTCTTCATTTAGCCTCTTAGCACAATACGTACAAGCTATAGACAGCTTGGACTCTTATTAAAAACATATCTTTATCATTCATTCAGTAATTCAACCTCAGTTTATGCATTCTGGATAGGCTTTGCTAATATTCTTTAATTTTTTATTATAGTTGATTTACAATGTTGTGCTAATTTCTGCTGTAAATCAAGGTGACTCAGTCACATATACATACTTTTTTCCTATTATTTTCCATCATGGTCAATCCCAGGAGACTGACTATACAGCAATGCTATTCAGCTATCCCCTGTGCTATACAGCAGGACCTCATTGCTTATCCACTCCAAATGCAATAGTTTGCATGTACTAAATTCCTGAGCCATCCCATTCCCTCCCTCCCCCTCTCTTGGCAACCACAAATCTGTTCTCCACATTTATGACTGTGTTTCTTTTCTGTAGATAGGTCCCTTTGTGCCCTATATTAGATTCCAGATATGTGATATTTCTTTCTGACTTCACTTAGTATGAGCATCTCTAGTTCCATCCATATTGCTGAAAATGGCATTATTTTATTCTTTTTATGGCTGAATAGTATTCCACTGTGTATATGTACCACACCTTCATTCATCTGTTGATGGATATTTGTTTTCATGTCTTGTCTAT
This sequence comes from Catagonus wagneri, assembly GCA_004024745.2. NCBI lineage: Eukaryota > Metazoa > Chordata > Mammalia > Artiodactyla > Tayassuidae > Catagonus > Catagonus wagneri. The sequence goes on along the minus strand of PVHT020000141.1, from coordinate 34,597,161 downwards.
TGTGAATAATGCTGCAATGAACATAGGGCTGCATGTAACTTTTTCAATGCAAGTTTTGTCTGAATATATTCCCAGGAGTAGGATTGCTAGGTCATATTGTAGTTCTATATTTAGCTTTCTGAATGCTAATATTCTTTATTACTTAAAATCCATCCTTTCCAGTTCCTATTCTTCAAGACTTTACTCACCAAATCATGGTAAAGACTCAGAGTTCCCATCGTGGCTCAGTGGTAACTAATCCAACTAGTATCCACAAGGACACAGGTTTAATCCCTGGTCTTGCTCAGTGGGTTAAGGAGCTGGTGTTGCCATGAGCTGTGGTGTAGGCCTGCAGTTGCAGCTCCATTTCGACACCTAGCCTGGGAACTTCCATATGCCGTGAGTGCAGCCCTATAAAAGATAAATCGTGGTAAAGACTTACCTCTCTGTCCACCTCAGGCTACACTCTTGCAAATTCTTTTTATGGTATCCAAATTTTTCATTTGGTACTTCTAAAATTAACCATTAGAGAAAAGATGCCTCTCCATTTTAGCAGCTAGCCTTGTGGCTTGAATATGGTAGCTTTCAAATGTTCAAGTACACAAAGGTTTAAAATGAGAAGAGGAAAGATGAAACTCAAGTAGTATTGAAGTTCATTTTATTTGACTTATAAACTGTGTTAAACGATTTGCCCATTGGCTCAGGCTATTATTGCAGTTGTTTCACCTTTAATTTTCAGATGCTGGGTATTATATCTTGTCAGAAATGAACTATAAGTTGCTACAAAGCTGATTAGTTTAAAATCAACGATGTCTGTATTACTGCTGTCTGGCTATACATATCATTATTATTATTGGATCAAAAAGTCAAATTGCTGAATAATTTGACCAAAGAATAAGTAAGATGTTTTAGTATATATTCTTTGTAGTTTAACAGTTTGTTTACATATTTATTTACTTATGCTAGGGGTTGAATCAGAGCCATAGCCACTGACCTATACCACAGCCACAGCAACACCAGATCTGAGCCGCGTCTGTGACCTACACCACAGCTTATGGCAACATAGATCCTTAACCCACTGAGCAAGGCCAGGAATCGAACCTGCGTCCTCATGGATCCTAGTCAGATTCGTCCTCTGAGCCACAATGGGAACTCCCTAACAGTGCATTTTAAGGAAAAGTTTGGTCTCGGATAGAAATCATTAGGACCATAGGACTAGATAAGACCAAGAGGCTGAAATCAGTGTGAGCTCTTTCTCTAGGGTGGCCGAGTTTTAACTGAACTTTTGAAAGCATCCTAGAAGCCTCCTCAGGAAAAGAGCATTTCAGCCTTTTAGGTTGTTACTCATCAATTCTTTAGAACCTTATTTGTTACTCATCTTGTCTAATCCAAGTTCTTCATGTATGCTTTAAAAAAAGAAACTGCTAAAAACAAGTTAGGCAAAATAAATACTTTATTAACTTTTTTTTTAGAAATCAGCCTTTGTGTGATAATTCAAACATTTAAAAAATCTATTAGATATTCTTTCAAAGTATATTGTTAACATCTCAACCACTTTTGATTAAAATTTCACACAAAGAAATATGTTGAAAATTATAAATGCTAAAGAATAACTCTAATAACACTTGGTTATTACTTTACACATTTATTTAACAGATATAAAACCAAACAGGAAAACACTCCTGCCCCCCCCATGAAAAAAACAGTTCTCACTGGTTAAAACTGAATTAAAACCATTTATTATGAGAAAAACAATTCTAAATTACTTCCATTTTGAAAAAACAAAACCAGCTTATTCATTTCTATCCATTCAAGTCACAGGCTCCATTATTTGGCAATACACTACTATTTAGTCTTTTAAAAGAAGAAACATCCCCTTATAATAAAGAAGTCTGGACAATGAAGAAAAGTACATAGTGTTTAACATAAGGCATGTCCCCCCCGCCTCCAAAAAAAACCCTACAGAAGCTATAATAAAATTACTTTTGTCTTGGGTAAAGTAACAACGCTTACAGTGTAAGAACATTAAGTAGTTGTAGGTAACATATAATTCTATCCTACTGCTATTAGTAACCTCCTCAAGAATTAGCAATTTTTACAACAGAATAATTTTTCTTCTTGGAAGTGACACTAACTAACAGCAGCGGAGGGAAAATCATTGGTTGTTTCAAGCTCTCAAAAAATGAATCAGTTATTGCACAGTAAATACCTCATAGAGGTCAGTGTTTTAAGAAGCTAGTCTGAAGAAATATGTTATTTATAAGTTGGGTAAGTCTGGAAGTTTTCAAGTTTTAAAATTAACTCTACATAGGGAATCAACTGGAAAATATTGACATACAAATAAATATTAGGCTTTTCAAATGACTACAGTTTTGATATTTAGAAAAGAAATAAAGTCAGCAAAAGTGCCTAGTTTCTATGTTTTTTAAAAAGATATGCACAGAAGAGATAAACATTGTACACTGTATACAGTAGCACAGTTCAGCAGCAAGTATCTTCTGAAGCACAAATGACACCTCCACCAGTGTCTACCACTGATGACTTCAACATCACACAGCTAATGGGACCCATGCCAACCCTAAAAAAGAAAGAGATGTGAACATTAAACATTTTTTAATTATTACTGAAAGGTCTTTAAAAGGAAGATGAGATATTCTCTAAACATTTATATATGTACTATATATATATGATCCTCCTTTATAAATTCTGATATGATTGGATATGGACCTATGGGATACATTTCTTTAAAAGGCAAAGAAATAAGACACTAAAAATTTGATTAATTTTTGAAATCCTGGTCCATATTTATACAAATGAAATAACATAACCAGTGCTTTCAAAATAAGATTCAGGTTTGAAGGTCCCAATTTCGCCTAAATCCAGAATTTATTTAGTATAAAGAAATTTCAATAAAATGACAAAATATCAGTAATTCCGTGGAGGTTTGAGATTATGGGATTTGACTTGCTTACAATTCAAAACAGATTTCAAGAGGTTTTCAAACTGAAGGATACCATATACTTCCCATAAATCAAAATTTAGCTAGAGAAACAGACCTGTGTACTAAAAAAAAATCCAAAGCATTAAAAAATCAAGTACTAATTTAATTTAGTTAAAGAAATTCAGAAAAATTTACCTACAAATTCCACTTAATGACTATCTTGCTTAGGATTAGATGCTTTACTTGAAGATACTGCTGCCAAGAGTCCACTTACAATTTCCCGTCTGATCTCCCCAACAATAGACTCTTTAATCTAGAATGTGGAAAAAGAGGAAAATAAGAATTTAACAATATGACTCTAACTCATTTTTTCTATTTTCAGAAAAACATAAATAAATATCATTTAATTCCTGCAATCAGCTAACCGACAGCAAAACTACAACCTTCATGAACTGCCGAGAGGTTCTAGAGAAACACATCCATCTACTCTCAAGCCCAGACCACATTCTGAGGGCTCATCTAGTGTAACTCAGATAACCTCATTACAAAATATCACGATTCTTAGGTTGAGAACATTGAAGAATGTTAGATTTTAAAACTTCATTAGATTATCTGCTCTATGACACAAAATAACTTGGAAGAACTGATTAAAGGTTAGGTTCACTTTTAAGTTTTTTATTAATGTCTATCTTGTATGGTAATTAGCAGGATATGCAAGTATCCTCATTATTAAGAACACCCATTAGTGGCAAAATAATATACAAGTGTATTGCCTGTTCATAGTAACTGAAAGCAAAGTACCCAAAGAAGTTATGTATTATTCTAACCTATCATGCACATTTTAAGTGGAAAGAAGTAATGATCATTTAGTACAATTTATTTTAAAACACCATCCTCTAAACAACCATAAACTATAAAAAAAAATTTACTTAGCTGTATGGTATGTTTGTCACTTATCTGAAAATTTTGCTTCAGATAAGGATTTACATGTCATTTTATTGTTGGAAAAGGCAAACAGATCTAGAGGCAATGACAAGTCCATCAAGACATTCTTCTCCAGAAGCCTGTCCTCGCCTTTTTCTAATGACACAGCATCACCTCCAAATAGCCCTTTGTGAAGGCTTTAAATGTGTATTTCCTGAAACAAAGTGATAATGCCTTCCGCAAATTAGCACTTGAGACATTTCAACCAGCTTTTAAAAATTCTATATTTTCACAGCTTCCTGTCAGCCTGATCTATTTCCTAAAATGTCCCTAAGTACATCCTGAACACATCTCAGTTGAAGTCTTTCCAAAAATGGCTTTGTATTAATGTCATGCAAAATTGGTACACAAGAGATTTACACACAAATATTCAGAGAAACAAATGTTCCTTAGCTAACATCTGTATTGAAATATATTTAAATAAATAGAAGCTTCTCATATTCTCTTCTACCAATATTTTCAAACTTTAAACATCATCAAAAGTTTGTGAAATTCATAGTACTTCAGATTCATTTTTTAAACAAAAATGTATTGGGTACAAATATTATGAAAGCCACGATCTCTTTGCCAGAATATACAAGCGCAAATGCAGTGTGCTGAATCAAATCCTCTGTAAATCTGTATTTACAAAAGAAAATGAGTAGCAGAGTCTTTCAGTCCTGTTGTCCAATGGACATCTCATCATACTTCATCATTCAAAAAAATTCATCATTCAAAAATCAAATTGGCCAAAAAGTATTCTCTACAAACCACATGTGTGCCAACATGGGGGGGGTGGTTTACAGACATTACTGGAGCATAAAAGAATCTCTGCCAAGGATGTTATAATCTATATGGGTGCAAAAAGAACGTTGTTTCATAAAATATTAAGAGGAACAAGTACCTTATTAATTCATTATGACATAAGAACAGAATACACTTTGAAAAATGAAAGGCCAGTATGGGCTAGAAGAAGAAAAAATTTAAAAATTCTCAGAGAATAGCAGACGTTAGCTTAGTAAGTCACTAAGGATGACCTCAGAGGATAGTAAGGATGCAAACTGCCCAAGAACAGTGGATGAGAGGGAGCAAACAGAAGCCCAGCTGACAAGCTACTTCCTACTAGGTCTGGAGCAGAAGGGAAGTAGAATAAGTGGATAAGGTCAGATGGAAACTGTTCTCTGTGAGCAAGTTCAGGGAGAGGACAGGACTGGGTCTCATTTATCAATGTACAGTAAGCATTCGATCAATGTTCAGATAAATGCATCAACGGGAGAATGAGAGACTGAGGACAAGCATAAGCAAGAGATGCAAAAAGGAACAGAAAGAAAGTAAAAAAAACAAAGGACTACAGACTTACTGAAAATGACAAGATGTCTTTGATAACTTATTGAAGGAACAAATGTACGGACAAATAAGTTCCAAAGTCTCCCATGCTACAGAATGGTAAAAGAATTAGAAAGAAAACTACTGTGATGGATGGTAGAGTCGCCTTTATGAGTACAACTAGCAAAAAGTGGTACCGGCTGAAGACAGACTACTTGAGATTAAGGAAGGAATGCTCACTGGCAAATAAACAGGCTGAAAGCAAGTCTGAAGTGTGGGGCAACACATCCATAATACGTATCTACAGAGTGCTTCCTTTGTGGCAGCCACTATATCATGTGATCACTAATAGAATTATAAGAGAACAGGAAAGCTGTGTATTTACCAAAATACGTGTTTAAAGCTTGCCAGATGAAATGTAATAAAGATACTAAAAGGCATGAACCAAGCCTTCCTGGAAACATCAATAAACAAAGAACTCTCCACACAAAGCAATCTGTGATTATGCTTTGACATTTAATTCTGTTCCATTTGCTTCTAAGCCCATACTCATTCTATTAAGTAATTACTTTTTTTTCTGAAATAACTATAAACATTTTCAGGCCACTGATCATATACATCACAGACCACCTGAACAAATTCAGCATATACACATCCCCATGAAAACATATACAATCTGCATAGGAAACAGGTACCTTTAATGTACCAAAAGATTAGTTATTGAAAAAGTATATTAAGTATCTGTCTGAAAGAATTTGCAGTATTCTCCTGCAAAAGAATTCTACTGTATTAAAACACTATAAATAATGAAAGCATTCTTTTTAAAAACTTCACATATGGTGAAATAATGGAAACAAAGGCCTGACAGACATCATTCTTTTCATGCACCCATGAGTGCAATAAGAAAACTTCCCTGAAAGTGTCTGCCAAACATGCTTAATCCTCACCTGCAAAACTGCAAAACTCAAGCTTAAATCTTGCCTTTCTGAATAGAGGCTTTGTTAATGGGGTTAGGGACTCAGAATTTACTGGGAACACAGAATCTAATTTAATTTTCTTGATAGCTAATACATAACTTTTTTGAAAAATTAGAAATCAGTACCATGATTTTGTTTGTGTGTGTGTGTTTTTTCTTTTTCTCTAATGGCTGCACCTGTGGCATATGGAAGCTGACAGGCCAGGGATTCAATCAGAGCTGCAGTTGCAACCTACATCACAGCTGCAGCAACACTGGGTCCTTAACCCACTGTACCACATTGGGAACTCTAATATGATGTATATTTAAGTAAAAAGATTATGTCTATTTTAAATGAGTAGAATCAAGACTAATCTGAATTTTAAATATTTTGTAAACAAAGTTTAACAGAACACCACTGTAATTGAGCTAAGATGATATTAACACATTTTTTTTAAATTATAGATGGAATTAGACCAGTTTATCTATTAACAAGCTTTTTAAAGTGCTTCAAAATATTTTCTTAAGGACATCTATATTCCTCTTATGCCTTGTTTGATCTGCTATATAATTTGCTTGCTTCTTTGCAGTCAGTTAAAAGGGTCAATGTTACACCTAAGTTCCTCCAAACTATGCCAAATTCTGAATTAGGGAGTTTCCAATTAAAAAGTTTAATAACAAATTCTGAAAAGTTCTTCATACATTTGCTTTGCAAGTCAGTTTAAATGTCTTTATAAAATCTTTCATATTTAACAAGATCTTATAAATGATTAAGGAATTCTCTGCAACCTTTCTATATATATATATATTCTATCTGCCAAAAAAAAAAAAAATCAATGTTATAGTTTAGGAATGCTTTACTCCTTGGAAATTACAATACATATCAGGCCATCCATTAACAATAAAAATTAGGACTCAAGTGTGCATTAATAGTAATTGTGCCAAATGAATACATAAAGCTGAATTTCCAAGGAAAATTTTCAAACCGAAGCAAGCTAAAGGGAACGAAAACATCACATGTCTACGGGGCTAAAGAAGTACCTTAAAACTTAATTCCTATTTCCTCAGAAAAAGAATTACTTAATTTTACTTAAAAACTGATCTTTGATGTGAATGAAACACAGATAAGAATGGATTATAATCAGTCACAACTTACTGAGCAAGTAACACCTACAAAGCCTGTTAACCATTAGCCAGTGACAACCAACCTACAAAAATAATACTTATAAGACATATACATTTATAAAATTAAGACGTTTTAAACTTAGAGTTGGTCATTCGTATCATGAGAAGAAATTACATACATGCAGTCTCTTCTGCTAGGATGTCTGTACTGTAAATGTGAATTTGTCTGAATGTCAGCTGAACCTAGGAACACAGTATTCAGGATGTACAAACATTAAACGCCCACCAGCTCCTTCAGCTCACTGTGTGTCACAAACCACACCTACCCATGTTTGGCATTAAAACTTTCTGCTAGGGAGTTCCTCTTGTGGCTCAGCAGGTTACGAACCCAATGAGCATCCATGAGGATGGAGGTTTGATCCCTGGCCTTGCTCAGTGGGTCAAGGATCCAGCACTGCTGTGAACTGTGGTGTAGGTTACAGACGAGGCTCAGATCCCACGTGGCTGTGGCTGTGGCTGTGGCATGGACTGGCAGCTGCGGCTCTGATTCAGACCCTAGCCTGGGAATCCGTATGCCGCAGGTGTGGCCCTAAAAAGCAAGTCAACAACAACAAAACTTTCTGCTAGATTTCATGTCACCTTTCTCTATCACTTTACAATAACTCACAAGCTGCAACTCTTCAAAAGCACAATTCCACAAGCAAACTCAGATCTTGTTCAAGATAAAGTGTCATATTATTACACTATTTATGTATTTCTTAACCACTTAACACTTATAAAATAGTATTCCTGTTTTTATTATGTTTCTACCTTTATTTAAATATGTTGCTAATTTTCTCACTTAACTTAGTCCTTTGATTACTAATTTTCCTAACTTTTGCGACTGTCCTTTTGTAGAACCAGAACTACGAATAAATGCTTTACAGCAGTTTGCACACTGCTATCATACAGGATAAAACTTCTCATTCTCTATTTCTATTTTTATGTGTAATAGCATTTGTTTTTTCTTTTTATAACTGTACCTGCAGCATATGGAAGTTTACAGGCTAGAGGTCGCAACATTCTTAACGTGAGATCCTTAACCCACTGAGTAAGGTCAGGGATCGAATCTGCATCCTCACAGACACTATACTGGATTCTTAACACAATGAGCCACGACAGGAACACCTCTATCTTTGAGTAACTTACACAATTTCCACATTTCTCTAACCACTAAACCAAATCAAATTCTTTATATTTAAAATCACAAGACCATTTTTTTCATGTCAATTGACATAATAAAATGAAACTTTTAATCCTGGAAGAGATCTAAATTGTAATCCCTCATTTTACAAATGTGGAAACAGAGGTCTAGAGTTTTGTCACATGTTCATCTATTCTGAAACCTATGCCTACCTTCATCACCAAAGTAAATATAGAGAATTACAATTTCTTCAGACTGGAGTATGAAATCTGCAGAAATGGCACTGCAAACATATCTTAATAGACACCAGTTGCATCAATGGCAAAATTACTGAATACAGTGAATCAAAGGAATTATATTATAAATAATTAATGTTCAAATAAAACCTCTTCCAAATTAATTAAGCACAGATTTTACTCACCTCCCTTATGACTTGCTGGAACTCATCTTGCTCCACATTTTTATTTATTTCCTCAGTAGCTGGCAAGAATGAGATTTTTCCATGCTCTTTCTCCACTTCAGATTTAGGTCCTACGGCCTCTAAGGCCTCTTCAGCTGCTGCAACTTCCTCAGAACTTTCTACTTCTGGAGGTGTCTGTACAGAGCCTGTTCTAGATGGAGCAGTTGGTGTTAGGGCCACCGATGCTCGGAATACTTTCTTGCTTGGTACCAGATGGGCCCTGGGTTTGCCCACTGAGTCACTAAAGGGTATGGCAGTTCTCCTGTTTGCATGGGAGGGACCAGAACATACAGAAGATGACTCTGATGTTGCTTGGGAGAAAACAGATTCTGAGCTTTCTCCAGGAGGAATTTCAAATCCCATTTCTCCAAGGCCCAGGCCTAATTCAGACTTCAGATATGACTGTTCTCGCATCAGTTCAGTGACCTAGAGATCAGAAAAACTGTAATTGTCTCTTGAAATTAAGATTAGCAGTTAAAGATTAAAATCCTAGCTGTCCCAAAATCATTTAACTTGTAAAATGATTTTAATTCATTTAGTTACCATTCAATTTCATTCACAAAAAGAGCAAGGAAAATTTAAATTCACAGTGAGATCAAGCCTTAAAATGTGTAACTATAGATTAAATTTTACTTGGTCCCACATGGGTGTCCAAATTACTTATAAAGAGGAGTAGTAAAAAACAAACAAAAAAAACCCTGCTACTCATATTGCCCCCAAATGAATTAATTTGCTTAGGATATAATAAAAATCAAAACTCTGTTCAAAAATAGTCATCCTACAGATTCAATTACCTAAAGGACCTGGAATCAGCACATTTCTCCCAGAGTACAAATTACTCTTTAAGATGCATTATTTCCTTTAGGCCATAATGATAAATCACTATTACAATTAACTGGCTTTCTAGTGGCCAAAGACGGCAATGGACTTTCAGAAGTACCAGGCTCACTTTCAATCAATTTAACTAACTTTATTAAATTCTGTATTTTAAAAAAACAATTCATCTTTATTAGGAAAACTGTATGTTTATGAAATATCATTGCCTCCCCCAGTGATTTAAAAGGAAAGAAAGAGGCTTACTGGTTCCATTACATTCAATGGAGATGGGCATGACAAGTTATCAGCACTTCTACTGCCACACATCCCCTGAAAAAGTAAGAACGATATATGTATATGAGTGTGCGTATGTGTATTCTTTCAAACTGCAAGTGTTTTATAATAAAGTAAACTAGTTGCTCTGAAGCAGTCTTATGTCATTAAGGTCACCCCAACTATCACAGGATCCTATAAAATGTGTTACTGTGACTAGAGGTTGCACAGATGTTCTGATTCTCTGTTCTGATCAACACACATTTCTCAGAATAATGGATCAAAACCTTTTAAAGAAAAAGATATTGATTATTACTCATATTCTATGCTATACATATATGTGTGTGTACACACACACACACATTCTTATTCTGCCCCATGTATGTATATTCATGCATATACTTTTAACAAAGTCAAATTTATTCAAAAAAAGTTCACTATTTCGACATTTCAAAACAATATATTCTACAACTGAATGATTCTGACAAAAATAGGAATGCAACTGTTGAAGTTTAAACTGCATAGAAAGGAACATCAGGAGTATGGAAAGTTGCACAAAATAAAAAGTGTCTCTTTCTATTCCCTTGGTTGTATATATGCTTTTCTGCTTTTACAAAGATCTCATATGATTCCTCAAAAAATATAAAGAAAGGAAAAGAAGCCAAAGTAAAAGTTGAAAGGAAAGTTTTGTTTTTTTCAAAAGCAAGAAAGGGAGAAAAATGAGTGAAATATACATCTGTGTTCTTCAGTTACATGTCATGATTAACATCTAAATTAGCCATATATTAACTCACTTGTTTTCCCTTTAAAACCCCTAAACTTTGATACTGCTCCTTATTCCCTATAATTAAAAAACGATTCTTCAATGTATTTCTAAATTATATGCAATATTTAAGAAAATAATCACAACTTGTACATTCAACTGATTTACATTCTTAAACACTCTGCATGTCTCTAACACTATTAGAATAAGTGTCTTATTTATTTATTTTTTGGCCACACCCATAGCATATGGAAGTTCCCAGGCCAGGCATCAGCAGTGACCTGAGCTGCTGCAGTGACAATGCCAGATGCTTAATCTGCTGTACCACAAGAGAACTCCCTAAAATAAGTGTTTTAAAGTCAAACCTCTGTCCTAAATTATGTAGAATGTTATAACAAGTCCTGAGTAAAAACTACTGTCAACCCAAGGTAGCATACCATGAGTGCCGAGGAGCGGAAAGGCGAAGGCATGCGCACAGAGCGAAGCTGTTCCTCCAGCCCCAGCAAGCGCTCCTCCAGCTGCAGTTCCAGGTCCTGAAGTTCCATTCGCACTGAATTTCTCAAGCTCTGCAGCTGATCAACTTCATACCTGTCAGTGCAGAGTAGGCACAACGTTTGGAAAAAAGTGGTTTACAATCTCATGTTCACAAGTCTCTCGTAAACTATCGGAAGGTGCTGACACTCCAATTACCGCAAGAGCAACTGCAGTAGGTGTAACCACTGGGAGAATTGGTTTTTCTTTCTCTATCCTCATCCACAAATATCCCAACCAATAAAAAACAGATTGGAACCACTATCTTCCTTAATCCACTGAAGACAGAACTTTACTTAGTAAAACACCATGTTTTACTAATTACATGTGTAATTTACACGTTTACAAAATAAAGATTCCATAGCAGTAAAATAAAATCCAACTTCAAAAAAAAAGTTGACAACGCTTTTTAGAATGAAAAATAAGAGTCACTATATGACAAATGAAATTTTACCTTTCCTCCTCAGTCATATGATGATAAACCATGGTTTGCTGACGCAACATTGCCAATTCCAAATCCATCATCTGCGTTCTAAACAAGTTCAGGTTCCGCCTCATTACTTGGAGCTCCTGAAAAGTGTTCTAAAATACAATATAATAGTATTAACTTCTACACCACATAAATTATCCTATAATGCAAAGATTTAAGTAAGAACTTACTTCATAAAGAGGTAGAAGAGATGATTTCTGAGGACTATATGGAGCAGCAGCAAGGTCAGGTCCTCTCATCACAGGGTACTTCAAAAGAGTTCAAAGTATGATTAGAAATCAGTGTTACCATGACTATTTCCAAATTATCTAATGCATTAAAAGGTGGAATTTGGGGCCTACACATCTTTCTTTCTGAGGCAAAAAACAACTTCATGTCGAAATCAGTAACCAAATAAGTTAGTCCCCAAGGCTATCTATTACTTCTACCTGTTTCAAGTATAAATCAGTGCATTTGGAATGGGAAAAAAAGCAACAGAATACACATAGTTAAAATCTCTGTTACCTCGAGAAAGTAGAAAAATAAAAACAAAACTCAGAAACGTAGAAGCAATGGCAAATGTCATTCTGAGATTACAGAAACTGCTGAGTTGGCCGGAGAGAGTAACAAGCAATCATCACACTCATTCTTAGACATTTGAGTATCTACTAGACATCACTATTTCAGGGTGTAAAAATGAAAAAAAGGATAAAAGATGTTCCCAGTCTTCACGTGTTCTCACAGTGTAAGAAGTATGCCAAAGAAAAGAGAAATTTTTATATTGCTAGGGTGGCGTGGAGAATGCTATGATGGAAACAAACAAAAATCCAGATTAGGTAAGTGTTCCTGACAGTAGTGACACCTGAGCTGAGTCTTAACAGTAAAGGGGGTTGGTCAGGCAAAGAAAGGCAAGCACAGGGCATTCCAGGGCTTTTTTGTTTTTGTTTTTTAAAGTGGCATATATAAAAACAGATACCTAGCAACACGCAACTACACAGATGCCTGCATGCAATTATACTGTGGGAATACACACATGACTGGAAACACTGGGTCTACTGTGGGGCAGGGAGCACGTGGAGAAATGAATGAGCTGAGCTGCTGATGGGAAATGGGGGAGAAGACCACATCTAGAGCTGAATAACCCGACCTAAACAGGTGCACCACAAGGGTGCAGGTGGACAGGACCCTGGGAATCGCCACCTTCAAATAACTGCAGCTGAAAGGTGAAAGTTCTCACTTGTAGACAGAACTACATTTTGTAAGGAGGAAGGAGAAACATTTTCTGGTTAGACTGAAAGTTATTAGGAGACAATTATCATGAGGATAAAGTCTGTATTTAAAGGTGTATTTTACTACATGACTTAAAAAGTTCCAACTTTCATTTTTACTGTGAAAGTGGCTTCCTGTCTACTGTGGCATGGTGATAACGGACCTATTATAGACACTCTAGACCTCCTGACTCCTAGCTGAACACCCTGATCACTACATTACACTGTCATTTTCTTCATTACCCTGTCTAAAATAATTCAGAGAGAGATGTAGAAATGAAATGTTACAGGAAAACCTAGTCAATTTACTTCTTTTCAAAGCTTTTTTTGGAAATTATTTCCAGCCCACTAACAAATCTGAGAGTAATAACTTTAAAAAGTGACAAGACAAAGAGACCATTTTTATTCAAATTCACGTTACCTGATTTTTTTTCTTCTGGGGTGGTTCCAGTCTTTTAACCCAGTAGAAGCAGACTAATTCTGTGCCAGGAGACCAGTATCAGGAGTCAGTAGATGAAGAGAAAGCTTAGAGAGCTAGGAGTGGAACCAGAACACAGAGGCCGAAGGAAGACAGAAGAGATGGTGAACACTGTCAGACGGCAGAGAAAAGGACAGACTTATATTGAGAGGGGAGGTTTTCTTAATAATACAGACACTCAACTAAGACAAAGACAATGGAGGAGAGGCTAAAGAAGGGAGGAGACCTAAGGAGCAAATCTCTTCTGCAGAAGGAAGAGAGACTGTGAGCAGGGAAAAGTCCCTGTGTTCAGAATTAGTCACAGCTTCTCCCTTGAGTTGGGAGGATGGCAGGTATAGATAAGTTCAGGCATGGAGGAAAGTAAAGCTGAGGTGGTTCCTGCCTCATGGGCCCTGGCTTCTCAATTCAGAGGTGCTCAGAGCAATACAAGAAAAAAGGTAAGGAAGATAAACATTTTTTCATACCTGTGAGAGATTTTGCAGTGAGTTTCTAATATCATGTAACACTCTTCGCAACTGCATCTCGATAGCAGAGGGAGGGTTCACGGAGCATGGCCGGTAAGGGTAGGCAGCATGTCTATGTGAGTAAGGACACCCAAAAGGGGATGTGAAGGCACTACAGGTGGCGCCTGATATGTTGGGAACACTGTGAGTGCTCAGAGTTCTCATGTGCTCACACAGGGGCCTTTCCTGCCACTCGGAGTGGGCAGAGTGCAGGGAGCAGGTGGACTGAGACACAGGGGCGGGGGCATACAGTGAGCAGGCAGGAGTCCTTCGTTGCTGGCACGCCTCTGACCGGTTCACCTCACTCGGGGCGACTGTTTCCTTCTTCAGAGATGACGGAGAGATGAAAATAGTGGATTTAACTAAAGACTGACCATCATGCTCAATCGCCTCTTTTTCTAATTTCTGTTCCTCTTCCGGTGTGTACTTATAAGTGAAGGAAGGTGGGCTGCACATGGTCTCTTTTCCAGGGGACAACCGAACATTGACAGAGGACACAACCCTGACTGGGCTCAGCAAGGTGGTTGGTAAAGACTGAGACCTTCTTAGAGGATAGCCAGCTTTTGCGAACAAGTACCTCTGCTTTAACAGATCTTTCGATTTTAACAAGCTACGCCCCACTCTTTGATTAGAGAGACTGCAAACCTTCATCTGTGCTCTTTGCAAAGCTATATTAACTCTGTCCACAGAAGAGGGAGACCCAGTTGTATTTTCAGTGCCCTCTTCACTGCATTTAGCTTCAATAGAAGCCAGTGATTTAAGAATATGGTGGGTGGTATACTGGGCAAATTCACACTCACTGCTTTTATCCACATCACTTTCAGCACTTGCTTCCCTCAGTAGGTCCACTGGCTGTGCGGGAGACAAATCTCCTTTCCTTTCAATAATTTCAGTAATGTGATCCCCTGCACTACAGGTGGGTGGCTGACTTCCTGTACTCTCATCAGTCTCGCGCTGGGGGAAATCCTGGTCATCCGACCTTTTGTCAGCAATCGTCACTGCTTTCTCTCTTCCCACGTGAAGAGAGGTAAGAGACTCCTCCTCTGATTCATTAAAATAAGGTTGATCTTGTGCTGTTGGTGTGACAAGGTCTTCACCAAATGATGTGACCGTTGTCTCGCTGTCACAACTATCAGCACTACTCCCCATGGCTTGTAAGGACTCATGAACCTGAGAAAGGAAAACAGGTAGAAGGACGGTGAATTCAAATAAGAAGCAGCATTAACAAAATACCAAACTGATATGATGCTTCTATACTTCTAGGTCTCCCACCTCACTTTTGGCCCTGGTGCTGTTCTAAACTGTTTTCAGTGCCCCTCATCAACAACCCCTTTGCTTTCTCACAAAGATTATTCCAGACCTTTATATTTTCCTCAAATCCCCTTTTCAACACCTCTTTGTCTTCTAACATATGGCACTTACTCAGAGAAAATGGACAAAAACTTCTCAGCTTCCCCCCCAGCACTGCACTGCAAACTCCCCAATACCTTTCCCTGTGTTTCCCATCTCCCCATTCTGAAAAAAAAACTCTCTTTTCAAAGCTAACCCCTCTAACCTGTACTTCTGATCTCATCCTCTCCAGGATGAGAGTATTTCTCTAGTTTCATCCCAGATTTTTCTGCATCAAACTCTCCTTTCCTTAAAGCCCCTTCCCTTAGCCAAACAACTTCCCTAAGTCACCGCCATATGAAGACAAGAAGACCTATAACCTTTATGCTGTCATTCTTATTTGAAAACAGATAACAGCTGTATCTTCTCTTCCTTATCATTGATGTACTCCCCAATCATGCTTTTGCCTCACTTACTGCTTCAGAACTATTCTGTCAACTACTCAATTTCCAAATAACCGAATTCTCATCTCTTCACTCCAATAGCCAAAGTTTCTTTTTAAAATTTTCTCCTCCATCTCCCAATTTTTATGCTTGCTGGATTATTCTGAGTCTCCTTAGAAATATCTCTTGACACTATGTTACTCAAGGTTCCTTTTAAGGTTCTCTTTTTCTTTTATTCCAATTTTCTTAAAAATTTGCTCATAGATGTATTAAACACTTTTCACGTATATCCTGTGTACTGCACACATAAACTATTAGCTCTGTGAAGATAAAGATGTGCCTATCATCTGGGTCATCCAACATTCTCTAGCATAAAAGTCAGATAATATTCAGCAAGCTATGGATCCATAGCTTTAGTTATTAAATAAACAATTACTGTAAAATACTGAGGTACAATGATGGTAAAATGACAGAATAGGTTAAGGATTAAAATAAGTGTTTATACTAGTGATACAAAAATAAAGGAGGAGCTTTTCTGTTGCTGCTGTTTTTAAATATTCAGTCAGATAGACATAAAGAATTAGTGTAACCAAAAATTTGTAGTTAAATGCTCAGATTACATCTGCATCTCAGAATTTTAGTCTTACTATTATTTGAAAAATAAAGATTACAACAGATTGTCTTGAAATATATAGCTAGTGAAAAATCACCTAAATATAAAGAGGTTAACCACAGTACCTAAATAGGAAATTTTACCTGAAGATGATTAAGGGAGGGGCAGTCTGTTGAATCTTCAGCAAAACCACTGCTATCAGAATGCTGACTTGCAGTACGTAATAGTTGATCTACCAAAGAAATGTAGTTACACAAAACTGTTATAACAGGTCTTCAATGAGTACAATATTACTACAGATATACAATTCCCAAAGTATTGTCAATTATGCAAAATTGTGTCTTCAAAACACAGGAAGTAAAAACAAAACAAAACAAAAAAAAAACCAGAAATTTTTAGTATTAATTAAGCTCTAGTTATAATTTATTGTGATAAACACAATTAATGTCTTATCCCCGGAGGACAACTGGCTGAAATAAAAACTAGCTCAAATAAAAATAAGTTTATTTTATTTATGAAAAGTGAACCATTTTCATTATGTAAATATGTAAACATATTTAGTAAGCAAAATTAGAAACATAAATGTAGCATGTAAAAACTTCTATTACTTTCCTAATAAAATAAAAATATATTTTTTTATTTAATTTGTTGGCCTTATTTTATTAGGCCAACAAATTAAATAAATTATATGCAATAGTCCTCAAACGTCTCTGATGTTTCAAATAATGCAAACATTTGTAAGTTATGAAAATTATTTCTTCCTTTTTTTTCTTTTTTTGGGCTGCACTGTGGTATATGAAATTCCTGGGCCAGGGATTGAATCCAAGCCACAGCTACAGCAACACCAAACCCTTTTAACCCACTGCACTGGACTGGGAGATGAACCCACACCTCAGCAGCAACCCAAGCTGCTGTAGAGACAACACTGGATCATTAACCCACTGTACCAAGGTGGGACCTCCTGAAACAATCATTTCGTAACAACTACATGAAAGTCAGATTCAAGTGATACATAATATTATTAGTTTTATAATAAACTTATTTATTTATTTATTTATTTATTTATTTATTCTTGGTCTGTAAACATCTAATTCCTGGTTGGTATAACCTAAGAAAATTTTTTTCAAGTAATTAAAAAAACCAACTAAGGGAGTTCCCATCACGGCTCAGTGGAAATGCATCTGACTAGTACATGTGAGGACATGGGTTTGATCCCTGGTCTCGCTCAGTGGGTTAAGGATCAGGCACTGCCATCAACTGTGGTGTAGGTCGCAGACGCAGCTCGGATCCTGTGTGGCTGTGGTGTAGGCCAGCAGCTACAGCTTCAATTTGACCCCTAGCCAGGGAACCTCCACATGCCACGGGAGAGGCCCTAAAAAGACAGAACTAAAATAAAAGTAAAATTAAAAATAAAAATACCTACTAAGCACAGCAGGCATGATCACATGCCCAACCGCACTGTAAATACCACAGTAACACTTCAATGAGACAGTCAGATTCTACAGAACTTCAAAAGCAACAGACTAAATAAAGTGTCTACCAAGTCCACATTCATTTAAGAGTTGTCTGATAGAAAATACTTTATAATATATGTGAATACGGAGTTCCCATGGTGGCTCAGTGTAACAAACCTGACTAGTATCCATGAGGACGCAGGCTCAATCCCTGGCCTCGCTCAGTGGGCTAAGGATCCGGTGTTGCTGTGAGCTACTGTGTAGACCACAGACACAGTTGGGATCCTGTGTTGCTGTGGCTATGGTGTAGGCCAGCAGCTATAGCTCCGATTAGCCCCCTTGCCTGGGAACTTCCATATACCTCGGGTTCGGCCCTAAAAGCACCACCAAAAAAAAAAAAAAAGTGAATAAAATCCAAAATTAATTAAAGGTTGCTTGACTTTGAAAAATATATTACAACCTTAGGTTCAATCTGGAGCCATATTAAATGGAATAATATTTTTCTCATTAAAAATTTAAAAGAATTCTATAACATCATTTTGAAATTAACAAAACTGCCCCTGAGGAATTGATCCAAATCCCTGGTAATTATGAAACTGAGTTGGAGTAAGCTGTTACCATAGGTACTAATTATGCATTACATTGTTTGATAAAATGATTAACATCTTCTATCAGGGCCATCATCACTATAATTATATGTTTGCAAGTCTTTTTTCATAAAACTAGACTGCCTGTGTCTGAAGACAGGAACTTTTTATTTCTTCTTTGTATCCCAAGTACCCAGAGCAAGCCAACAATAAAACATGTTTGCTGAATGAATCAATAACTATCGCCTTACAGCAACAATAGAATGAAACAGTTGCTTAAAGGATTTAGAGGTGAAACTGCTTTATCCACTTGGGCAAAGGGCAGTTGCCCAAGAGCCCAGGAAGCCCTGACCAGCTCTGCTCAGGTTCTCTCTGCTAAGATCTGTCTTATCCACAGCAGAGTAAAGTTTGTGCTGAGTGCACCCCTCTGTGCGTGGCCCTGTCTAAATTCACACACGGAAGGTCAAGCATAAACTGCTTAGGCTTCAGAGCAGGTGTCAGGCAACAGAAAGAATGAGGAGGCCTGGACTGATTCAAGTCTCAGCTTCCTCATCATAAGCAATTCTCTCCTCCAAAAAATGGTATAATTCTTCTACCTCACAGGGTTACTTCAGAAACTAAGCAGAATGTAGGTGAAACTGCTTGGAAACTATAAACCAAGATCCAGGTTCTTTAGCCAGACATTTTAGTTTCACAGAAAACACAGTTCACCAAAGAAGGTAGAACTAAAACGAATAAATAAATAAATAAATAGACCTCTGCTCTAACTGAAGAGATAAGAGATTATTTGTAACTAAACACTAGGAAGTTGGAGTAAATATTAAAGTAAGAACAAAACAAAATGTGAAAATTCTACTTATTCAATGCCAGAGAGAAACAAAACAATACCTATCTACTGGCTAAACCCATCCAGTATTTAGCTACACTAAAGAAAATACTGTACATCTTTGGTAATAAGGAAAATGTTGGACTGTTCTTAACATACCTACTGAATGTTAGCTTGTGATAAGAGTTGAGTCACTAAACCTCTCTAGACTTCAGTATATAGATCCCAGGACTGGTTTGAGATTAAGAGCGCTGTAACTTCAAAAGTCCTGTTACTAAACTGTGACGTATTTTTATACATATACTCCAGGCATTTTTACTAATGTCATAAAATGAATACATTACCAGTGATTCTAATTCTGCCACTGTGATTTATCTAAGATAGTTGCATATCACATAATCAAAATCTGACAGACTAATCAAAAATGACTAAAACATCGCATTGTTTTCTCGCCTTCTCTCTTATACACACACAAAACCATTTTACTGTTAATTTTAAAGATGTGATTCCAAAAAATGTCAATATTTTTGCTTATGCCACAAGAAATAAGTATTCCTACATTGATAGGAGCAAGAAACCCAGATGTGAATACAAACCACATTTCATCTCTCCCACCAGAGGAAGCTTACTCTTCAAAGATCTTAAAGTTATCATACTGTTTTTATCCCCCTTTTGACACAAGGCATGCTGCTTTTCCCAATGCACCCCTCGTCCACCAATCTACAGCAAAGATCCCTGGAGGGCTGTGAACTCTGCCTTACAACTCAGGAACACATATATTTATGGACTCACAAGGGGAGGAAAATTAAGCAGGAAAGCTCATTTTTGTGCCTGACCAGAAAAGTGGTGACCTAGGGAGAGTGCAGCTCCTGTTTCTTGGTATCAAACTACAATGAAAGAAAAACTATATGTAAATTGTCTCCTATGAAGTCACTTCAGAGATTAGAAAAGAACAAACATGTAATTTCCTATTCTAGGAGCAAACATATGAATCTTTGCTTAAAAATAAAAACAAACAAAAAAACAGGGTGGTTCAGCATGTGTAAAGTTCTAAAAATAAACAGTCCTACCTACAGTGGTCATTTTAACTTCCTCTGTAAATCTTAAAATCTCTTTTTCTCTAAATCTCAAAAGCTTTGTGACTTTACAGATATCAGATGTGTTCTTGTTGCAAGTTAAAAGTGAAAGAAATGGATTCAAAGGCTCTTTAGTCAATAATTAATAATTCAAGAGAAGAACACTATCTATAGCTACTCACCTTTGATCCACAGTTTGAATTTAGGTAGCTTTTTTTTTTTTTCGCTTTTTAGGGCTGCATTCGCAGCATACAGAAGTCCCCAGGCTAAGGGTCCAATCGGAGCTACAGCTGCTGGCCTACGCCAGAGCCACAGCAACGCCAGATCCAAGCCGTGTCTGTGACCTACACCACAGCTCATGGCAACACCAGATCCTTAACCCACTGAGCAAGGCCAGGGATCGAACATGCAACCTCATGGTTCCTAGTCAGATTCGTTTCCACTGAGCCACAATGGGAACTCCTTAACTAGTTTTAACTACTGTTAAGAGACTGCTGTTTTCTGCCAGAGGCATATTCCTATATTATTCCTAAGAGCCGTATTTAAATAATGAAACCCAGAGATAGGTAATACAAATGTATATTTCAGTCACAAACATATACAAATTAGAACTGAATCTGTTGCTCTTATCACATCCCATCTAGCCTTTGTACAGAAGTGAAAAAATTCTTAGAATACAGGGAATTGCAAGATAAACTAAAATTACTTTGTGAGCACAGGAAGATAGACAAATTCTATGCCCAAGCCATAGTGAAGCGTGAACACTTGAGTTTTTTTGGTTTTATCTTTTTAGGGCCGAACCCGGGGTATATGGAGAGTCCCAGGGCAGGGGTCAAATCAGAGCTGTAGCTACCAGCCACAGCAACACCAGATCCAAACCACGTCTGTGACCTACACTACAGCTCACGGCAACGCCAGATCCTTAAGCCACTGAGCAAGGCCAGGGATCCAACCCGCGTCCTCATGGATACCAGTCTTATTTGTTAACCACTGAGCAACAATGGGAACTCCCACGCCTGAGTTCTTTATCTTTTCACACTTACAAGAACTATCAGTACTGACAGATTAAAAATTACCCTTGTCCAAAACACCCAAGGACATTTGGCAATGTACTTAAGAACTAGAAGATACTGGTCTTCTTACCTCTTTTTGACTTGTTAAGACCTAGCTGGTAAGTGGCTGGAACATGAGGAGCTTCTCCCTCTGTACTTTGAACCTAAAGAAGAGTTTACTGTTAAAGGTTAAAGAATCTATGGCAAAGAAGAATACCTCTTAATCATTTACTAAACAACCAACCTAACTGGGAAAGTACCAAAGCTTTATATATTTAAAATGTGCAAGACATTCTATCTCAAAATTGTTATAATGTCCCACATTTAAATTTTATGATCAATTTTTCAGTTAACAGGACTGCATGTTTCTAGTTAGCAAAGAAAAATAACTATGTGTGTAAACTACTTCATTAAAAAAATTGCTATTAAATGAAAAACAGACCATAATGGAAAGTTCTTCTTTAAATGTTCAACTTCAAAGTGTATGGTCAATCCCAAGAGAAATGTGAATATACTCACTAAGGCACACATTTGGGGCAGCTACAAGTTTTGCACCTTGCCAAATGGCATATCATGCTCCCGATGCAAAACCTTATAAAACGCCACAAATTTTAAGATATTCAAAAACCCCTCATGTATAAGACTGCTTTCTCTTGACACAAATGGTCTTTTAAGACATAACTTGGGAGTTGTAAGGAGAAAAGCAGGTTTCATTACAGGACTAAAACGCTGAAAGATCATAAGCATAAATCCTCCCTGAAAATTGTTTAAAGAAGGTATCAAACCCACAAGTTGTCCATTTATGTTGTATTTTTTTCCCTACCTGAACGACCACATAATTTAGGAGTTTTCAGATTCCTTATTCATCGCACCCACTCCCCAAATACTCTATCTCCACTAACATAATTCTCTATTAAGTTTAAACATTCGGGGAGGTAAAATACTAATGCCTAAACTTTACCCTATAATGACTAATACTTAAACTAATAACATCCTAGTAAAGTGGGCAAACTAGTCAAACATTTGGGCTTTCAACCTTGAACAAAGTGGAGAGCAAATAGCAAACAGATTTTTAGACAGAATCTTCATAATTTTTAGCTACAAATCCATTCCAGAATAGGAATTATTCCATAGGAATGAGCCTGGAATGAACATTAAACGTTTCAAATGTTAAAGATATTATTGCCCAATTTAAAAACTGTTCTAATCTGTGAATACAATGTTATGTATCTTTTAAAAACTGAAA
The DNA here is from genome assembly GCA_004024745.2 of Catagonus wagneri. Classification (NCBI taxonomy): domain Eukaryota; kingdom Metazoa; phylum Chordata; class Mammalia; order Artiodactyla; family Tayassuidae; genus Catagonus; species Catagonus wagneri. The sequence goes on along the minus strand of PVHT020000141.1, from coordinate 34,574,502 downwards.
GTGTACTGGTCATTTAAAGCCACCACCTATAAATCATATGTAAAATAGTTTCACTATTTTTTGTTATTATTGAAAAATAATATCTTTTGTTATTATTGAAAAATTGTATTCTTCAAAGCAGAACACATAAGTTCAACAGGAAAGCCATTGTTTTCTGTGCAAGAAACAAAATGCATTTTCTTTTTATAGTCAGCAGAAGTTCTATTATTAGCTTCTATTCAGGCCTAGCCTACTTCAAAGAGTTTTCTATAAAGTAAATATCGAACAGACCAAAAAAGTGTAACAGAAATCCAAATACCTCTTTAATTATATTCTAGGAATCTCATCTTAAAGATTATGATCTCTCATTTAAAAATTTTTTTGGCCATACGCGTGGCATATGGAAGTTCCTGGGCCAGAGATCAAACCAGAGCCATAGCAGCAACTGAATCCACTGCAGTGACAATGCCCAGTCCTCAACTGGCTGTGCCACAAGAGGACTCCCTAACCTCTCATTTTTAAATAGAATTATCACATATTTTATTCTTTAGATTTATAAAATTAGTCACAAGATAACATGACTTTAATGAACAAGTATCTTTAGTATACTAGCCTTCAAGATGCTACTCTATGGCCAAAAAATAAAAATCTCCCTCTCCAGAATTAAGTGAAAGAAGGCCGTTAAAAGGGAGCTGAGAGGATCATATTTTTCTACAAAACTACTAAGGTTAAGATCCTTCTTCCCACTTACAAAATCACCAATCACTTGCTGAAGAGAGAAACAGACTTGCCAGTGATAATGGCTGAATTTCATAGCTTATTATGTTCCATTATTGGTTAGAGCTGTGCAGAGAAAAGCAGTCAAATTCAAGATGGGGTGCACCACAGAAATTACAACACGAACATAGAACTTAGATTTATGTGGCTGGATTTTTCCTATTCCATGATTTCAAATCCTCAGTGGAATGCTGGTCATTTGCTACAGGTTGGTCTTGGTCTTTTATTAACTATACCTAAATATTGATAATCGAATTGGGTGATGAATAATTGCTGTTCATTACACTGTTTAATCACTGGGTAAGTTTAAAACTTTTCATAATAAAAATTACAAAAAAAAAAAAAAAAAAACACTTGGTCTCAATGCCTTGGAATTTAAAGCTGTAAGAAAACAACTTTAGAATAACCCACACATTTGAGTTAATCCATTTTAAAAACGTTTTAATCAAAGATTTTACCTTTTTTCTTTCTCTTTTTTGGTCTTACCCAAGGCATACGGAGATCCAGGGCCAGGATGGAATCAGAACCGCATCTGTGACCTACACCACAGCTGTGGCAATGCCAGATCCTTAACCCAATGCAATGGGCTGGGGACTGAACACCAGCTCAGGCCCAGAAACAAGCAATGCCAAAGAAATAAGCCGGATCACTAACCTATTGAGCCACAGTGGGAACTTCAAGATTTTACCTTTTTTAATCAATGGCTTGTTACCACAGCAGACACCTAGTTTGGCTTTTTAACCTCTGTCACATTTATCCCAAAACACACCTTCAAGGCACAATACTACTGTGCTGTGCTTTATACAGCAGCAATATGTAGAATGTTCTACCTCAAATAACCCTCTAAGGTTTAAAGAGAACTGTATAGCAGAAAACCCAGACTGGACCTTCAGAAATTACTATTCTGTCTCATTTTTAATGATACTTCTAAACAATTCAAGGAAAGCATTAATTTTCCAAAAATAGGCACAGGGCTATGCATCAGATGACTTGAGTTCTTGTGCAATGTCTAATCCTATCAACCAGTCTGACCTTGACCAAGCTGTATGGTGTAGTCCAAAAGAGCCAGTTTGTACAAGGTCTCAAAGTCAAGTCTTATTCATACCACTTAGCGGCTGAATGGCTTCAGACAATTATCTGAATTATCGGTGATAATCATCTCAGTTTTCTTAACTGAAAAATAAAGTTTGGAACTCCTACCTCACAGGTCCTTAGGATGACCAAATGTGATTGTAAGCAATATATTTTTAGAACAGTAAAGTGGTAAAGATTTACATACCCTGGAGTTCCCGTTGTGGCTCAGCGGAAATGAAACTGACTAGCATCCATGAGGACGCAGGTTCGATCCCTGGCCTCGCTCAGTGGGTTAAGGATCAGGTATTGTCTTGAGCTGTGGTGTAGGCTGGCTTGTGTTCAGCTCCAATTCGACCCCTAGCCTGGGAACTTCCATATGCCTGAGGCCCTAAAAAGACAAAAAAAAAAAAAAAGAACTCCATACCCTGACAGCCCCTGCCCCCTCCTAACAGTAAGGCACTGATATTAAAGATCATTGCATTCCTCAGAAAGACGATGGAGAGCCACTGCTGCCAAGCAGTTTGAAATACTGGAGGGAAAATTTTCCTCATCTGTAAAGGGAAAGAGCTGGAAAGTGAATTCAAAAATCTTTCTATGCTAGCTTATAATCATATAATTAGTTGAAAATTTTTATTTTAAAAAAACTTTCAAGTTGTATATACATGTACATATACATATGGTTTACTTTTACTGTCAGGTGAAAACCAAAAAAGGTAACATTCTTTTAGATAAATATCAAATAACAAAACTTAGTGGTAATTGGGATTTGAAACAACGGACATCAGTGTGAATGTCATGTTCAAGTTCCTATTCAACTACAGACACATTACTTGCCTTTAAAACACATACAGTCAAATTTGAAAGGCCAAAGGAACAACTTAGCTGTCAGGTGTCTGACTGATTTGGAATTACTTTAACCCAGGCTAGTAAATCAAATAAAAAGAATCCTGAAACTTAATGGCTAAAAATAAGTAATGAAGGACATTAGTCAGATCAACAATCAGTATAAAGAAAGGATTAGAAACTCTTCTAAAACTTGAGCAGCTTAAAAAATTGTATATAATGCCAATAATATTTATATTTAAATGTAACCTTATTTATAAAGAGTCATAGGACAGGAGTTCCCGTTGTGGCTCAGCAGTAACAAACCCAACTAGTATCCATGAGGACACGGTCTGAATCCCTGGCCTGGCTCAGTGAGTTAAGGATCTGGCACTGCCATGAACTGTGGTGGAGGCTGGGAACCTCCACATGCCGCAAGTGCAGCCCTAAAATGGCAAAAAAAAAAAAAAAAGAGAGAGAGAGAGAGAGAGAGACACAGGACAACCTATTTACAGAAATACAGATAAAGTTCTCTTTCCTCTAATGTTGAAGTATGAGAAATTTTTCCTTTACACATAAAAGATGAGCAACTGCTTACTGAGCAAAAGCATTCTGGTTTGACTGTGAGTTGTTCACACTACTGATCTATGGTTCTAGGAGATACCATGATGTATTTATACAAATTAAATCATTTCAATAAGATCACAAGAATTATCCAAGCAAGTCACTAACAATTAGAAAACTCAAGAATAGAGTTTTACAACATTTGAATACATTGAAACATAGCCTACAAGCTATTTTTTACAAGGCATATTGACTTGTAATTGAAAACAGTCTCTGGCCTTTTTTTTTTTTTAAATCATAAGAGATAGTCTCTTTCATTCTCCACAACTTGGGTTAGTCTTATCATCTATTTAACTCTTTTTATATTTAAATATTCCCTCTCCTTGCTCCTGGTGACTGTCAGGTCTTACCTTCTGCCTCAGAGGGACTAGGTAGCTTCATGCACAGTGCCACATCTGCAACATTTTCTCCTACCTAGCTACGCAAAGCAGCCGGCATTCAGTTAATCTGCTGGAAAACTGGCTTTCAATGAAGGAGTATGCGTTCTCTAACTTATATTTATTCACTGTTTTTACCGGAAGAAAGTTCCCAATAGCAATCAAACCCCAAGGGAAAGAAGTCCAAAAGAAAAATAGTAACAACCTATTTGAATGGGACCTAAAAATTTGCTCTAAGATTGTTCTCTTCATTTGTCAGTATGATTCAACAAACTTCGGAGAAGAGGAAATTAAAGAAACACACTATTTCCTTTCTTTATCCATTGTTCTACAAGCTTTCTTTAAAGTTCCCAAAGGGATAAAAACACAATTCTAGGAGGTTTTTATCTATGTTTGAAGTATATCTAAAGAATAAGGATTATCCTTAAAATTCCCTGTATTTACAATGTGTCTGTGGTTGACCATATATTCTCTTTTTGAAAACAAAAATCTTCCATTATTCTTAAACCACCAATACAAATAAAATTTTTTTACTTCAAAAAAAAATGCTCACTTCAATGTCAAGTTACTTTCTTCATTAACTGCTTCTGCCAGCAGAGGGAGCAAAAAAAAAAAAAAGCCAATGTATTATTAAACGTACACTTGCTGTCAAAGTACATCCATCTAGCACTTTATAAAAGTCATAAGACATTTTATGTATGGTATCAGTAATTAAAAACAAAAACATCTACAGCTTAGAATCAGGAATTCTAGAAATTAAAAAGCAACATACAATAATGTCTTTTCATCTAAGTCACCTACATCAGGTCTGTAAGTATGTAACAAACATCTGTGCTCTGCAACTGCATTAAAACAAGGAAATTGTCATATGTCATTGGCATAGAAAAGGGGCCCTAAAGGAAGGCAAGAAGTTATACTTTAATAAGAATACTAGGACAAGTTTAGACCAAAACAAAGTCAAAAAAGGAATGGAACAAAAATGTTCTAATTAAAGTTGTCATTTTCTGAATTCATTATAATGAAAAAGAACCTTATAAAAAAAGTAAAATACTTAAAAGGACTGCTCTTGTTCCCTTTTTATTTCACTTTTTAGTTGGAATTAAAGTATTAAGGCGCATTCAAAGATCACAAAAAAGGTGTATTAGCAACTGAAATTTTGCAATAATGAAAAATCTTAACTGATGTGAAAGATACACACTTACCTAAGGGGACATTTTATGGGCAGAATCAATTATCCCATTTCCCAGTTCCCTAAAATAATCCTGTGTGATTCTAAAAAGTGCTTCATTATTACTAAAACTATTCTATAATAAGTTTTAAAAAGAAAAATTGAGTATTATACAATTTATAGCCACAAGTCATCAGCAGTACATACATGGCTGTTTCATCACGTGTAAAATAAGACCAGCACAGCTAGCCTCACACACTGAGAAAAGTACTTCAAGGGCTTACTATAGTGGCCTTGAGTGCCACAAGGTAGGTGCTTGATAAATTTCAATTTTCTGTCCCAAGGTACATAGTTCCTAAGCCTAAGTTATCTTTGCTGACTATTCAAAACCTGTTTTAGCTGATCCTCACCAAAATGAGTATTTTTATCTTGTCCAATTCAAAATTTATGTAAAAAAATTAAGACTATCACTAGATTAAAAAAAATGTAACCAACAGTGGTCTTCTGAGGTTGCAGAAATCCTATTCAGTGGCCTTTCAAACCTTCCTGGAGGGCCCCCTATTCTCCCCTTCAGATACATACCTTCATGTTCTTTCTGGTCCCATGCTCAAAATCCTATGCTATGCCTACACCTATGCTCAAAATCTTCTTCACACTTCCCTTCCACTGAAATGCATTAAGAAAACCTCGCCCAAAGGCACAAAGCAATTCAACGGCCCAGAACTCAAACCTGTTTGATTTCAGAGCCTATGTTTTTAACTATTTTGCAATATTGATCTGAGTTTGATGAACAGGGTCTCTCAGGGCTTTCTCGGGGCATCAAAATCCTAAACTGAGAAAGGGGGTTAAATTTCAAGTATCAGCAATGGATGACAGAAGACCTAGAGGGGCCATTTTCTTGCCATCACATAATCCTGTGAGCACTTCTTAGTTTGTGAAAGACAAAAAACCTGCAAAGTCAAAATTAGGGTAATTTTTTCCTAGTGTAAATTTATTCCCACCTGTCATTTTTGGCACCTTTTTTCCTAACTCACTATTTGAAACAGGTTTTGGTAATGTTTGACCTACCTCTTCCATTTCAAAGGAGTCCTTCTGCTGTGCCATTATATTTCTTATGGACGGGATCGGCAATGGCGCACATGGTTCTTTTTCAGGTGTGGACATAGGGACACTTTTCAGCTCCCTGCTATTTTCCAGGTCACTGCGGCTAGACATGTCGGAATTGCTACCTAAATCAGCTTCAGTAATACCAGATTCTTCACCCAGTTTATTCTCATGGCTCTGAGTATGCCCACTTTCAGTTTCTTGGTTAAAATTACTGTCTGCTTCTTCAGAGGGTCTATCAATGTCAGCATTGTCTGTAATAGCTGCTGAACTCCCTGATGCTTCTTCTTTAACTGTAGCCAACATATAAGAAGAATCTTTCTTCTTCACAATTTTTTGAGACTTTTGATCATTTTTAATGCCACTTTCTTCCACCAATGAAACATTTAGATTCTTTCCTTTTTCAGTTGCTGGGGAAGTACTACCTTCTCCTTTCTCTGTTTTATCAACACATAAGTTTAGTTTTGATAGTGTTTTCATTAAGCGATTTGCAGTGTTACTTCGAGTTAAAGGTGGAGGCGAGTCTGCCTCCTTGTTGGAGGTCACTGAGGGCATACTTCCAATTCTCTGCAGGGGAGTCCCAGAGACTTGGGAATACAGAGAAGAAAATGCATTGGCCACAGTAGTAAGCACTTCAATTTGACGAAAACGGCCTATAAAAAGAAAAAAGCATTAAATATAAATATATTTATGCTTACATGTAGATATATACACACACATATAGTAATAAGCCATTATTATTCAAAATTCAAAATAACTGAACCAAGATTCAAAGATTATGAAACGAAATTTTTTTTCGCTATTTAACACAAAGCTTCTCTACAGTTAAATGGAGAAAGAGAAAGATTTTTCAGTCTAAGCACTAGAATTTACATTTTGAAAAATCTGTAAGAAGCACAAAACTGCATAAAACAGAAAGGACTAGGTACTGATCTATAGCTGTGATTCTGCTTTTGGGTCTTGAAGTCTTCCAAATATTCTAATAAAGTATACTTAAGTATACGTTTTATACCTAATGGGAGGGAGGTTGAATTTATAGATCTCTTAAAGCTAATCTAAGGACCACCTAGGGACCCCATTTTTGGATTTCTGGTCAAGAGAGAAAAAATAAGCAAAGATATAACATGAAAAATCATCAAATTAGCCACAGCATTGTATATTTACAGAAATGCACCTAAAATTGACTGACTTCAATTAATAGTAACAAGAACCCTCCTCTACTTCTTTCCTTCTCCAACAAAAGCAATCTGGTGATAAGTATAAGGTTCTAGAAGTAAGCTACAGTCTAAGTCAAGAACTGGCAGGGGGAGGAGGAAAGAATAGGTAAATTAACTTCTATAAATAGAATAATAACAATTCAGAATAAGTAAAACAGCTATTGTGTTAAACGCAATAGTTAAATTTCATTACTATTCCTAGAAATTAATAAGGCTTTGAAAAATAAGATCGTGTTACTATGGATGCCATCGTTTTAAAAATAATATGCTAACATTTAAAAACCTTACTTGTTAAAGCATAATTTGGATTTTCTACTTCCATTCGTTGCATTTGAGCACTTAAAAATACTTTAATATCTATTCCTCTGGCAAATGATGATGAATTAAAAAATCTGGAAGGAATTTTAGAAGCAATATCTGGTTCATCTCGTCCAAATCCAAGATTATAAAGAATTTCTTCAGGATCTTCCTCATAAAGTTCCAACAATTCTGAAACACTAAAAAGGAAAAAGGAAATATAAAGATATAAAATGAGTTTACAGTCCACATCACTTTATAAATGAATTCATATTCCTGCTTTCCTATAATAAAATATTTTTCTAGAACTTCTGCTCTTTCAACCATTATTTATTTGAGCACCTTTATTATTGTACATTGTGTACCAAATGCGATAAATAACACTTAAAAAGGGTCTGTTCTCTCAAGCTGTTATCAGGAAAAAGAGCTAAGCCCTAAGAATACACTCAGTAAGAGACTCTTCTAAGGGGTCCCTCACCTTATTTTTTTGGTCATTTTAAAAGAGATCTCCAGTAAAGCAACTAAACAATTAAATGACAGATAGAATAAGGAGTAAATAAATTAAAGAAAAAATGAAAAGAAAAATACACTAGAAAGTTGGTACAACTTGTGTACCAAAGGATATTAAGCAGAGCATGAGTTTTTCTGTTATCTTTGGCTATCCTAGAAGAGGCAATACAGGTAACAACTGATCTCAGGAAAGTGAGGGAGGAGCTTATGTTCAACTTTTCTCTAACCACCTGCACTCAGGAAGTAGGAGGAGTGAAGTAAGGAGAGTATGGATTATACAAAGGTAACTTCTTATTCTAATTTTATTGGGAATTAAACATTTATGAACCTTTATCTCTAGTACCTGTGATAATCCAAGCTAAGATTCACTGGGGAAGATAGGAATGTTAGATACAGAACTTGAGCAGAACAAAATTTCAATTTGTTTCAGAGAAAATGCTCAAATTCCAAAACAAAAATTTGGATAATAGTTTAAACAGATCCCATAGGCACATGTATTTACTTATTTTAATATACAGTTTAAAAAATATATACTTGAGTTCCCTGGTGGTTAAGTGGGTTAAAGATTCAGTGTTGTCACTATAGTGGCTCAGATCATTGTTGTAGTGCTGGTTTGATCCCTGGCCCAGGAACTTTCATATGCTGCAAATACAGCCCCCCCAAAAAAAGAAAAAGAAAAAACAGGATTCAGAGTTACAGTGTAATTCTTGTGATAGTCAATGACTAAAGGAATACTGATTTCCAACTTATAATTTAAGATCCTACTTATAACAGTTTTGAAATCTTCTCTGCACTAAGATTACACCATTATTATTACCAACTTTCTTGACTGGTTTTGCTATACTCAAATGGATAATTTTCCAGTATAGATGACGAGCAAAGCAAAACATTACAAAATATATATATTTTTTAAATACTTTAATTTTATATGAAGATAACTCTGTACTTAAATATCAAACTTTGAATTAGAAAGGTTTATTCTGATTTTTACGTCAGAGTAACTCAAGGCCCAAGCAGAATGGAGAATTTTGGAAGCAGAAATTATTCCACTATGGATTTCATCTTTCGATCTGTTGACAGGGCTCAAAATACTTATTAGTGTATTCTAGCATGATTATTACTATATCTGTTAATTTTTATTTAATCTTAATTTTTAAAAAAGACACTTCTGTCAATTATGCTGATGCATGACACACTTTGGATTCCTTTTGACTTCATACTATCAAATTAAATTCAAGACTGAAAAAGGGATAAGGGTAGTCATCTACAACTCAACACATAATTGCAGTATAATTTCAAAATAACCTACCTTGAGACCGTTCCACTACTTTTCCCGGATCCAGTGGAATTCATACTTCTCCCCTTCTGATGAAACTGTAGTCTTCTCTCTTTGGCCAAGATATTATTGCTATAAACAAAATTAGATTTAGATTATATAAAACCTTATTTTCATAAATGTTCATTTTTAGAAAGAAAAAACCAAACACAGCTACATACCAGTTTTCATTTGGAGCATCGGTTTCATGGAGGTGGTTGGCTAAAGGTAAAAAGAATAAATGCAAAGCACAACTGTCAGCAGGACAGTAACTACAATATAATATTAAGAAAGCAAATTAGCCACATTATTATACCTAAATGCCTAATATGCCAAACTGGTCTTGGTTCATTAAATCTGCACCATTGAAGGTAATACACAAACAGATAAGAACAGAATCAGTAGCTTTTGGAGGGTGTTTTTGCTTCTGTTAACAATGTAAAACTACTTCCACTGAATGTTTAAAATCAAAAGACATATAAATAACCAATTAAATTTGTTAAACAGTTTAAAATCAGTAAGAAGATATGTGGTATATGTAGTTCTAATTACTAAATTTAAAAGCTGTTAGTAAAGAACACCAGATAAGCAAAAGCATGATTTAGCATTATTTCCATGTGACAACAGAATATATGTATTCTAATGCGGTTTCTGTAAGGCTGATAATTCACCCTAGTTACAACCAATTTTTCATGCACATACTTTGAAAATTTCTACTCATTTCAACAAAAGGTTTCTTTTAAAAACTGCCTTTCAAGTTTATCCTAGACTTACAAGTTCAAAACAAATAAATGTTTTAAATGTTAAGATTAGAGTGAGTTAAATTTACTGCATTTTAAATTTTATAGACAAATATAAAGAATATCTTTATTAATACAACAGACCTTTTCGTTTTTTCATTTCTGATTCTGATATTGCCAAGGGCATGACAGTTTCTTACGTTTCCTGTATATCCACCAGAAAGGTGTCTAACACATAGCACTCAATGAATATTTACTGTATGAATGAAAATAATCTTAACAATTTTCAGTAAAACAACATAATAGCTACACTCTTCTCTGGCACTTCCTTTATGAATCTGGCTTCCAATAAAATCATTCAATATGGATGAACAGGCAGAGCACAAAGGATTTTTAGGGCAGTGAAAATATACCATATGATATCAAAATGAGATACATGTCACTACACGTTTATCTAAACCCACAGAATGTACAAGAGTGAATTCTAGTGTAAACTATGGACTATGGGTTCATTAATTTTAACAAATATACTACTCTGGTGGGGGAATACTAATAATGGGGGAAGCTATGTATATCTGGGGCAGGGAGTATATGAGAAGTCTCTGTACCTTCCCCTCAATTTTTTCTGTGAACCTAAAACTGCTCTTAAAAAAATGAAGTCTTAAAAGAAAATTCCATATCGTGAAACTACTAAGGCAGATATCAAAAGTGCTATTTACAGTAACATTGGAATGCATTTAAATAAGGGGTTAACAGTATTGTTCAACTATACTGATTGGGAAGCAGTAAGTTTAAGCTCTTTATAGAGCTAATTCCTTTACAGCATATTAATAAAAATACAAAAGCTAATATATTCACCTACTCTAGAGTTTTCAATGTTAGAAGGTCCTAAATAAGTGATCTATCATACAGACTGATTTCAAACAGCAAAAGATTAAGGATATTAAACTCAGTGTACAAATTCACTGTCCAACTTACAATTCAGAGTTTTAATAAAATCCGTAATTCCTCTTTTATAAAAAGCACACATCAAAAGCCCAGCTATACAACTATCAATAATCTTAAAATACTAATAAAACAATAAAAATATTCTTAATTTTACACTGACAAGCTTTATTATGAATCCATAGACGAAGATTATATAACCTGTGAGAATTTAAACCTAGTGTTAAATCTTAACACAGCCTGGAATACACATCAGCATAATTATTTTTAATTTAATTCTAATAACTATTTTGTCTTTGCCCTTTAATCTTCTAAAAATCTGGAAAAAGAGGAAGTGGGAAAGAAAGACACTTGAATGCAAAGAGGAAGACAAGCTACAGCTGTAAGTCTGACATAAGGCGACCTCACACTAAAATAAACTTCAATTTAGTCTTTTCATCTATAAATATTTAAGCTTCCTTCCTTTTGTGGGACAATTCTTCCCTCAGTTATATCATTGTTTGCCCCCAAATAGTTCTTTTAAGCATTTAAGTCCAAGGAAGACATATGGAAGTTTCACAATGGTTTTCCAGAACCATTCCTACAGGTCTCCTACAGGCTCTGACTAGATTATCAACATGTGAAAGCTTCTATAAAATGTGCCTGAACCACTTTCAAGAATTTTAAATTTAGCTCTGAGGATCATAAATCTGAAAGCACTGGACTCTCTCTCTCTCTTTTTTTAATTTTAAAACAATAAGAAAATGCAGTTCTTCCAAATAAGCATACATACCTTCAGCTCCCAATGACAAATCATCCTCAAAACTTCCTCCATTTCTCACAAGCACACCTGAAAGAAACATTAGAAAGTTCATTCTGGTATTCTGTTCTTCTTTACCCCCACATAAAATCACTGTTTTACTTAAAACAAATTGACCAAGCAATATATAAGACACAGTAAAGTGTTTTACACCTGAATGTACACATAAATTATTCTGATTATATACGTTCAAGAAGAAAATATAAGCTTTCACTTATAGAAAAACTTGATTTGTAGCCAGGTAAAGTTGTCGTGAGACCCAATCTACAGGCTATTTTATATTTATCATGCCTTTAAGATGTTTGATTAGATAATGTATCTTACCCAACAGTTTCATAGAAAACCAGATCCCGGAGCAATCATTCCTTTTACCCCCTTATTTTAAGACAGGAGCTCAAGCTAGATTTTCCCGATACTATAAACGTTTTTTATATGCCTTGCCACTACCTGCACATTCTTGTTGTACTTTGAACTTTAGAATTCTGCCTTGCACAGGTGGTAAAATTTCAGGTGTGGCAATTTCAGTTAATATAAGCAAAGAAATGCTACCCTAAAGCTGACCTAATCCACTCAATATATATCTTCCTCATGTTTACATATCATATATTTGTATTTAATTAGTCTTCATAACATCTAACTGGACTATAAAAAGTTTCCCATTCTGGAAAGGTCTGGTAATTTGTTTAAATGCACCACTGTTTTATGGTTCATGACAAGGTTTCTCCCTTTTAGCTTTTAGCTTAGAATGCATATTTTATAAACATGAACACCACTTTTACACTTCATATACTTAAACACACACACACACACACACACACATACACACATACCTTTCACTCAGAGGACAAATAAAGTAGGACCCTCATAAAGAACAGATTTAGAAAGGCAACTTTCTCTTACCTTTGAGTGTACTACTGCTCTGCTCATCCAGTGAGGCTCCCAAAGGGGTACTGAAACCACAAAAACACATAAACCCTAGTCTTGAAAAGCTGTCTGGAGAGCTGTCACTGCACAGCCTTACACTTCAAGGGTTCTAGCTATGCAAGCTTCTAATCACAGTTTAACTCTCCTCCCAAACACACATGGAATGCAAGTGGATTACATAAGTAATATCCTAAGCAAATACCAATCATCAAGTCAGCTCACCAGGAATGGTTTAATTACATGTCTGATCTGCCAGCAATTAAGAGCAAGAATGGCAATTACAAATGACATGAATTGGCATTTTCTTTACAAAAACAGAAAAAGAAAAGATAATGACAACAGGTATTAAAAAAATACCTACTCCCCTCAATCCCTTACCTAGAAACAGGAAGCAGAATTAAAAGAAAACAAATCTTTATCTCAATAAAATGAAAAAGTTAGAGTTTAGTTAAAAATGAGGCTCAACAGTTTTCTTAAATCTCAGTTAGTATTTCAGAGCACAACTCAGTGCCTCCCTTTCCCTAACTACTGTCTTCACCATACAAATGGTGAAGATGGGGATTTATTTTATGCTTTTAAATTTTAAAAATACATTTTCTTCATTTAACTCTGAAAAGAAAATTACTGAAAAACTGACTTGAGAATCAACTTTAAGAACTAGCCTTTACTAAAATTCTTTCACATTCTTGTAGGTCAAACACAGATAACACAGAAATCTTTTTAATAAAAAATGGTTTTCATTTCCTTCTCAAAATTAAGTGAAAGAAACAGACTGTTTTACTATAAAACTTGTATTTTGTAATAATAAACCTTTTGTCAGTAACCATTTATACCTGTTATAAATTTGCATCATAGGAAAAATCATAAAAATATCAGTTTCAAAGAAAATTTACTAAATTGCTAATTAAATGTTAAGTTTCTGCAAACAAATATACAAGCAATGGCAGTTCTTTAAAAATCAGTGCTTTTGAAATGCAAAAGAATCATAAGCAACAACCATAAAGATAATTAAACCTTTGAGCTGTTTTTTTGTTTGTATTTTAATAAAACTCTACTTTATGCCTTCAACCGACATTCTCCTTCAAAAACAAGTCTCTCACTCTTAACTGCTCTCTTACTAATTTTATCAAAAACTCTATTCCTTCTTAGATGTTACCTTTTTCAAGCAATGTTTCCACTTAACCAAAAAAAAAAAATCAAAGCAAAGACTCTCTTTAAGGAAAGACACAATGGTATCTTTATTTAGGATATAGAAAACTAAGAAAACAAAGAATATTTGAGAATTTATGGGGGGGGAATTTACTGTCTTCAGATCATCTGTACATTAATATATAAAGTAGACAGATGCCTAACTCTGGTAAGGTTTCTAAACTGTTACAGGAAAAACAAAACAAACAAAACAAAACAAAAAACACCCTTGCATATATCCTAGTAGTCAAATCTGTTACAATAAAGCCAACAATAAACACTGTTCTAGCTTTCCCAAGTACAAATGAATGTCCCTTTTGTACAAAATAGGTGCGACTGTAAGGAACAAGAAAGAAACCTATGAAAGAAGGAAGCAACAGACTATAGAACCTACCTACATAAATCAAGATTAACAACAACAACAAAAAAATCTTATGGAATTTTCAGAGATCATGTGTCCTGGTGACTGTTACCATTCGCCTACTGCGTTTATCCTAAAAGATGCACTTATTTAACGTCTACATGATATGATCTCTTATACAATCTTAATTCCTATATATCATAAAATAAACATAACATGCTTCTTCTCCTAAACATTTTTTTTGTGTGTGTGCATCTTTAAAGAGAAGGTCCATATATTTCATCTTAATCTCAGAAGGGTCTATGACATCCCCAATAAAGGTTAAGGAGTTCTACAATGAAAAGAGTTCAGTAAAGCTCCAGGCAACTCACTAAAACAGGATTTCAATAAAGTAGTGACCAATATTGCATGTCTTTATGGGAGAAGAATAAATTGGCATATATGAGATTCACTTCTCCCTTCCTCGCACCCAAAACTTTCCAAACTCTGCTACTTGAAAAAAAGACTAAGAAAAGCCCAAATCTAGATAGCAAAAAATATGTATAAAAGCAAACACGTTAACAAAAGTTAAAAAGTAAACATTCTTTACGAGATCTTATAAGTAGCAAATAAGTAGGAAAAAATAATTAAAACATGAAACAAGCACATATTACTGTGGTAAAATATGATTCATCTCCTCTGTACTTTATCAAACATTTCTGTACCAGTTGCCAAAGCGTGTAATTAAACAGATTTATGCAGCCTGAATGCCTTCAAAGCTCTACTTCCCTTCTGTGAATTCCAGTGCCATCTGACAAATGCATGTCCAAGTAAACTACAATAAAGTTAGCTAATTTTCATTGCTCTCCAAGCAGAATTAGGCACCAACATAAAGTTAAAGCCCAGTTAGTATAGTTAAGTAAATTAAACTCATCTAAAACACATTTGAAAGTGAAATAACTGCATGCCAGATGTACTGATGTCAAAACAAAAGCAAAATAAAATACCGTGTAAAATGTGAAAACCCCTTCAAATAAAAATATGGCAAGCATGATAACACAATATGATTATCTGTTTTTACGTTTCTGATCTTTGATGCTAACATCATGCACAGGAGCTAAACAGTCCTAACAACTGTAAAAGTCAACACGGTCACCAAATAATCAGCGGTCAGAGCACTCCCATTTCTAATCGCTTAACGGAGGAAGCTATCCGCCGGCTCACTTTCCGGTTTACAGCTTACAAAGTCCATGGGACCCGCAGGGACGGCGGCCCGAATCACTCGGCTCGGGCGTCCCATCTGCGTGGATCTCCCTCCGGGACGCGAGCGGCGCAAGCGAGGACTCACCGGCAGTCCTTGAGCCATATCGCGATCTTCTCGTTGGGCACGTTTCCTGCGGGGGAGAGCGAGGGGACAGCACGTTACCGACCCCCGGGGTACTCCGACGGCACGGTCAACCCGGACACCCGCAGGTAGGAAAATGTGATGGGGGCAAAATGTAGCCTAAACTACACGTCTTAGGGACCATCAGAAGGGAAATGATGGCACCGGGGTGTCTCTGTTGACTCTGAGGACGCCTTGCCAAGCGCGCGCGTTTAAAGGTCGGAAATGTCCCCCCTCTCCTCGGCCTATCAAGCCCAGGAGGATCGTCCACAACTCACAGCAGTCGCCCAAAGCGCACGAGACTTTCCCCGCCCGCCAGTCCGAACGTCCCCGAGCTGCCCGCCCGCCCGCTGCTGCCGGGCGCACCGACCTCTCCCCGCGGCCGCCGGCAACTTCGCTCCGGGGAGGTCCTCCTCGTCGTCCTCGTCCTCGTCCTGCGTCGTCGCTTCTGTGGACAGGTCCTCCGTCTCCGACGCCTGCCAGGAGCCGCGGCACTTGGCCCAGGCCTTCCTCCTGCGACTCGCCACTTGCCACTCCAGTTCCTCCTCCGCCTCCGCCGACGCCACCAGGGGCCGATCCATGGCTACACCGGGGGCTCCGCAGACCCAGCCGGAGCCTGTGAGAGACACGGCGACAGCGGGGACCCCCGCCCCTGTCAGCGCCCAGCCGGGCTGGGGGCCCGGGGGAACGGGAGCGGGCGCGGGAGGAGAAGGAGGAGGAGGGGACGGGAGGGAGGGAGGGAAGGAAGGGGAGGGAGGGGGCGGAGGGCCAGCGCTTCACATGAAGCCGGCCGGGCGCGGCGCGGGAGCGCGAGTGGCCCGAGCGAGCACGGCCGAGAGCCGAGCGCAGCCGGCGCCCGCTCCCAACCCCCAGCCTCCCGCCTCCCGCCTCCCGCCTCCCGCCTCCGCCAGACGCGCCTGGGGCCTGGCCGGCAGCAGTGCTTCAGCGCGCCCCTCCCTCAGCAGCGTTCCACGCCCCCTTCCGGCCGGGGGCGCGCGGGCGGGGCGCGCGGGGCGGGGTGGGGCGAGCGCTGAGTGGAGGGACTCGCTCCCCGCCCGCCGCCGCCGCCGCCGCCGCCCGCGGGGTGGGCGAGGTTTGTTTGCATGTTTGTAGCTCAGTAATCTTTGCTCCTTTTCAAGTGCCACTCTCACCCCAAAAATGGAGAAATGGGGAAAGGCCAAGTTTCACTAAACACCCTTCCTTGCCGCGTCAAAACAAGTGTCTGCCTGGGCCCGCTGAAAGTTACTCTTGGAGGAGTCCAGGGAGTTGTGACGAGAGATAGGAGAAAGGCGCACGATTGGTATTTCTTGTCCAAATTGTCAAAACTGGAAAAGACCAAGCTCCGTGGATTGCTGCTTTTCTGCTTAAGAAAGTTATTTATCGTGGTTGTGTTAAGTATGAAAGTGAACTGAGAAAGAGTATTTAATCTGGAAATTACGTATTGAGATTGGATGTAGAGACTGAAGGAAAAATAGAGCAGGGAACGCCTGGGAAAAATAGAAATATTTCCTTGGATTGTGTTAGGGGCTACATGGGAGCTCATTGTTAAAATGGCTCATTATGATGACCCATGGTGGTGCTGCAAGATACAAATTATGTCAAGGTTTAGAACTAGTTTTGAAATGAGTTTAAGCATCTCTCGATATTTTTAAGACCTCATTAGTAGAAAGACCATAGAGTCCCCTTCAACATCGGACAGTGGTTTACCAGTATCATGTCCAAAATCCAGACCAACTTTCCGGAACCATTACAGTATCACTCTGGGCCTTATACTGTGATACATAAGGGGGTACTAGAACAGTGATACTAGTATGGCACCGGCTTGACATTTCACTAGTAATCTTTTCTTGAATCTTAAAAACTTTCCAGCCTTCAAGAGTCCAGTAACAAAATGTAGCTAACAGTTTAATGGCCCTTCAAAACAGGCCAGAGTCTAACTGTCTGTAGGAAAGGCAAGCAGGAGAGCAAGTGAGGGCGGTATCTGGAGAAGGCACTGACAGGGCTGGACAGAAGCCCCAGATAACAAAGTATGCGGTCTTCGCAGTTTCACTCAGGGTGGTTATGGACCCCAACCTATCCAATTCCAGCATTCTCATATGCTGTTGTTGACTCTCAATCCCTTCCTCTCAGTTTGTTCCTGTTCTTTCTGTCCAGCACCTTCATGATCTGCAAGATCCAGCTGAGCCAGAACTTTCCCCCGACTACATCTTTCCACCACTCCTGGTCATATCTCTCCCACAATTCCCTGGTGTACAAGGGAATATTGGTATCCTTTATTTTGGGACTGAACTGTGCAGTAAATAATATGACTGGCTTCTGCAGGTATGTTTGACTTCCTAGCCAGAGATTAAAGAACTGTATTCTATTTTCTTCTTGCACACTTTACACTTTTAATAACAGTGCTGATCCCACAAGGAACATTGAGTTCTCTTGAGGTAAATTTTCTATGCTTTACATTCTTTAGAATGGACAAATGGATAAAATACTTGCTTTCTGTTGTTTCTCTGTGGCTCATTATCTTTAATTTGGATGTTTAAATACCTTTAGACAACAAATTTTGAGACTAATGAACCGTATTTCATATTTAAAAATAAAACCAAGTGAAATAATAAAGATGGGAAAAATGCCAGCAGGTAAGCCTAGAATAGAGTACAGTAATTGTTGAATCTCCAATAGCGCAATTTTATGTTTTCTAATACGTGATAACTAACACAGAAAGTTAAGAGTACAGAAGTAACGGAGAAGGAAATCCTTGAAGAAGCAAGCTATTTTGAAAAGTAAGGGCTTTTAAGGGAGTTCCCATCATGGTGCAGTGTAAATGAATCCAACTAGGAACCATAAGGTTGCAGGTTTGATCCCTGGCCTCGCTCAGTGGGTTAAAGATCTGGCGTTGCTATGGCCGTTGCATAGGCTGGCAGCAGTAGCTCTGATTAGACCCCTAGCATGGGAACCTTCATACGCCACGGATGCTGCCCTAAAAAGAAAAAGAAAGGAAAAAAAAAAAGGAAGGGATTTTAATTGTATTCTCAACTTTGAGATTAAAAAAAAAATGCCCAAGGGGTTTCATTTATTCAAAAATGAATGCCACCACACATGAGGAGAGTCTAGCTGTTTGCTTGCTTCTTCAAGGATTTTTTTTTTCCAAACAAGTACTATATTGTAGACCGTCTGCCAACCTACATTGCACAAGTTCTACATAAAGAATAATATCTGAGTTATTAATGCCTACAAGTTGGAGAAAGGAAGAAATTTATATTAGATGTGGATAATCCTGTTGGAAACAGTAGGGTCTTTGATGTCAGAATGAAGTTTGAAATCTGTTTCTGTCTGTTTCTAGTTGTATGGCCTAGGGTTAGGCAGCTAATATCTCTGGCTATCATGTTCGTCATCTGTGAAATAGCAATCATGATAACTACCTTCCCAAGGTAATGTAAGATTTACATGAAGTAAGGTAGATGCTCAGTATAGCTATTGGAATTATTACATTGTAGAAGACAAAAATCAATTTCATATTGAGGGAGTATTCTTATAGTAAATGGCATCTATCTTCATGCTTATGCAGCTGAATTTCTTTAATGGTATACATTCAGGCTAGGACAGAAAACATAATTAGGCAATTTTAAGTGGAAAAGCATTTGTCAAAAGAGAAACCTTATGCTGTTTAATTATATAACTTATTTTTTTGATTTCTAGGCCTTAACACATACCTCAGAATTACAAAACAAGATTTACTATTGGGTAAACTAAGGCATTTTGGTTCTAGTTAAGGTATTGTTTCTTCAGTATTTACCTAATTAAAAATTTGGAAGTTCCCATCGTGGCACAGCAGAAATGAATTCAACTAGGAACCATGAGGTTGCGAGTTCGATCCCTGGCCTAGCTCAGTGGGTCAAGGATCCTAGGTTGCAGACATGGCTCAGATCTGACGTTGCTGTGGCTGTGGCGTAGGCCAGCAGCTATAGCTGAGATTCGACCCCTAATCTGGGAACCTCCATATGCCGCGGGTGCAGCCCTAAAAAGAAAAAAAAATTTTATTTTGTACATCAGAATCTTAATAATTAGGAATCTGATCAGAGGGAGGTATGATGTTGCAGTTTACCAACCTGAAATATAAAATGCCGGTTTGTTTATTCAGTCTGCCATTCTACCTGCCTTACACTTTCCAGATTCTGTTTGTCTTAACGATAGAATTGCCTAGAGAAAATAATTCTATATAAAATAAATTGGGGAAACGCTGCTTATTATATTCTTGCCTTTCCAAACCTCAGCCCAGTCACAATGACTGTTAAAAACTTGAGAAGTTCTCAAGATTTATTTAAAAAAAATAAAACTGTTTACAGATCCTGGTGTCCTAACTAGTGGTTAAGAATTCAGGGTTGTCACATGCCCCAGGCATGGCCAAAATTTTTAAAAAATAAAAAAACTGTTTAACTCATCATTTGTAAAACTCATTTCACATATAATATTTTGGGCCCCTTCAATGTAGCTATTAACATTTCCAGGGATACCGGTGTAATGATTTACAATAGGATAAAAGGGGATGAAACGAAGATGTTACTGAACAAATGAATTCCTCCAAAACTTTCAGAGATTTATTTACAAATCATATAATTGAACTATGTGGAATGGTGGTTAGTCTGACTTAGATTGGTTTTTTGATACATTCCATTAAGTCATTATTAGCCATTAAAGTATTTCTGGTTATTGTATATATTTTAAGGTAATAAAATTGCATATTTAAGGCCTATAATTTAAACCTATTACTTATTCTTTGAATTTTTCCACATTGCCAGAAATTCCTATTATACTAATTCATTGTCCTCTTAAGTAAGCATTAACATGGCATAACAATCGGCTATTTTGATTTCCCTCCTTTTCCCAAGTATACACCAGAAGAAGAAGTTATTAATACCACTGGAACTTTGCCTTGCAAATTATTTACATAATCTGGATAAGTTTATAGGCTTTCTGATTTGTGCATGTTAAAAACTTGTCATGTATCACCCATTTCACCATTCCTATATCACAGTTTCTTCATTTTGCCACATAATGCTAAATTTACCCTCCTCTAAAACCTTGTTTTCTTTTCACTGGCTTAATTCTCTGGTGTTTTCTGAGCAACAGGTAAGAATGGCTCATCTGTTCTTCATCAACAATGGAGTAAAGCAAAATTATGTAACAGAATAAGCTTTATTGGTCTGCTTCATAAATAAATGAAACAACTCAAAGGAGATTTTGAAATCCTTATAACTGGACATAGTAACAAAATGTTTTTAATTCATCTGTGAAGCTTTAATGCTTGTGTATAGATCAGTCCTTTTCTGCTTTTTCTTTTCAGTCCTGCCCTAAAATACTGCTTTTAAAGCTCTCTGACACTTTGAATCATAAAAGTTTTGGAAAGTTATATCTACTATATCAAATGCTCAGTGTATGCCACTTGATATTAAACCTTTTTCTGCAGTATACAACAGAACAGGAGGATGTAATTATTGAATTTTCCAGTTTTAACACTGTTCTTTTGCATAATCAACTTATTGATACACATTTTCTTCCTAACTTAAGATTAATTTCAAGCTCTACGTTACCTGTATGACTCTTCTTAAGTGAAGGTATTTAGAACTTTAAAAAAAATGATTTCATTATACATATATTTGGAATTATATATTTACATGTAAATTTCTCCTTCCACATCAGAAAAAGAGGTTAGTGACTAGAGGAACTATGTATTTGTATAATACTGATGTATCTTTCAAAGCTTTAATTGTTACAGACCTCATAAATAGTTTTTTAAAACACACCATGTGCACTTGTGCATGCGCGCGCACTCCCACACACACACACACACACGCACGCACGCACGCACGTGCACGCGCGCAATGTCTTTTTAAAAAAATCTGATGTGTTCCTGAACCTGAATAAATATAAACTGCCCTGGCCTCTCCTACCACATTTCCCCTCTCTAATCTCCCTTCTGCAGCCCCTTCATGACCACCTTAGAACAAACACAATCTGCATTCAGAACAGGACCATTTACAAGTTGAATGGAGTTATTTTGGGTGAGTCATTGAAAACACAGTACAAAACCTTTCCTCACTCACCAGAAATGCATTTTTAAAATAAAGCCAAAGTGAACAAGGCTTGGCAAGTTTGAGGGTGGACAAAATGGAGAGAGAGCAGGGTTTCTGCCAGACTCAGACAGGATTCTGCTAAACCACTTTTGGCTATTCTTTACATTCAGCTCCATCAACTTTCCTTACCATCACTAACCAAAAAGTACAAGATTGAGCAGGTAGGACACCAAAATAAGGGTACTCAATCTCAACCAGCACTGTGACAGTGGCAGAGCCAGTATTTCCCTGAGAGCTTAGTGACAGTTTTAAATCCCTTTTGTCCCCCTTAAATCAGAAGCTTTAAGATGTATCCACTTAATAATCTTTCTTTTGATTAAATCATTTTGACAAATAATAATAATAGGCAATTTTTGGAAACTTGTATATAGATTCAGTATGCAATTTTTTAAATTTGCTTTTAAAATAAGTGAAGTTCTATGAGAGTTAATCAGACAATAAAATACTGAAATGGAACCATAGAGACAGAAAATAATGACCTAATTCCTAAGAACTTTTAAATTGAATTAATATATATCTATACAATGGCTTGATAAATTTTGAATTTTAACATGCAGATATTCAGGATTCACGTATCAGTATAGATTCTTATTTTTCTATCTATAAAACATATTACTCACCCTTTCTCCTTCAGAGAACTTTCTAGCAGTAATAAATACAACTGATTACTCTTCTATAACCTCTTACAAATCAGCTGAGGCTCACATCTTACGAATGAGGAGAAACCTGGAATGAACAATGAGGTATTCTTAATATATAACGGTAATTCAGAACTCTTTCGCTGTAAAATTTGATAGTCCCTGAAAGTCATCTTTGACAAAGGTTGACACAGCACATTACTGTGTGTTAAGTAATACATACTTTAGAGAGACCTTCTCTTAAAAGTGTTCCCTGTTCACAGAGTCTATCCCAAGCTGTAAGAATAAGCCAGACTCTAGTGAGTGTAATTATATAAGTATTCTCCTTGAACTCCCTGCAGATTATCAGTTTCCACAGTCAGGGTGACAATTGTTGGTTAAGCAGAATGAAAACTCTGTGTTTGAAAGTTAATCTGGCTGTGGGAGCACTAGGGTCATAATAAACAAACACGTATTTCCTGCTGTAGTTAAGAGCACAGCAAAGGACTCTGGTTTCCCACATTTGGGGAAATTTTTTCCTTTTGTGGTTAAGCAATTGTTTTAAAATTGTAAAATAAGTACTTAGCCTTCAAAGCTTATCTCTTCTGAGAATGATTTTATTGTATTTAGTTGTATTGAAATATAATCTACATATGATCAAAAGTTAAAGGAACTGAATATCTATTGCTGGGAACCCTAAATTAAGGACTGCTCCACAATCTTCTTTTAAAACAAAAGTAAACCAAACCTCCATTAAAAGTTCTTTGGGGCAAGAAAGTTTATTACTGCTATTAGGTAGCATATTTGGTCTTGATTATATTAGTATTAATCCAACAGTTTAAAGTTGTGTTTCTTCATAGATGGTTATTAAATAAAAGAACTACAGGGTAAAGGTCAGCATGCAGGTTGTTTGCTTAATTTTTTAAACAATCCCCTGAGCCTATGTCTTTCCAATTTTTTTTAAACAAGTCAGCCAAAGTTGGCATCTTAAAACCTTTGAAGACTGTAATTACACTAGCGCTGAGATTCAGCTTGGAGAGATGCTATTAGAAGAGCATTATTATTTCAGTGGACCCAAGGAAATAACAACGTTAAAGATGGGTACACTTGATTACTTTGTGCCAGACACTGTATTTAGGCCTGGATTTAAAGTGTCTCATTTAATACAATTTTATGAGGGCTTGTATTATTCTCACTTTACAGATAGGGAAACTGAGCTTCAGAAAGGAGAATACTTGCTCCAGGCCACATACCAGTAAGGGACAGAGTGGAGCTAGGGCTTTTCCCCTGCAAAGCCCATGTTCTTACCAAGACCTGTGACTGTCTTATCATACGAGGTCCATTGTTAGAGAAACATTAGCAACCGCTTACTGCCATCAAAGTGAGAGAATTCTTACAGCTGATGGGAAGAAGGTCAATGTGATACCTTAAGCGGAATGAGTCCTGAGAGGCAATTACCGACTACAACTCCCTCATTTTGCAAGGAAGGAAAACTGAGCCCAGGAACTTTAAGAAGACTGCCCAAGATCAGCCATCTTACTTAGTGATGGAATTAATTAAAGACAATCTCAACAGTCTTACAAACATTGATAAAAGCAAAGGTAGAAAAGTCTTCAACTAATTTTCTGAAAACAGAGAATTTAAAAACAAAGGTTTTAGTGTCCAGGCTTCTTACCAACATATAATATTACAGAAGTAAAAGTTGATACTTCTGTCCCCAAATCTGTAGCTCCACCTAGCCGTATCTTTGGAGAGGACTCAAGGCTGGAGACAGTGAGATCTCTGCAAACAAGTATGTTATTCAGCTCATGTTTGAATCTTTCTGAGATAACATCCTGTTCTCTATTAGATACAAAAGCACAAGACTATAACATCCCTGGCCCAGCCAGATTCTTCCACTCAGAGGACTTTCCCAAAGGGAATGATGTTCATGATCAAAAAGAAGATGATTTTGCTTCTTAACCTAAAATCTGGTCTCTCAAGCAAGTTTCAACTGCCCAATATAGGATAACATTTTAAGATTTCACTTAAAAACTACTATTTTATTTTCGCCACGCCCTCGGCATGTGGAAGTTCATAGGCCAGGGATCAAACTGGTGACAGCAACAACCCAAGCCACTTCAGTGACAATGCCAGATCCTTAACCCTCTGCACCATGAGGGAACTTCCACCAACTATCTTATTTTTCTTTTTTTTTAAAGATTTTTATTTTTTCTATTATAGTTGATTTGCAATGTTCCATCAGTTTCTGCTGAACAGCAAAGTAACCAACCCTGTCATACATATATGTATACATTATTTTTCTCACATTATTCTCCATCAAGTCTTCCACCAACAAATTTTAAACTCTATCTTGAAGAGAAACAATGTTTAGAAAGTTTTTCTAAAGGATAAAACTTCAGCCACTACTGTGACTATTTAACATAAATGATATGTATTTCAATATATTATATTTACTCATGATTTAAAGCAGGCCAGCAAAGAGCAGATAGTATCAAGTGATTCCCAATAAGATGGTTTTTACAAAATCACTCTGTAATTTATACAATGGCATCTGCCTATATTGATTCTCAATCTGAGCAATGACATAAAATGAGATGTGCCATCTCTAATAAGGAATCTTTCCCAAAGTCGTTAAGTATATCACCTTGCGTTCTCTTTAGGAGGACCTCAGGAGAAATATCTTCTTAATTTCGTTGCATGAAGAGTTGAAATTACAGGACATCTTTTTCTTTTAAATTTCATGGGCAATGGGAGTTGGATAACTGACAAAGTTCCTATTTTTATAGTGGCAACTAGAAAATTTAGAGCCAAATGTGTGGCTTACCCATGATACATGAGTAGGTCATGATGGTATGCATCTTAAACCTTATTCATAGTTTAATTCTGTCCCCACCCTTGTTTTCCTTTTTTTTCTTCTTTCACTTTTTTCTCAAAATAAATGTATAATTTTTGATATTTCCACAGCATGACAAAGCATAGCTAAATAAAATGTTGAGAATATTATGCAAAATGATATGTTTACTATACAAATATGTACATTCATAGAGGAACATTAGGAGGGAAATAACGTTCTGTTAAATAACATTATGGCTAAATTATTTTATTTTCCAAACTTTTTGAAATTGTATTTACAACTTAAGGAGAAAAACTTATTTGAATTTTGGAAGCTTTAGGTATTCCAGAGGAAGAAGTGTGGGAGGTATGTACCTGGCCCCATGAAATGTACTTCAGCTTGATTATGTTAAGGCACATATGAAACTGTCAAAAACTGAAGTTGAAATGGTAGGTGAGAGCCAAATTTTAAAGGCCTTGGTGTGCTATTCTAAGGGAGTGTATTACTGCCAGTGGGAAGTTGGAAGCAGCTTTCAGTTTTTAACTAAAATGCTTTATTGAAAGATAACTGTAACTACATAGTGAAAGAATAAGAGCATGGGAAGTCCTGAGGCAACAGAACTAGTTAGGAGGTTTATTGTTATTATTATGGGGGGGGGGAGGTGTTAGGAGGCAGGAGGTTTAGAAAGACTCAAGTTAGACC
Source organism: Catagonus wagneri (assembly GCA_004024745.2). Lineage (NCBI taxonomy): Eukaryota > Metazoa > Chordata > Mammalia > Artiodactyla > Tayassuidae > Catagonus > Catagonus wagneri. The sequence continues at coordinate 34,548,635 of PVHT020000141.1, read as the reverse complement.
AGTAGAGATTTGACAGATTAGAAATGGGTGGGGAGGAAGACACAGAATGAGCCCAGGGTTTGCTTTCCACTTCAGGTAAATGGATAGATATTGGTGTCATTCCACATGATAGAGAATTTAGAATGATTAGGCATGTGTAATTAATTTGTTTGAGAGTAAGGAGAAGAAGAGAAGAAAGGATATGAGCTCATTATTGGACATATTGGAAATAAGGTATTTATAAAACATGTAAGAGATATAGCCCCAAGCAATCAGAAATAGAGTACAGAGGTAGAACTCTGGGTGCAGGTTTGGCTTAAACATTGTAAGGGTGTGTGTGTGTGTTTGCAATCATTAGTACCAGACAGCCATTTTTTCTATATGATCATGGTCAGCCCTTATCCTTTCAGCTCACTTTATAGGTATCTTTATAGATTTTGTCAGGATTCACTATTCTTTTTTCTTCTTTTTCTTGATCTTACATTTTCATATTTTATGACTTCCCAGTCTCCTTCACTGGATTTCATTATTTTACCAGTATAAACAATTAAGTTCATACACTCTCTCTGACCGAGATGGAGAAGATTAAAAGTGAAAGAGTTCTGGGAGAAACAAAAGTTTGTTTCATGTGTTAATTCTGTGGGGTTTTTTGTTTTTTGTTTTTTGTTTTTTGCTTTTTTTAGGGCTGCGCTCAGCATATGGGAAGTTCCCAGGCTAGGGGCTGAATCAGAGCTGCAGCTGCCGGCCTATACCACAGCTCACAGCAACACTGGATCCTTAACCCAATGAGCGGGGGCAGGAATTGAACCTGCCCAGGGATCGAACCCATGTCCTCATGGATACTAGTCAGGCTTATTACTGCTGAGTCACAACAAGAACTTCCTGATGTGTTAATTTTGAAAAGCCTGTTAGACAACGAAGTGTATATATTGAATAGGCATTTGGATGGATGAGTATAGAGTTCAAGGGGAAAATCTGGACTAGATGTAAGTTTAGGAGTCACTGGCATATAGATGGTATCTAAAGCTCAGAAATCAGTTGGGGCCACGTGGGAGGACATGACGATGAATAACAGGCTGATCTGTCTCAGGAGAGTGTCTTGGGCTGCTCCACATTTTAGAGGCAGATAAATAAGAAGCATCCATCAAAGGAGGCTAAGAAAGGTCAACTGGCAAGGTAGGAAGAGGCAACTGGAAAAAAAAAAGGTTTTAAAGAAGAGGAAACAGTCAACTCTACCAACTTCCTAAGAAGCTGATTAAGACGAAGACTGAGAATTGACCTCTGGATTTGGCAATAGAGATGTTATTGCTGACCTTGACAATAATTGTGGTGGAATGGTGAAGAGTGATGCCTTGATTGTACTGGGAGTCTATAGGGCTAATTCGTTTTAGAAGAGGGAAACAGGAAATAGCTGGGGTATTCAAATGATAACAATTAATTGGTTAGATAGAACAATAGAGCAGGAAACCCATTATATAAATATACGAGTATTCAGAATTATGAATATCTATGTCTGGATATCTGGATATGTTTGGTTGGGAAAAAGCCAAGTTCTAATGTTTTAATGCCTTCGAGTTTATTCCCACTTGATTTTAATATTAGACTTTCTTACAGTTACCATCATTTCTCAGTAACACAGTGAAGAGGTAAAGATAGAAACAGTAAATGTAGACATCTAGTGAGGAGAGGATAAAGAGAAGAAAATATTTAAATGGATACATAGTGTTGAAAAAGGATTTTTGGTTATTTTTTGAGGGGAATACATAGGAATAAAACATGTTTTTGCTTAAAGATAGGAACAAGTAGACAGAAATGTTAAATATACACAGAAAAGTTAGGCATTTGAAGAGATAAGATCTTGAGAAGAAGGAAATTAATTGTAGAAGGTAATTTTTTTGAGATTGGAAAGAGACATAATTGCAACAATGCAGTTAAATTTTCAGGGGAAGGTAAAGGAATCAACACCCAGTGTCCTACTTGTACTTGGATAATTAGGCCAGATCTTCTGTTGAAGTGATGGAGTGAGAGCTATTGGGACAATTAAAGAGAATGAAGGTTTATAATAGCTGTTATTAAAAAATGGAATCAAAAGTGCAAGCGAGAAGTAAAAAACTTTTTTAACAATTATATCCTCTTTAAAGCACCTTATAAATATTAGCTCATTTATTCATTATGTCTCCATGAGACATGTTCAGTTGTTATTCTCTTTTCATAGATGATGAAAATGAGACAAAGTGGTCGTGCTATTTTGCTAAGGACACCCAGCTAGTAAGTGGAGGAGCCAGGAACTGAGCTTTATGGTCAAACTCAGAGTCTGTGCTCTTAACCCCTTTACGATGCTGATGGTAATGATACAATTTTATTTAGCAGGCTTAGGTACATAGGTGTGGAATTTCAAAAGACAAAATTTTAGATTCTATCAGGAGAGGAGCTCAGAGCTTGAGTGTGAGGATGGTAGAGGGGGCTAGTTGATGAGATAAACCACAGAATTCAGGCTAGATGGGAGAGGTAGGGCAGGAAAGGAAGAAGCAGGGTTGTAGAGAGGCTTAAAGACTTGGATCTTTGCTATTTTCCTAAGGTTTTAGATTCTTCATGAAGCCAGAGTTAGTTTGCTAAAAATAAAGAAGAAGGATAGCTGAAAGGAGCAGGAACTCTGATTAAGACGGTATGATTGTAGAGTTCCCTTTGTGGCTCAGCAGAAACGAACCTGACTAGTATCCATGACGATGCAAGTTCCATTTCTGGCCCCACTCAGTGGGTTAAGGATCTGAATTTGCCGTGAGCTGTGGTGTAGTTTTCAGACATGGCTCAGATCCCTCTGTTGCTGTGGCGTAGGCCGGAAGCTGAAGCTCTAATTCAGTCCCTAGCCTGGGAACTTCCATATGCTGCAGGTGCAGCCCTAAAACAAAAAAAGAAAAAAGAAAAAGCCAGTATGATTGTGAAATATAATTAAGAGAGGTGACACTGGGGTCTAGCACTAGTAGTAGATCACTGAAGTCCAAGTGAGTTATAGGCCTGTGCAGCAGAGGAGGGCAAGAAGTGATGAGTCCAGGGTGTTGGGTGGGGCATCTCTATGAATACTGAAGTCACATATGAATCACTCTAGATGAGACAGGAAACAGGGTGGAGAAACGGCTGCAGAAAGCAGCAGATTGCAGTGTGAGTCTGATGAGGGAATGAAAGATGGCGTGAGAGATTAGGCTGAGAGAATGAACAGGCTCCAGGCAGTGGAGTCATATAGGCCAACCGACCTTTCTTGTAGCCACCTGCCTTGCCTTGAATGTGATAGGGAAGCCACAATGGTCATTCCAACCAAGATGTGTAATCTGGCAGCATTTCCCAAGAGCTTTTTAAAGGGGTTGAACTTTTGAAATGATCAAAGCCTTATATTACCTCAGAGGTCCAACACATTAGCAAAGTAAATATTAGCACAGTTAATCTAGGCCGTATAAAACCATTATCACTTAAGTACAAACAGGGCCCTAAGCACATGGATACATTTTTAAAAGGTGGAAGAGTGGAAGGAGGAAGGGAACACAGGAAATTGAGGTTTGGCCATGGGTAACAGGAACAACTAACATAAAGGAGGAAGAAAGAGCCAGCAACCATGTACGTAGAGAACCTCTAACATGTGCCCTAGGGATAGTATAGAAAAAGGGAAATGTGAAAATGAGCCAACTTTCTGCTTTAGTTCAGAATACTCAAGAAAAATTATTTTAATAATTTTGCATACAGTGGTATGGGTTTTCCCTGATCTAACAAAGAGCCTCAGAAACAAAAAATAAAGTTTCATAGAAAAAAAAATTCCTACCCCGAAATGAGAAGGTAGACTGAATTATATACTATTATAGAACTAACTACTTACTGTTAGAGGAGATTATATTTTAGTCAACAAAAATTCAGATTTGGCTTGGTGACCTGTATCATTGGTTACCTGCTCCACCTTCTTCCTTACCAGTAGACTCCTTTTTATTCAACTGGCTGTTAGCCTCTACACATAATACTAAGAGATGGTCATCATCTTATGACCATGAGTGGAGTTAGCCTTCAAAGAAAAAACAAGATGAAAAGTTTCCCAGATTTAGGAAATAGTAATGCAGGCACTAAGTTAACTTTGAAATTTCAGTTAACAAATAATAGTGTATGGGACATTTCATTGGACGTCCTGTATGTAATCTGACAACTCAAGATACTCGGGATGACAAAATGGAAAGTTGGATAGATCCTAAGTTTTTGATGAAGTAATCGAGTGGCTGAATAACCAACTCTGGGACCACTTTAACATTTTAATGCTGGGCAAATCTTCCTTACAGTTCAGCCAGTTCTTGTTGCATTTTCTGATACTCATAGTCAAAAGCATCCTAACTAATGTAGCTTCATCAGCCCTCTCATTGAGCAAGTCAATAACACATATTGTTCAATCCTAAGTATCAACTTACAAATTCTAATTAGTATTTTCAAAAGGGTTCTTTGTGAAAGTTCTTCAGTATGAAATAAAGCTATGTTTTCTGGATTTAGAGTTGTACATCTTTGGGTAGTATTCCATAAAAATCCTTTTGGTGAAATGCGTAATGTAATGCCTTCATCTGCATAGTTTAGCTAGATTGGATGTTTTCTAAGATCTATTCTAGTTCAGAAAATATTGGTTATTATAGGATAAATGAAGGTGTTATATAAAGATGGGAAGATATTTTCTTACTTTGTTAAGCACCTAACAATAAGGTCATACAACAGTGATTATCCAGTGTTAAAATTAATTATATAACAAAGAGCTTTTTTTTGACACTTAAGAGTTAACAGAGTCAACATTTATAATATATGAGGAAAAGTGGTAATTCAATAACTCTGACATGGAGTTTCTTGAGTTATGAATACAGTTAGAATGAAGTCCTTTATCCATTTAAATACATAGTGTTGATTCTTAATATCCCCAAAGTACAAGATAACCTCTGGCAAAAGAAAATAAGACAAATGATAGAAAAATTTCTAAATGATTATATTCACAGGATTTGTGGCCACAGAAGCACCAAAAGGTTCAAATTTTCTATCCATTTCTAAAGACTTACCAAAGGGGCAAATCAGTTTCTGAATGCTCTTAAAGTTCTATTTTCTGCTGTGAATACAACCACAAGAATTCACAAACAGAATAGTTTTACCTGAACTGACCTCCCCTGGTCAATGTGGAAATGGCTTAAGCTGACATGGGGGTATACGTTTGTGTGCATGCATGCACAGGTCTGCGTGTGTGCATCTGCAAATATGTACACAATTTATGCTTATGAGCAATCCAGGGGTTATTAGATAGATCACCAAGTCTCTGTTCTTTCCCCCACACCCTTCTTTAAGGTAGATCCAGCCGCATAATACCAGAGCCAGTGAAGTCAATTGTACTAGGATTTCCAGGGCTGGGAAATGGAGGGGGCTACCAAAGAGAAGATTATGATCAGCATTGTTATTGGGAAGGCACATCAGAATTCATAATTATGCTCTGATTGGAAACTAGACATCTCATCACTCTTCTCTCCTCCCTTTCTTAGACACAACTGTATTTAAATGCAGTTCCACTCTCTTTCCTTCCTTCCTTCTATGGAAAACAAAACACTGCAGTTATAGAAACCATGCATTTTAGATAACTATCCAATCAAGACAATTCTCAATGCAAACATACTTTGGATGGATTTCCCATGCACACTTTCAATGAGCATATCAAAGTATTTATCCAGCAAAACCAGGTAATGTCCAAGAAGGAGAAAATTTTCTCCTTAGAAAAATAATTTTCTCCATATCAGATTTTAGAAAGGAGAACCATGGAACCTGTATGTATAGCCACACACCTCCAGAGTGAACTTGAGAAAAGGAAAAGAGGAGTGGAAACATTTAACATTCAGTTAGGTGATCTGAAGACATTGGAAATCAAAGAAATATATCTAGAAGTTAAATATTTTTTTGGAAATATTTTCATCTGACATTGATCTTAACCTCTATAATAGAAAAGTGTTGCTTTGAAAAATGGTTTATCTGCTTCCCCCTAAAAATTAATGATCTTAGAATAAACTCCTTCTAGGGACCATTCATTGAACTGACCTTGGTAGGATATTTGCAGTCCTCTGATTCCTTTCTTATTTATTTATACTAGGTGAAATTTTGTCTCTGTGTCTTGCATAACAAAGAAACAGAAATAAAAGTTATAAATAGAAAATGACACTTCTAAAGGGTCATTAATTCAAATATTCTTAAGGAAAATTCCTTTCTCAATTTTAATTATCTACTAATAGCCATTATTTTTCTATTCTATCCAAATAATATTTCTACCCTAAGAGATACAAATTTATTTCAAATGTCATTTCTCAAACACATAATGCTTATCAAACAAAATTTCTTAATTTATTTTCCAAGTTATTTAAAGAGGGATGATAAAAATTTTTAACAACAATATTATGTTTTTTTCCCATTAATGAATTTTATTACAGTTATAGGTGTACAAAATGATAAAAAATTTTAAGTATAGGGTGTTCCCATCATGGCTCAGCAGCTAACAAGCCCAACTAATATCCATGAGGATGTGGGTTCGATCCCTAGTCTTGCTCAGTGGGTTAAGAGTCCTGGTGTTGCTGTGAGCTGTGGTCTAGGTCACTGACATGGTTCAGATCTGACATTGCTCTGACTATGGCCAAGGCCAGCACCTGCAGCTTTGATTCGACCCCTAGCCTGGGAACTTCCATATGCTGCAGATGTGGCCCTAAAAAGCAAGAAAAAATTACATTAATATATTTTTAATTACATATATTAAATACATGTGGGTTAAGTCATGATGTATGCTTCCTAAGCTTAGTTTTGGACAATGCAATTGTGAGAGCAGTATAAAATGTCCACGTGTGACTGCTATTAGCATATGTGATTTTAAATCTCTAAAAACAATTTAGCATCTTTTGGAGTAGCACCTACACTTTTTCTACCACCAATAATTTTAAAACAGTAAAAGAAACTTCCCTGAATATTCAGATCACTGCCAGCCTGTGAACACTAAAGCATTCTTTTGCTGAGTACCAAAGGTAGTACCATATTGCCCCTATGCATACTCTAAATTTAATGTACTCAATTGCCTTCAAGGTGTTTCCTCAATATAACCCCATTTTACCAAGCCAAGCTCACAGCCCACTGACAGAAACAATCCTCCCCACTTGGATTTATCTACTTTCTCTTCAATGAACATTCATTCTTCCCCCTTCATATCTGTTGTTCTCTCCACCAGGAATGTCATCTCCTGAACCTTCTGCTCTTGAGTGGCTCATTTCCAGAAAGCTTTTCCTGAGTCTTTTGGTCCATATAGTGCTCTTACTGTCAGGATGTTCATTTAACATTCCATTGTTCTGATTTCTGTTAACTAGTTTATTCTAGTGCTTTCTTACATGCTCCACCTGTTCCTGCATTCTGAAATGTTCTAGAAGTTTACCATACTTTGTTTATTCATTGTTCATTTCTATACAATTTAAATTTCTAGAAACACTAAGTCAACAAAGTATAAGATAAAAATAATAAAACAGGATTTTACTTGCACAGAAAACTCATTCAGGCCCCTTTTCCTTTATTTTGGCACGCAATTTCTAAGTGTTTCTCATGTTTGCTACTAACAGGAACATCACTTCAAATTCAGGTCCCCTTGATATTTCCCTCTTTCTTCCATATGGTGCATGAGGTAATAGAGTGGTTTTCAAATTGTTTTTTTAGGAACAGAGTTTTGTTTTTGTTTTCCCAAACTCATTCTTACCCAGAATTTCAAATATGTAAAAGAGATGCAGCAGAATAACTCTCGTTAAAAAGATTGCAGTGTCTGTGATGGGAAAGGTGAGGGGTCCTGCCTCCTAGGCCCTTCCATAGTCCACCAGTTCCTCCTTGGAGGAATTGTGGAGGCTCTGTGTAAAAACAGTAGAAACCTTGGCCTTGGCTCCACTCTATTCTCTCTGTTCAGGCTTGCACAAGTCTCCTCAACCTTAAAAACAATGAGTTTGGGGTTCCCCTCTTGGCTCAGTGGTTAACGAACCCGACTTACATCCATGAGGACGCGGGTTCAATACCTGGCATCGCTCAGTGGATTAAGGATCCGGTATTGCCGTGAGCTGTGGTGTAGGTCGCAGATGTGGCTCAGGTCCTGAGTTGCTGTGGCTATGGTGTAGGCCGGCGGCTACAGCTCTGATTCGGCACCTAGCCTGGGTATGTCCATATGCCACAGGTGCAGCAACCGAATGACAAAAAGACCAAAAAAAAGAAAAAAAATGAACTTGATCTTCAGAGACAATTTGTGTAAACTACAAGGCCTCATAATGCAAGCAGTACATCTCAAAACAAATTAAAAAAAAAAAGATTCACACCTAGACTGTTTTGGTGTTCTATTGTTATATTGGGTCAATGTTTTTAAATGTTTTCTTATGAAAAAAATGGTTGATTAAAAATTAATATCAAGGATTGATTAAAGTTTTGAATTTGGGGGTATTAAGATTCTGGTTTGTATCTTTCATTATCAGTAAGTTTCAGTTTTAAAAATTCTCAAGCTGGGCAGCAAGAAACAATGGCCTGCAGAAAACAACAGCCTGCATAGATTAACCTCCTACAAGGATTAACTGCCCTCTGTCATGTGACCTGACCTCCTTACCCCTCCCTTGACCTTCCCCTCCTTCTTCATTGTTCCTACCACAAGTTCCAGGCATGAACTCCATCCAGCCACAGATTCCTGCCACAGATCCTAGCACCTCCTCACAGTCAGAGCTGGTGCCATCTTGAGCTCAGCCCATGCCCCTCTGATGCCTTAATAAATCTCTCTTGCTTTAAAAAAAAAAAAAAAACTATTCTGAAGTAGCATTTCAAAAGAAAAAAAAGCAGAAACCAAAGTTTGTATTCAACATTCACAACTTTTAATCTTCTGTATTCCTTCAAGCAGTGTAACATAGTGTTCCCACATAGAAACAATCTGGTATAAATATCAGTCAGATATTTGCTTTGGCGGGCGGGCGTTCACTTAACAGAATGTGTGAAGAAATACACAAACCCAGTGTCAAGCAAATGCCACTAAAGAGTACTGTCATTCCAGTTAAAAAAATGTATTGTGAAATTAGAACATTTCGTTTTGGCTACATTTTAAAAACTATTTCTTCAGGGCACTGATTCCTTTGTAAATGGAAAAAAAGTCAGGCAAAATACCAAAACAGTAAGTTTCACTAGATTCCAAGCAACCTGTTAAATAAACCATTGCTGCTTTTAACTGTAGAGTACTTAAATGTGACTGCCAATGTCCATAATTTTTTAGAATTTCTGGTTTCCCCATCAGATTAACTTGACTCAGCTATCAATATAAAAGTGCTTAGCTGTCAATTTGGCTTGATCAAAACAACTTTTGATTTTATTAATCTTTTTACCAAAATTTTTTATTTTATGAAATGATTTACATGAAAATTTCAATGAAAAGCCCAATTCACCTATGTGTATGTATTTGTGTTTATATATGTGAGTAGACATATATAATTTTAGAAATATTTATGGCCAAATAATTCCTAAATGAAATAAACTTCAAATAAAAGTAATACATTTATAAACTTACTGAAAATTAATTTTTTTACCATAGTACCCTTATACTGACAGGTTATATAAAATTTTAAATACAATTAAATTAAGACTCGTTCAGACATGTACATTCTTATTCATTTAATAAACAGCAGTATTTTGTTTTTTGTACAAGGAGATTTACTTGACCCAAATAGGAACTGAGGACTAAGATTTTGTTTCTGATACCCAGAAACTTGCAAACAATGAGGAACTGCAGTATATGGTAATTATCAGCTTAGTGATACAGGCAAATGCTTTAAAATATCACTTTAAAAATGTTGAAAAGCAAATAAGGTCTGAAATGAGTCAAAGAGGAAATTTTTTGCCTGGAGGATCAGTGAGAAATTTTTGGCCACACTTTCTCTCCCTCTTCCTGCAGCACCAACATCAACCAGCTTTTAAAGCACTGTTATTAAAAAAGAAAAAAAAAAAAATTCTGGCAAGTGTGAGGAGAGTGATTTTGACTTGGGAAAACCAGACAGGGGAAGTGTAAAGAAGTAAGATAAGAAAAAAAGGGAACTAACATTTACTGAGTCCTTAGCAGTTGAACTTTATTATGACATTATGTTTCTTCCTAAAAGGAACGAGCTAGAAAGCTATTGAAACCACCGAGGTATAAATAGGAGTAGAAAATGAACAAATAGAATTTTTTATCTTGGCTCTATTCAGTTTTGTCCCAGTTGACTGGTCCTTGAGAGAAGAATATCTAGCACCAAACTACTGGAGAATGTTAAATAAGATTTTCTTTCAAACTATATATTCATGCCTTGAATTAAGTAGGTCATCAGTGCTTTTATTTTAATTAAGCTACAAGTTACAAGAGAAAACAGGTAAATAAAGGTAATGCTCAGAAGATATATTTTGGAATAAATTTGTGGAATAACTGCTACCCATAAGCATTTGAAACTAACTACTTTTGACAAGGCCCACAAGAAATATAGTATAGCCATGAAAAGACACTTTAAAGTTGGTTGCATATTTATTCCCTTTTACAAAGATGTTGAGTTTTGGATCTTTCAGGGAAAGATTCCGTTATTTTCCTTTTTTTTTTTTTTGCTATTTTAGGGCTGCACCCTTGGCATATGGAGGTTCCCAGGCTAGGAGTCCAATTGGAGCTGTGGCCTCTGGCCTACATCACAGCCATGGCAATGTGGGATCCAAGCCGCGTCTGAAATCTACGCCACAGCTCACCTGGATCCTTAACCCACTGAACGAGGCCAGGGATCAAACCCGAATCATCATGGAACCTAGTCAGATTCATTAACCTCTGAGCCACGAAGGGAACTCCCCATTATTTTTCAATAGCTGAAATACATCAAGATAAAACCCAAAAGCAAAGCATTCCGATGATTAAAATGTTTCATTTTTAAAAAAGTCTCTAACTTTACTATGCACCAGTGTTTCGCTTATCTACATCAGTTCTTTATGTTCCAAATTAAATTTTCCTCAAATTTCTAGTAATAATAAAGGGGAGTCTGGGTTTTCCCATTTCTCTAAAATTAAATATCTTAAGAATAGACAAAAAGGCAGGCAATAATTTGAAGTTGTCTGTGCCTTCCAGAAAATCTATACTTAGTTCACGTGTACATTCAACTGATGAGAATCTATTATCATTGCTACAATTTGTGTTATTTATCACAGAATTATAGTACATCTTATCCGAAGAGGATATTTCTCAAGAAAGAACCATATATTTGTGCTCAAGTATAAAACTCCTGAATAGGAAACGATGTCCAAAAGTAAGGTTAAATCAGCTTTAGTGCATATTTTAAGGCCATAAGAATTATTTGATAATTGGTTCTGTTAGGAGCTAGCTATGTGTAAGCTAAGCTGAAATATTGACAGGAATGCACTTGCATGCCATACTAAATTAGAATTTTATTAGTTTCACTTTTAAGAGGAGACTTTTTTGAACTTCTTTGGTTCAAGCTAGTCACATCATTTTCAAAAATTCAAAATTCTAATTATTTTATTATCAACATGCATATTTTAATATCCTGCTTCCCAGAACAGAATATTGCATTAAATGCTGTGAAATTCCATATTTTACCTATTGCAATATGCATATGTCTCATAATAAATGTACATTTAATATATTGGGCATTATTAATTTTGACATCATAATGTGAGAAAAACATTTTAAAATAGGTTATTTAAATATGGTTTTTAAGGGAAAATTGCTGTAGTACAGAGTCAAAATTTTGGTTGTTATTAAGAGGTCAGACAGTAAATGTTTTAAGGCTTTGTGGCCAAAAGTTCTCTGTCACTATTCAGTTCTGCCACTGTACCACAATAGCAGTCATGGCCAATAGCTAAATGAATGAGCAGGGCTGTCTTCCAATAAAACTTTATTCTCAAAAGCAAGTGTTGGATCACATTTGTCCTCTGGGCCATAGTTTGCTGACCACTGTTGTAGAACATATAAACATTTTACATTTTCTCTCTTTGAGAAAGGTGACTGAACCACAGTTCCCACTCCTTAGAGTTAATATATATTATATATATTATATATTGAGATTTGTGAAGATCAAACACATAGGAAAGGACTTTAGAAGTATTGGTCAAAGGGAACAAACATCTAGTTAAAAATGAGTAAGTTCTGGGGATGCAATGTACACCATGGTGATTATAATTAAAAATACTGTGAATACTTACAAGTTTCTAATTAAGTAGATATTAAATGTGCTTACCATAAAAAATGAAAGCTGCAATTACATGCCATGATAGAGGTATTAGCTATGGGTAGTAATCATTTTGCACTACACTCTAAGTATCAAATCAACAAGTACACCTTAAACTTACGCAATGTTATAGGTCAACTATATCTTAATAAAACTGGGGAAAAAATAGAAGCATTTCCATCTATTAGTGAAAGGCATTGTGATCACAAACATGAAATGTTAAAATACTGATATGTTAAATGGGCATTATCTACCTGTCAAACATATCAGGATGCCCTTTTAATATTATAATAGGCGATAATTATTTCATGTTTCTAACAGTTGGAGAGCTTTGGAAAAACCTCTTATTCATGATCTTCTATTATAGTTAATTCTGTCATAAATAGGAATTTTATTTGAAATTAATTTGGTATAGTCGGGCCTTGTATTTCCAATACATGGGACCAGCACTATTTCTTTTCTCTTCTTCTACCCCTAAAAAATAGGCAGGCACTAATTTTTATCTTTCTTTTTACAGCCACACCTGTGGCATATGGAAGTTCCCATGCTAGGAGTCAAATTGGAGCTGCAAATACCAGCCTACACCACAGCCACAGCCACAGCAACACCTGATCTGAGCCGTGTCTGCCACCTGTGCCACAGCTTGGAGGCACACCAGATCCATAACCCACAGAGAGAAGCCATGGATTGAGCCAGAATTCTCACAGACACTATGTAGGGTTCTTAACCTGCTGAGCCACTATGGGACCTCCAAGGAAGGCAATAATTTTTTAAAATGAAATGTAAATCCTGTTAATATACCATCAAATCGCTATCACTGCCATATGATTTTTGGGGATGAGGAAGTCAGGAAAAAAATAAATGAGCTAAAGTAACAGTAACAGCACTTCTGTCAAGGGAAGCTTTTATCACCTTCACATGGAAAAGAGGAAGTAATAAATAGGAATTTCATGTAAAGTGGGAAATATAAGTTCTGACCCAGGCTAGACAAAGACATTCCTTTAAGTTATTTTAATGTGAAAACTGTTCAGGGTAAAAACTGTGATTTCCATAATAAAGTATCCATAGTAGATTAAAGAATTCAGATTACAATGACAAATAGTTCATGGATTTATTACATTAAAACATTGCTGCTTCAAAGGCAGCAAAGATTGCTTCAGAGTTTTAGGGGAATACGTTTTGCAGCTATCAGAGTCTCAAAAGGATCTTTATATAAATTATGATATCCACATTAAGTGTTCTTGGGAATATTATCATTCTTTAGATAGTGACTTCACTTTAAAAATATTTTATGATATATTACATAAATGTTACAGGAAACATTTCTAGTTAAGCAGGTGCATGTTATATAATTTGCATTTTTTGAACACTTTATAAGGGGAGATCAGGGTGTTTTAAAAGATAAGAAAACTAGCAATTCTAGTAACATCATCACTCATTTGAATTAGGATCAAACACCAGACAAGTTAGTGCTAATTAGATGTCTTTCTGACCTGTGTAAAAATGATTCAGCCCTCCCACATCCAGTTACCAGAGGGGGAAAAATCACCAAATTGCTAAATTATTGTTGTTTTCTCTAGGTTTGAGGATGTTCTCTCCAGATTCTCAAGTCAGGCATGGATTTGATGCATGCTTCTATATTAGTACTTCTCATATTACATCATAGATATTTTATATTTTCACACATACACCCCTAGTGCCAAACACAATGCCTGGCACTTAGTCACACTTTACTGGCTAAACTGAATGAAAGACTACACCAAGAAGAGTTGTGCCGTCACTGATATTAACAACATTAAGATAGATGATTTCTCAATATGTTGTCACCATACAAATACCTTTTCTACAAGCTGTCCAGGGAGGCATTGGATGGGCACAGTTGTCTTTCAGAATAAGGAAGGTACTGCATTAAAATTTTCTAAGGTGCCCAACCAGCTTGGATTTTAATGACTTATTAAATGTTTTTAATAGTAAACTTGACTATTAAAACTCACTATTATTTTGAGGTCGTCTACTGTTAGGAGGAAGGATTAAAGAGGCCCTTAAACCAACACTTCTCTGTAGCCCATCTACAAGGCATTAGATGTTCTATAGATGATCTACGGCTCTGAGAATGGTTAGATTGAAACATCAAAAATAATATTTTTCACAGGAAGATGTTTTTCCTTCAAAAACAAAGGAATTTTAATATATACTTTTAACATATAATAATTGGGAAGATGTTTTTCCTTCAGAAACAAAGGAATTTTAACACATAATTCTAAGGAATTTTAATATATAATTCCAAAGTTCTCTTAGGAAGGAACACCTGGAAGAAGGAAGTGGAGATTTCTTTCAATAGTTAATGAGGTCATTTTCCCTATAAAACTTACACCACCTATGGACATGTCTGACCTCCCCAGGCCTGAGGTATACATTGTATTTAAAAGGATTTTGACTTATGCCTCAAAATAAATGAGTACCAGCCTGTCCATCTAAGGGTACTGATTGTTTGGAGCCTGTGCCTTGTGTCCAAGCATTTGTACTGCCTCTTCTTGACTTGTGTTTTCATAGCCGGTTGAAGAGGACTGCTGCACCTTCTTCCCCAGTCCTACCCCAAAGTCCACATTCCAGCTGAACTGGTCTATTGTAAACATCGAATGTTCTGTGTCCTCTCTCATAGCCTTGCACCTTTGCATGCAGAATAACCTCTCCACTCCTTTATCTACTGTTTGCTCTGCTTAGGACACTCTCCACCCAATTGAAGCCCGTGGTCAAATTCCTGCCCATACTTTAAGACCCGATTTAGCTGCAAATTTGTAAGGAAGCCAGCCTCATCCCTTTCAAGACTGAGTTAAACATCCTTTTACCACTGTTCCTGGAGAACTTGTGCAGAATATTCCATTCTCTTCTTGTTTTTCTTCCTTTTAAAAGTGTTATCCTGGATGGACACAGCCAGTGTCTGATCCATTATTATACCTCCAGCAATACAAAAGCAAGGCGGCAGCATGCAGAAAGTTGTCAAAGCTGTATTAGTATTAGCGTTACTTTGGGCAAGTTGGAGTCTCTCTATGGCTTGGTTTCTTAATCTATGAAACAGATACAATTCTGTCCACTTCACAGCATTGTAAGTACTCAAACATGTACTTGGTGCCTTTTTAAAGCACTTTACGTGCATCATATCATTTATTCCTCAGCACAACCAATGAGGTAGATGGTGTTATTATCCATATTCTACAGTTAAGGAAACTGAAACATAGAAAGATTAAGTAACTTGCTCACAGATACCCAGCTAATAAAGTCATAGCCAGGATTTGAACCTGGTCAGTCTGACTCTGGGCACTTGTACATTCTGTACTGCATTTCACTTTCTTTCATAACTTCTGGAGTGTGGTTCAAATAATTGGATTGAGTTGCCAGTTCTACTAGATAACATAAAGATATTGTATTTGAGGATTTTCATCTTCATGTGTTTTCAGCTTTCAGAAGGTCTCACAAGGCAGTACTTTTGCTTTCTATTTGTAGTATATCTAAATTGTATAAATTCATAAAAGATTGTAATGAGGACAAGTCTTTTTTGTCTTTTTTCTTCTTCTTCCTTTTTTTTTTTTTTTTTTTTTTTTTGACTGTGTGAAAGTTCCTGTGCTAGGGAGCTAGGGATCAAATCAAACCTGTATCACAGCAATGAGCAATGACCCAAGCTGCTACAGTGACAATTCCGATCCCTAACGAGCTGCACTCTAACTCCAGGACAAGTCCTTCTTAAAGGTGTTTTATTCCAATTCAAGGATCAATATCAAATATTTAGAATAATTACAGCTTCTCCCCTTAACCCTTAAGTCTTTTTCATAGGTCTTAATATATAAACACATCTGATTCTTGCTTTACTTCTCATCTGATCTTGTAACTAAATGCTTTCATGTGAGGTATTACTTCTCTAGGCTTCCAAAGAATCCTAATGTATCTAGGAGGCCCCAAGCTCACTCAGACAGGAAGCCATATCCCTCTGCTTTCTGCCCTTCTTATTCCTTTAGTCAATGTATTTTTTCCTAAAAGTCTTTTTCCACAGTTGTTTGTTCTTATTTCTGTTTGCAGAGAAAGATTATCTCCCAATATAGATCTGCAGATAAGAGGTTAAACAAATGATGCTAAGAATCAAAACTCCCCTTATATTAAAATTCTCAGATCTAAACAATCCCTTTTCTGTTTCAAAACACAACAATTTAACTTTTCTTGAAGGGATCAGATAGTTGTGGGGGGTCTTGGATGTTCAGGGTTTTGACTTCATTCTGGAGTCATTGGAAAGCTACTGATCAACCAGAGGCATGATATAAAATGCTTTACAAAGCTCCGGCTGGCAGAGTTCAGGAGGAATTTAGAAGGGAGTTAGAGAATGGAGACTGCAGGTGAGTAGACACTAGGCTGTGACAATATTGCAGATGCAGGGTGTTCTCACTTGGGGAGGGGCAGAGAGAATGCAGAGGGCTGCTTTTGAAAAATAATGTGATACAGGAATCCATATCCTGTCTGATGGGATAAAGGAATCCAGGGAAAGAGGGAACAGGAAGAGTGTGGGTTTCTCGGCTGTAAGACTGGGTGACCAAAGAAAGGATGATATGAACAGAGATGAGGAGAGCTGATTTGGGCAGCAGGTATGAGAAGTGGTTTAGGGTGCTAAACAGGAGAAGAGAAAGAGAGTGTGTGAAACAATATCATGAAACTACAAATGTGTTTCATGTAAGAACAGTATATATGCATCTTATGTTACATACAAGAGCAAGATCCTTTGAGCTGAAAATTAATATATTCTAAAAACCCCAAAGAGGGAGTTACCGTTGTGGTGCAGCGGAAACAAATCTGACTAGGAAGCATGAGGTTGCGAGTTCGACCCCTGGCCTCGCTCAGTTGTTTCAAGATCCAGCGTTGCTGTGAGCTATGGTGTAGGTCACAGACATGGCTTAGATCCCGCGTTGCTGTGGCTGTGGTGTAGTCTGGCAGCTGCAGCTCCAATTCAACCTCTAGCCTGGGAACGTCCATATGCTGTGGGTGTCACCCTAAAATGATAAAAAAGAATAAAAATAAAATCCCTAAAGACATTATTTTTTAATTTTTGCTTTTTTTTTTTTTTAGGGTCATACTCAGGGCATATGGAATTTCCCAGGCTAGGGGTCGAATCGAAGCTACAGCTGCTGGCCTTACACCACAGCCACAGCAATGTGGGATCTAAGCTGTGTCTGTGACCTACACCACAGCTCATGGCAAATACCCACTGAACTAGGCCAGGGATCGAACCTGCATCTTCATGGAACCTAGTCAGGTTGGTTAACCACTGAGCTACGAAGGGAAATCCCACAAAGACTTATTCTTTTTTTTTTTTTTTTTGTCTTTTTGCCTTTTCTAGGGCTGCAGTTGCGGCATATGGAGGTTCTCAGGTTAGGGGTCTAATTGGAGCTGCATAGCCGCCGGGCTACACCACAGCCACAGCAACGTGGGATCTGAGCCGCATCTGCAACCTATACCACAGTTCACGGCAACGCTGGATCCTCAACCCACTGAGCAAGGCCAGGGATCGAACCCGCAATCTCATGGTTCCTAGTTGGATTCATTAACCACTGAGCCACGATGGAAACTCCACAAAGACTTATTCTTAAATTCCGTTTCTCCTAAGTGATTTCTAAATCATAAAAATATGTCATTAATTTTCTAAAAATAGGACATCCGATTTAATCTCATTTTAAAAAACTAAGAATGTTTTTTGAATATCCAGCAAATATTGAGACACATCACATAACACTTCTTTCTAGAAATGACATATTTTAAAAAATGATCCCTCAAATACTCCATTGACCTTAAAAGTCTTTCATAATATATTCTTTGTCTAGTGAATGAATGAATGAATGAATGAATAAGAATATACGGGCAGTGGACAGTCTTTTTTTTTTTTTTTTTTTGTCTTTTTAGGGCCACATTCGTGGCATATGGAAGTTCCCAGGCCAGGGGTCGAATTGGAGCTGTAGCAGCCAGCCTACACCACAGCCACAACAATGCAGGATCTGAGCTATGTCTGTGACCCACACCACAGCTTAAAGCAACGTCAAAACCTTACCCACTGAGCAAAGCCAGGGATCAAACCTGCATCCTCATGGAACCTAGTCAGATTCATTTCCACTGAGCCATGATGGGAACTCCTGTCACTTTTAAACTGTACAAAGGCCATCAAAAATAAAGATGTCAGTTATCCACATTTGTTAAGAAAACGCTAAGGGAGTGAGAGCCAATACAGAAGAGCGTAGGGTCTAGGAATATATCTTATATTGCGGCTACACTTAAGGTATAGAGAGAAGTGTGAAAGTCAAAGTAGAAGGTTAGGGGATATCACAGAAATATGAGGGCACACAGAATAAAGGGTGGACTATGGTGGTAAATGCCATAGAAGATCTAGGGGAAGTTGGGGTAGAAAAAGTTGCTGATCATGTGTTCATTCCAGTGGGAAAGCCAGTGAATAGGAGAGGATGGAAATTGTGCTAAAATAACAACAGTGGATATATGCATGAAGGAATTGTGTTACACAATTCGGCTTTTGGCCTTTGGCCCACCTCGCAATTTACAACATTGGCTTGGTTCACACATGCAAGTAATTGCAGATCAGCCCTCACCTTCATTCTGCACCCTGGTGATATATATAGTTTACTTAAATTCTCAGTGCAGCTGACCATGTATCATTGTGCCAGTCACAATTTGGGAACCTTTCTTTATTTGCCAGGTATTGTTTGAGCATGAAAAAAATAAAACCAAGTGACGCAAGTAGCTTTTCAGTGGCTGTATTGTTTGTCTCAGCTATGATTGGATAAAGTCCAATAATACCTGTAGGATAGGCCCAGACATAAATAAAAAAGAAATGCGTATTTTGAAAGAAACTTCTAGAAAAATCACATGATTTCATAACTTTATTTGACCTTAGAGGTCAGAGCCCAGCCCCTCATTTACAGTGAGATAAACATAAGTTCTACAGAGGTCAAATGACCTCCCCAAGCTCACCAAATTAGTTATTGGCAAAGCTGGAACAAGAAGTCAAGTGCAATTCTTGTTCGCAGTGCTCTGCTCATTTTATAAGCCACGCCGCCTTCGCATGAATTCATAAAACTACCAGTTGCCAAGAGTTTTAGTTCTGACATAGTCTAAAAATATCTTTTTTCTGTATAAACCAATTTGGTCACAACATGAAAGTATCTTTACTGTCTGAGACATTCTGAAATTAACATTTTCTACTATTCTAAACTGAGTGTCGGTAAAGAAAATTTTAATCAAATATTTAATACCAGGCATTTAAAATAAATTAGTTCAGTTGAACAACTTCCCAGATTTTATCTGCCTGTTGTTTAGTTTCATAAGTTAGAACCCAGAAAACACTCTACCTTTCCCATGAGGACTTTGAAATGGCTTTAATGATGAATACAATTCACATTAAAGAATGCATGTTTTTTAATACACATAATTTTACAGTGAGACAGTACAGGTAACATTAGTTTAAGTTCTTATAAGAGAAAATTAATTACCATTTTCTCTCCCTCTCCCTCTCCATCTTTGTTCTTGACAAGGAAAACAATTTCCAAGGAAAACAATTTCCTAAAGACATTAAAAACTGGTGACAATTTTTTAACTGCTTGCTCTAAACTGTGGTAGTCACTAAGTCATTCTATGTAAAGATGATTACTGCCGATGTTAGGAACACTATCTGATGTGGGTTTGTTTGGTTTTCATTGGTATTTAGTTTAGATTTTGTTTTATTTTTCACAAGACCATCTCATTTCATCTTTGTTTTTTGCCTTATCTAGGGCCGTATCCGAGGCATATGGAGGTTCCCAGGCTAGGGGTCTAACAGGAGCTATAGCTGCTGGCCTTCACCACAGCCACAGCAACGCGGGATCTGAGTCGCATTTGCAACCTACACCACAGCTCATGGCAACGCCAGATCCTTAACCCACTGAGTGAGGCCAGGGATTGAACCCGCAACCTCATGGTTCCTAGTCAGATTCGTTAACCACTGAGCCACAACGGGAACTCCACACAAGACCATCTCATTTCAGTTCAAGCTAACATTTAATAACACTTAGCAAAACAACCCAGAGTTGATCCAGTACACACCCATACCACATGTGCACGCGCACACAAGCGCACACACACACACATTACAGTCCTTTTGCAAATGTCAGATACCTGCAGATAAAAGAAAATAGTCATTTGATACTCATTACGTTCTTGAATATCCATCTCTTAGGCCTACCTGAACAGAGAGAAGACCCATATAAGTATTATAATATAGTAACAAAGAAGACTGTTTAGAATAAGAGCTAATTTATTTTCCAGTTATTTTTTAGGACTCCTAAGGTTTTCTGTAGTTCAATGCTTAGGTGGTTATGAGGTTATGCAGGCCAAGTGAACAGGCAGAGGAGTCCAACTAGCCAGGTAGGTTCTGGCAGATACCTTACCTCTTGAGAGCCTCAGGAAACCTAGGGGAGGTAGACACAAGGCTGGGAGGGGCACAGGCTGTTATCCATTAGGCTGGAGTCCAGGGAAATCAGGTAAGGCCAGGCACAGTTGGCAAAAGCCATGGTTCTAGCTAATCAAGGCCCAGAATCTGGGAAGTCAGGGCAAGTTGAAAAGAAAATTTCTGGAGAATAAGTGACACTGTCCTTCCTGCTATGTGTGGCCACTATAGGTCCCTGATTATTGACTGCCTCCTGAAAGAAGTCAGTGGTCTGCTCAAGAATCCCGCTTTTCATGGATGCAGAAGAGCCAGGATTCCCTAGTGCACAGAATTTTGCTATTTTAGATCACAGATTACTGGATTCCCTCTTTCAAACCATACTTGAAAGGAAGCTACTGACTATATACACCTAACATATTCTTGATAGGCCAGTTACAGCTAACAAGATTGGCATTTGTGATATGTATAAATATTATAAGGGAATAAAAGTAATAAAATGACAGTATGTTGGTGAGTCCATCGTTTCATAAGTTGTGCTATTGTGAGAGTTAGATAACCTGTTGATTCTCGTTTTCTTCACTTACAAGATTTAATGCCATGCAATATACAAAATACTAATCAAACTAAGACTCAAATCTCTGGGCCATAATTAGTTCTTGATATAAATTACTTCCATTAATTCACTTATTCTTTTGTTAGCCATCAAATACTTATTAGGACCCTACTAGGGGCCATGCTGGAGTCTAGGTTCTGGAAAGAGGCTGGTGAGGCAGCAAGATGTCCTTGTCCCCAGGCAGGCTGCATGCTTGCTCATTCCCTCTGTTTATTTATGTAGGACAATTACACCCTTTCTTCTTCACAGAGTAGTAACATATTTGAGAACATGGTTAGGTAGTAAGGAAACCTAAAAGTAGTCATAACGATCATGATCCAGGATGTGGGTCTCTTAAAATACAAGTAAAATATCTTGTCTCAATTCAAATTCTGGCAAACCAGATCATAGCAGATTAAACATACTACTTCAAGGTACGCAGGACTATTAAATACAGTGTTAAACCGGAGTGGTTCACATATGTGTGTTTGCAGCAGTTGCTCAAATACCTGATTCATTTTATGAAGAATTCCTTGACTGAATCTTAAATACCTTGATGGCTTTTCCTATTACCTAGACTCAAGTCTGATGCCTCCATCTCTGAAATAAAGACACTAGCTGAATCATTACCTCTCAGCCACATCCACACATAAAGAATCTTTTCTTGTTCACATGCTTTGTTTTGTTGATTATCTCCTTTTAAAATATCACCATCCCACAAAAGTCAATGTTTTTTTTTGTTCAAAAGACTAAAGACTGAGCTCTAACTCTCTCTATTGCTTAAGAACAGCTCACGAGGTTAACAGATTGTGAAATTTTAAGAAAATCTCTTCCAAAGTGCATACAAAAGGAGCAGGGGCACTTGAGGTAAGAGGTTGTGAAGATACAGAAAGGGCGGGGGTGGGGAGGGTGGGGAACCACCTGCTGAAGGAGGCCCTTAGTCCCCAAGGGGCTCTTCACAGCAGGAGATAATCCTCCTCTTTTCCCCCCGGGGCAGAGCAGTACAGTAAGGAGTGAGATTAAGCTGATGCTTCAGTACAAGAATGGGAGAAACTTGACAGCTTTCTCAGTCAGACTGAAGGGGCTTCAGTCTCAGTATTTTATAACCTATCATTTGTTTGAAGTATTTAGATATCCACAGACAATTAATGCTTGTAGTGCATCCAGTGATAAATCTGCCCTATTGTTCATCATTTTAGATCATCCATAAGGTTATAGCTCCCCCTAATATGTGAGTATATGTCAGATTTTCTATTTTTATTTTATTTTTGGTTGCACTTGTGCCATGAGGAACATGCACAGCAGCAACAACGCTGGATTCTTAACCTGCTATGCCACTGGGGAACTTCTTATATCTTTTTTTTTTTTTGTCTTGTCATCCTTTTTATGGCAGCACCTGTGGCATATGGAGGTTCCCAGGCTAGGGGTCTAATCGGAGCTGTAGCCACTGGCCTACACCACAGCCACAGCCACGTGAGATCTGAGCTGCCTCTGCGACCAACACCACAGCTCACGCCTTTTTTATTTATTTATTTTTAAAAATATCTTTAAAAGATATACAGGCATCAGAGCTAGGCATACATGCACACACACAGAGTAAGGCTCTTTGACCCAGGCAAGCAGGGCCTCTGTTCTGGACCTCCTGCTTCAGAGAATCTCTCTCCCTTTCCTCTGACTACAGCCCTTTGCACAAACGAAGAATCCAGGAACCAGAGGATGGTGCTCACCCAAGAGCCAGAGCCGTACCTCTGAGCCTTCTCTGGTTACCTGGAATTTCAGATGTCCCCACCCAAAAAGCTATGAGCCTACTTCCTTAGCTCTGTTCCCTAGTCATGGCTTGTTATATTGGTATGAAACACCCCGAGGCCTGAGGGATGCCCAAGAGGAAGCTGTTTGAAGGGGATCTGATGTGGATCTGTGAGTATGGTCACCTGCACACTCTTGAGACCTCTCACCTTGTGGGATGGAGCTGGGGATGGGTGGGAGGTAGAGAAGGGTGGAGGTGCTGGGATGCTGGCTGTAGAGCAGGCTCTTCCTGGATTTCCACTTTTTAAACATGAAGCTTCAGTGTTGTCAAAGAATTTTAAATTTAAACTTTGCCTGAAGGTATATTTTTTAAGGTAGGAGGAGAGAACAAGCTTTATTTGAAGATACTTACAATGATTTTTGACTTGAAGTGTGTACGTGGGCCTCTATTTGTTTTCAAGTCCCATGAAAGTTAGGGAAGGGATAGTGTGTGTGTGTCTGTGTGTGTGTGTGTGTGTGTGTGTGTGTGTGTGTGTGTATTATATATATGTATATATAAACATATATATATATTATGTAAAACGTAAGAGTTGATTTTCTCTAACAATTCTGGTATGTGAATTTCCAAAAGGATGGCAAAAAAAAAATCTCTAAATTTTATAAGGTATGCTTCTGACTGTGATTTCATAGTGAGTCCGCATTACTTTGGATTGCCTTTCCCAACATGTCTCAGCAAAACATTATACAACCTGACTAAACAAAGCCCCATTCCCACACAGCTCCACCTTCCTTACCTGGCAAAGACGTAAATTGGTAACAGCCTTTAAAGACCATCATTCTGGCCACATTCAAAGGAAATAGCCATTAGGACTCAATATATTTATTTTGTTTTGAAGTTAAATTCCATTTCTAACCACAGGGCAGGTAAAAACCAAAGAAAAAAGATCCCTAAAATAATAACATACTCTAAGCTTTTCTTCCCACTCATCCTCTCTGATTTTTTTTTTTTAACCTAAAGTAGTTAAAGAAACAAAACTGAAACCACACAGCTCAGATCAGGACTCAAACCCAGTTATGCTTCAGATGGGACTTGAACCCACAATCTCCCAGCTGAAATCGAACTCCTTATCAGGATTTAATGAAGCTCAGGTTCTTTATATCTCGATGCAGAAAGAATTCAGTGAGAGACAAAAGTAATGTAAGAAGTGGATTTATTTATAGATACACATGCCATTGACAGAGTGTGGCCTGTCATAGAAAGTGAGAGGCCCTGGGAGAAACATTCTCCATATACAGAGTGCTGGTCATCACAGAAGGTGAGAGGGCTCTGAAATACAGGGTAGTTTTTAGGGGCTGGGCAATTTCATAGGCTAATGAGTGGAAGTGTTACTCCAAATGTTTGGGGGAAGGGGCAGAGATTTCCAGGAATTTTACCATTTCCCACTTTTTGGTCAGTCTCAGAACTGTCCTGGAGCATGTGGTTATGTCATTTAGCTAATGTGTTACAATGTATCATGATACGCAAGATCCACTAGAAATTGAATCTTCCACCATCTTGGTCCTAACTGGTTCTAACCAGTTTATATCCTCAACAGCTATGTCTTTTTTTAAAAGGCTGTACCCTGTCCCCTTCCCTCCTCTTTCAAAACTAAGAAACCAAAATAGAAACAAAGTTGAACACCCGGGGATCATTGTAATATTTCTCCCCCTAATACTTCCAGGCCATAATAATAGTACTTTAGTAAACACTTATTGAGAACCCTCTACAGCCCTAGGATATGCTCCTAGGAGATGGCAGTCAAGAGATGTATGTATAACATAATGTGGAAAATAAGACGTAGGAAATGCTAGGCAAGAGGAAAGTGCTTTTTATGTGCATCCAGAGGCAAGAAGGAGTATTTTACCTTAGGCAGTGGGTAGGAATTGAATATATTTGGTGAAAAGGCCAAAGGGCATTTCATATTTACATTTTAATTTAGTTTAGAGAATTTTGGACTATTCCAAGTTTAAATATTGAAAGCATCAAAGCACCTTGCTTTCACATATCCGGGCCACTTAAGATCTGCCAACTGCCTAAAGTAAACAAACATGGGCAAGGAGGAACAGAGAAAGGTCAGGCATTGATTTCTCAGGGTATTACTCTCAAAAAGCGATGACTTTTTAAGAAAAGTGATGTCTGTAAAATGCATTGAAATTTTCATAGCAAATATATTTTCTCTTTGGTGATTGATATTGTATGGGACCATAGCATATAAGAATCAACATCTGCTTTTCTAACATTAACTCCGATGAGTCATTAAATTACCACAGCCATACATGGCATAAGTGATGAACTGACCCCATGATATACACCCAGTGTGTCATAGCTGATGACACTCAAGGTAAAGTTCATAAGCCATCCACATTCCTCAATATATAGTTCCTGGAATTAAGTCACGTTGGTGGCATTTACTACATTCCAGATGGTCAGAATACAAGCAAACAAGCATCCTTATACATTACAGAGGCCTGACTGTCTTTAATTACGCAATGTCAAGTCCCTAGTAAAAGTTCTGAAGCACAAATATGGTCCACAAATTACGATTTGGGAAATATCACCATAAGCCTTCAGTTACGTTTGCTAAATTGGATTGAAGTTGCAACATCAGAAATAGTGCTTCAGCAAGGCTGCAAAATGTTATGCAGGAAAAGGCTGAGAGGGGTTGTTGTTTTTGTCTTAGTTTTAAATTTATCTAATTTTGGAACATCAAAACTCAATCTCTGCTGGTATGGTATAATATATAATCCATTATGGCATAATCCATTTCGAAAAAATGTTTTTCGAAAAGAAACTGTGGTGAAATTGGGATGTGTACAGCAATTATCCTGTCGGTGTTAGAATTACAGCAGGAATGGGAAAACTTGAGTCGAGCCAAGCATGTTCCATCCCAGGTCACTGCACTTGCTGTTCCCACTGCATGGAACCCTCTTACTTAGTATATTTGCATAGATAGTTCCCTGCAGCCCTCCAGTTTCTGACTACATGTTGTCTTAATCAAAGAGATCTCTGACATTCTGTAGAAACTAGCAATCCTTACCGCATCACTCTCTGTCTCCTCCTCTGGCTTTTATTTTCTTCTAAACATGTATCAACATCAATACCTCACATATACATCCACTTGTTTATTTTTTGCTTTTTTCCCTCTAGAAAATATTCTTTTAGGACAAGGACTATGTTTTGTTCATTACTATGTTCCCAGCATATATCCATGGAACACCACAGGTACTCCCTAAGTTTTGCTTGAGGAAATAAATCCATGAATTGCTAGCTCTTTGTGGGTCGATATTAATTACCTATAGTAGTTCCCACCCATTTTAACCTTAAATATAGTAAATTATATGTTTTGGGGAAGAGAAATACATCCAAACACCTGAGATACTCAACAGAACAAAACTCACAAAATATTAAAAAGCAGTAAGATATATAGTATATATGAATCTACAGAACCAAACACTGATACCTGAAGTCTCTCAAAGCTGAATTTGCTTACTAGGTGAATCAGTTACAGACAGCTAAAACAACTGCAAACTTAACAGCTTCCTAGTGTATGGTTCAAAAATATATGGCATTTCAACAAACGGTGTTGGGATAACTAGATAGCTACATGAAAAAGAATGAAGTTACACACCCACCTCACACCACATACAAAAACTAATCCAAAATGGATCCTAGAGCTAAAGTTAAAACCTAAAATTATAAAATTCTTAGAAGAAAAAAAAAGCATAAAAGCATAAAAAGAAGCCAACAAAAAAGTAAGACAACCCACAGAAAGGAGAAAATCTTTGTAAATCATATATCTGACAAATAACTTATATCTAGAATATAAAAATAATTCTTATAACTCAGTAATAACAAGATAAATAACACAATTAAAAGTTGACAAGGATGTAAATAGACATTTCTTCTAAGAAGATACACAGATAAATGGTCAATAAGCTCATGAAAAGTTGATCAACATGATTAGTCATTAGGGAAAGGCAAAACAAAACCATAAGGAGATATTACTTCATACCCACTAGGATGGCAATAACAAGAGTTGCCGAAGATGTGCAGATATTGGAAGCCTCACACAGTGCTGATGGTATTATAAACTGGTATAGCCACTTTGGAAACAGTTTGGCAGTTTTGCAAAATGTTAAACATAAAATTACCATATGACCAATGATTCCACCACAAGGTATACAATCAAGAGAACTGAAAACATGTCCGCCCCAAAACTTGCAAACAAGTGTTCAGAGTAGCATTACATATAATAGATGAAAAAGTGGAAACAACCCAAATGTCCGTCAACTGATGAATGGAGAAATAATGGTGACACATCCGTATAATGGAATATTATTTGGCAACAAAAAGGAATAAAGTACTGATACCTGCTATGACATGGATGAATATTGAAAAAGTTATGGTAGATGAAGGAAGACAGTTGTAAATGTCCATATTTTGTATGATTCTACTTGGATGAAAAGTCCAGAATAGGCAAATCTACAGAGCCAGAAAATAGATTATTTTTTACCTAGAGGTTGGTTGGGATAATGGGGGCAGGACAAGTGATTGACTGCTGATGTGCATAGGGTTTCTTTTCAGGATGATGAGGATGTTTGAAAATTAAGTAGTGGTGATGGCTGCACAACTCTGAGAATATCCTAAATATGACTCAACTATACACTTTACATAAGGGTGAATTTTGTGGCATGTAAATTATATCTAAATAAAGCATTTTAAAAAAACATGGACAATTCAAATATGTTGGAATCACAGCTGGATAGCAAAATATCCCTATTGCTACACTGAAGTTGTGCTGCATAATAGAGCAATACAGAGGTGCATGAAACCCTCTCTTGAGGGGTGCAGATTATACAAAGACAAGAGCATTCTTCCCTTCAGGGACAATTGTATTCATGGACAGAGCAAGAACCTGAGGTTTAAGAGGTGTTCAAAGCCCATTTGCTCAAATTTTCTCAGCTTGTTGCTTCAGGGTCTGAAATGCCTTTTATAGGTCATCTTGTGGAGTAAGTCAGGAAGGACCTAATTAAAATAAAAACACTGTATGTGAAAATGCATAGTACATTAACTTATTAACACTAGTAAGAATAAGCTTATGAACTTACTTAGCCAGGCATTTCAGTAAGGGCCTAAAGCAATAAAATGTTAATTAAAATTGAAAGGAAGAGAAAAAGATTTGGTGCCTGGCACACTGCCTCAGGTACTGACTTCAGAAGTAAAATCTGAGAAACATAGGTACAAAGTATGGTATGGCAGTAAAGACTAATTTTCTTCTATGTCATAATTTACCCACCTTGCCTGACCTTTTCTGCCATATAAATCAACTTTTGCCATCATGGCTAGATGTATACAGTTTTATCCTTTGGTTCTTTATGGTTTAGTAGGCAAGCAGTAAATCTAGGATTATAAATCATAATCCTTGGCAATGAAAAGCCACCAAAGTGCTTTTGAGAAAGGGAATGTCATGATCAGGTGTTTCAGAAATATTCCGGCTGCAATGTGGATAGATTTGAAAGCAGGACTGGATGTAGGAGATGGTAGAGAGACAATCAACCCAACAAAATTGTATGCAGATTACTTCAAAATGAGAACATCTGCAGAGAGGTATCTTATCAAAATTATCTTATCTGATCTGACTAATGCAGGGCTTTATGACAGTCAGCTGCCACAAACCCAATCTCTGGGAAAGTCTCTAGGCAGGAAGATGCCTGGCCTTAGGCACTGGGGCATTCCAAAAAATTCTATACACAAGCCTCATCAGAATCTTCCATCCTTTGAATCCCTAAACTCACCGCAGCCCTTTCATTAAGCTTCATAAACCCTCACTCCTTGTTGTTTTTATGGGCTGCTCTCACTTATAGGTGAAAATTAACTTTTCTCCTATTAATCTATCTGTCATCAGTTAATTTGAAGGCCCCCAACCACTTGGACACAAGTTGGGAGAGGATAAGTTTTTTCTCCCAACAATAGGTTAGGAGGTCGTTAAACTAACACTGGTGAAAAGACAATGCTGGTTTGGATTAGGGTAGTTGTAGAAGGAAGAGAGCTGTTGAGCTGTTTCCAGAAGAATCATCAGGGCTTGGAATTTGGATATGGGCAGGAGGGAATAGGGAACACATAGGAATAATAAATCTTAGGTCTCTTCTCAGGGCCCTTCAAAAACCTAACACCCTCCTGGCTGAATGGACTTCAAAATGTAGAACTTACTTTAAAACCTGGGGCGGTGGGCGGTGGGCAACTCAAATGCAATACGGAGTTCCCTTCGTGGCTCAGTAGTTAACAAATCTGACTAAGAACCATGAGGTTGCGGGTTCAATCCCTGGCCTTGCTCAGTGGGTTAAGGATCCGGCGTTGTCATGAGCTGTGGTGAAGGTGGCAGACGCGGCTCAGATCCTGCGTTGCTGTGACTGTGGCGAAGGCCGGCAGCTACAGCTCCTGTTAGACCCCTAGCCTGGGAACCTCCATATGCCGCAGGTGCGGCTCTACATAAAGGCAAAAAGACAAAAAAAAAAAAAAAAGCAAGTGACAGAATTTCTCATGGAAAAAAAACTTCCTTACTTAGCAAAAGCATCTTGGTGAGCCATCTTTGATTCTGCATTTCTGACTTGTCTAAGATCAGCTAAAAACTGGACAAAGAAAACACTGCCTGCATAATAAAGTGAGAAGAATGTTTGGCTTCCTCCAGAGATGGATTAATCAAGTATTCCAAGACCAGGAAAAGCAGTGGGGGGATCACGGGGGGGGGGGGCGGGGTGTGGAGGAAAGATGGCCCTGCAAGACATCAGGAGCCAGGTCTTAAGCAAAAGTTCTGGTTACTGGCAAGTACTGGCAATGAACAGAGATGTTCGTTATTTGCCATGCCATCCTCAGATCCCAAGATATACACAGAAATCTTTAACCCAACTGCCTGGTGTGATGGTGTTTCAGGCAAACAGGTGAAAACGCATGTGCCTTACATTTGGGTTTATGTAGAACAGATAGAAGCAGTTAGCTACAAGAGGAAGGATGTGAAAGAGATAATTCAGCAGTAGCAGGAACTGAAAACAAAAAGGAGAGTGGGGAGGACGAACCCCCTGACCTTTACCACATCTGCCAGGAAGAAGGGTGGGAGGTGGGGGGTGGCAGCAGGGAAAACAAGAAAATTATGTTTCACTCTCTGAGACCCAAGGTAGGGGCAAAAGCAGGACCATTTCTAGTCCACTACTGTAGGCAACTCTAAGCAAAGGGAGCGATGAGGGCCACCAGGCTGCTGATACATGGATAAATAACTAAATCAGAATCTTTTAAATTATCTTTTCAGAAATCTAACTTCTGACTTTCTTCATTTCTATGCAAAAATGAAAGTATTCTGTTTGTGAGTGTAGGTTATTTTGGACACATGACTAGTGCCTCAAAGTATTAAAAGAGCTGGTATCTGTATCACACATGAAATATCCAAGTAAGTGGGAGAGTTGGGTGTTGGAACACAAAAGATAATATTGTCTGGAGAAGAAAATAATATTGGGCAATTTTTGATCTTATGTCTCAGAGCTTCAGCAAGATATAGGTTTTTATTAATGAAAACTTCTAAATTAATGAAAGTGTCTAAATTTCGGTATAAAACTTGCTCCTTCTTACCTGGAATTTCTACTAAGTCAGTGAAATATATCATGAAGAAAAAAATATTAAATGTCTTATGTTTTAAAGGTTTTTTTTTTTTTAACCCACAGAATGGGAGAAAATCTTTGCCAATGATGCAACAGACAAGGGCCTAATCTCCAAAATATACAAACAACTCATGCAGCTCAACAACAAAAAACAAACAACCCAACTGAAAAATGGGCAGAAGACCTAAATAGACACTTCTCCAAAGATGACATATGGATGGCCAACAGGCATATGAAAAAATGTGCAATTCACTAATTATTAGAGAAATGCAAATCAAAACTACAGTTAGGTACCACCTTGTATCAGTCAGAATAGCCATCACTAACATGTCAACAAATAACAAATGCTAGAGTAGGTGTGGAGAAAAAGGTATCCTTCTCCACTGTTGGTGGGAATGTAAATTGGTACAACCACTATGGAAAACAGTATGGAGGTACCTCGTGAAACTAAATATAGAGCTACCATATGATCCAGCAGTTCCACTGGTGGGCATATATCCAGACAAAACTTTCATTGAAAAAGATACATGCACCTGTATGTTCACTGCAACACTATTCACAGTAGCCAAGAGATGGAAACAACTTAAATGTCCATTGACAGATGAATGGATTAAGAAGATGTGGTACATATATACAATGGAATATTACTCAGCCGTAAAAAAACTAATGACATTTGCAGCAACATGGATGGATATAGAGACTCTCATTCTAAGTAAAGTAAGCCAAAAAGAAAAAGACAAATACCACATGATATCACTTATTTGTGGAATCTAAACTATGGAACAGATGATCCTACCTAAAAAGAACAAACACACAAGCAAACAAAAAAACAGAAACAGATAATGGCCAAGAAGAGCAGACTTGGCGTTCCTGGAGGGGAAAAGGGAGGGAGTGGGATGGTTGGGCATTTTGGGGGCTTGGGGGATGCAAACTGTTATATTTGGAATGGATGAGCAGTGGTATCCTACTGTACAGCACAGGGGAATGTGTGTGATTGGGTCACTTTGTTGTACAACAGAACTTGAAATAAATCAACTACAATAATAAAATAAAAGTTTTTTTCCTTTTTAAAAAATTTTATTGCAGTATAGTTGATTTACAGTGTTATTTTGGGCAAAATGATTCAGATATAAGGGAAAAGCATCAGAAAAAGAATATATATATGTGTATGTTCTATATTACATATATATGTTCTTTTTCTGATGATTTCCCCTTACAGGTTATATAGGTTATTATAAGATACTGAGTATAGTTCCCTGTACTATATAGTAGGTCCTTAAAGTTTATTTTCATATTGTTTAAATTATTCTGTAGAGAGGGCTCTTTAAAGCAGGGCAGTTTAGAAAACAAATTATGTACCTGAAATTATCCTCATGAGTTAATCTTTTAAAAATCATGTCCTTCATTTGTGATTTTCATGGATCAATTACTGTACTTATGAAATTCCTGGCTCTCTCTGTGGTTACCACTAGAAACCCTAATGAAAAATAGATTATTTTCTTTTCTCATTGAGATCCATACAATCTGTATTAAAATTATTTTAATTTTCAAATAAGGTCTAATAGAGTATACCATGACTATAAATATTTTCCTGGCTCAGTAATAATGAACCCCACTAGTATCCATGAGGATGCAGGTTCCATTCTTGGCCTTACTCAGTGGGTTAAAGATCCAGTGTTGTTGTGATCTGTGGTGTAGGTCTCAGACGCAGCTCAGATCTGGCACTGCTGTGGCGTAAGCCGGCAGCTATAGCTCAAATTCAACCCTTAGCCTGGGAACTTCCATGTGCTGCGGGTGTGGCCCTAAAAAGAAAAAGAAAAAAAAAAAGAATACACCATGACAACAAACTGGAAAATGTGGGTTTTTTAAAGTTGAAAGTCACAGGTATTTGATTTGAAATGTCCTCTGATATTTGTATATTCTACCAATGAAAGGTATAAAACTACTTATATTATTTTGTTTCTGTTACATGGATCAGGTTTTAAACTTTGAGTAAATCAGGTTTCATAGATTCTGTGCAAAATTCTAAATTGACTTTATTTACTTTTTCTGCTGTGACAGAAAAATACAAACATAAACATTTTATTTAGTCACTGGCTCTTCTTATCTGTCCATGCACAATTATTTGTAGTGTTTGGTAATGCTCAGTGGTGTCACTGAGCTAACCCAAGCTTAATCAACCTAACATATTAAGCAGAAGACATCTAAAATGAAGGGTTTTTTATATTTAAAAGATGAAGTCTGGTTCCTAACATCATCTTATTGGAAAGATATTCTCCTAATCTTTCACAGGAAACAAAGTCTACTTTGGCAGAAATTTAAGAGGCTTTCCACATTCAACTTTTAAGTAAGACTCACTATCTCTAGGGCTTGTGATGGCAGAAATTTGTGCAATAGCTCCATAAAATGAGAAGTGGACAAAATGTTTCTGTTTTCAGAAATAACTCAGGAAATGAAACGTGACTAGTCCTTTCATATTAGCTCCTTTTCCCTGTTAATTACACTAACCAAAACTGGATATTTTATTATTATCAAATCTCTCCAATAGTTTTAGTTCTCTCTGCCATTTGAGGAAATCTCAAGAACAGAATAGGAGGTTTATCAATAACAGTCTCCTCCTTTCTCAACGCCACAGATAAAGGGTTGGACTCTAAGAGAGAAGAGTATATTTGTTTGCATATATGGAATGGAATCATTAAAAGTAAAAGTAAATTTCTAACAATATTTTTCTCCTTGTAGTATGAGTATTTTGAATTTTAAGGAGTATTTCAACAAACGAATATTAGAAATATTGGGCATTTGCAGGATAAGCACATTCATTACAAAAATGGAATGAGAAGTTATAATTTATTAATTAGAAGGAAGAAAATATTAAGTTAACCATTAACTTTGGTTAGCTGTTATTTCCTGAGAAACTAACACATGACATATTATTCAGTATTCTAAAATACAACAGTTTCCAAGTCTTAAAATTAGTTAAAAATGGGAAAAATAAGATTGTAGCTTAGAATCTTTCACCCCTTCAGCTTCAAAAACTTGGTGTGAAACTTTGCACAAACAATTAACATACCTAATCAAGTTTTGAGCCTCCAATTTCAGCCATTTGCAGAATTTGTGGGAGTGGGAGAAATGAGAAAAAATTCCTCACGCGTTTCCCTCCCACTGTCCTTTCTTCATGATAAAGGTCAAAATTTTGCTTTATAATAGATGGGGTATAGACTGTTGGAGCTAAAAAGATTCTCAGTCATCTAAACTCACGTTACTGCTATTATTTTATACAGAAGAGACAACTGAGACCCAGAGAATTTAAATGACTTACCCAAGGTCATAAAGCTAAAAACAATGGGATAGGAACTAGAAAATAACAGAGCAGGAAAGAGTTTTCCCTGTTTATTTTTTGTGGTTTTTAGTTCAAATATGTTGGCCCTATAAGATTAATTCAGGTGAGCCAGCTAAAAATACTTATTTCCCAATGTAACAAAGATAGAAGAAAAAAAATCTGGAGGAATGAGAAGTGAAATGGCCAAGAGAACAAGCGAGACATAGCATATGTGCTTTGGTTTTAAGCCTTTGGGCCAAAAGCACACTTATAATCTTGGTAACCAAATAGAATCTTGTTCCTGGAATGCTTGTAGAAACCTGAGTTACTCGTAAGCTTCTTAGGAAAGAATTCATCCATTGTTTGATATTGCAATGATTCTTGATCAGAAAGGCAAGCAAGCCTCTTTTATTGTTATGGGCCTAGTCATAGCTGCAGTTGCCGGTGTTACGAATCCCTTGGAAACCTTTGACTAAAGAACCATGTATTTTGAATAATTTTAGTATGGATTAGATGATCTCATGAGGTCTCTCCCTGCTCTACCATTCTTTCCCTATTGGTGTCAACACAACAAAATTCACATGTTTTGTTTCAGGAGTTAGAGTAATCATTAATGATACTTTTTTGTCTTTTTTTTTTTTTTTTTTTTTTTTTTTTTTTTTTTTTTTTTTTTTTTTTTTTTGCTTTTTAGAGCCACACTCATGGCATATGGAGGTTTCCAGGCTAGGGGTCGAATTGGAGCTACAGCTGCCCAGCTACACCACAGCCACAGCAATGCGGGATCTGAGCCTAGTTGCGACCTACACCAGAGCTCACAGCAACGCCGGATCCTTAACCCACTGAGCAAGGCCAGGGATTAAACCCACATCCTTATGGCTCCTAGTCAGGTTCATTAATCGCTGAGCCATGAAGAGAACTCCATGATAGCCTTTCTCATTGTAGACTTATTCAACAGGGGAAATAACCATAGAAGTTTATTCCAAAGTATTACCAGAATCCTTATTCTAAGAGCTTTAACTGAGGAGCACTCAAATGCCAGTATTCAGTACAAAACAACTCCAGTGAAGTCACTGGCTTTGGACCAAATATTTGGACATTCGATAACCCAAGTGACAAAACTAGCTTCTGATTTTCCTTTTACTCAATTCCTCCTCCCACATAGCCCCCCAAAGCAAATCTGTTACTGCCAGAGGATAAAAATTCCTTTCTAATCTACTTTCACAGGTAGGAGATTGACCATAAACTCCATGTGGTCCTAAATTCTCCATTTCGGTAAAAGATAAGAAGCACTCTGCCTTTATTTCTGAAATCTCTAAGAACAATTTTACTTGATATTACATTAAAATACAACATTAAAAATAATATCTGGCATCTTCTTGACATTCCAAAGACATACTTGAAATAAGTGATGCCAAAAGGAGCTAAAAATGGTGAAGGAAAATACAGAAGTGTTTGACTATCATCCAAAAGATTCTAACAGAGGAAAATTTCCCTCTGCCCCGCAATCATCTTGAGGCTTTGTACCAAAGAATGCTAAAGACTTTAACTAGCTGTGGAATACTTAGCAAGTGGCAAAATATTTTTGACTTAGTACCTAAATATTTTTTTAAATTTATATACTTGACTATTTTATAAACAAAAATGATAATTATAAAACAACAAAAAATCAGGAATAATGTGTATATATATACGTATATACATAGTGATATATATGTGTGTATATATATATATATATATATACACACATTTTCTATATATATATAAAGAAATACATCAGAAGCTAGTTTTGTCACTTGGGTTATCGAATGTATTTATATATATATCTATATATATCTATATCTATATCTATATATATATATATATATATATATGAGTCTTCTGTTTGAAAACAACAAGATATTTAATTTTCTGGTCTCCCTTTGTGTCTCCCTGCCCCCAATGAAATACTACAAACAACTTTTCGTGCTTATTCTTATGAATCAACATGAAATTTAACAGCACTTTCCCTTCCTCATTTCGGATATGACTCAGTGCTCTTGATGTAATCCTCAGGTGATTACATCACCTACTTTAAAGATGTACTTTAAAGAAGCTCTACTTTAAAGTATGTAACAGAAGAAGCACCTTTAATTCAAGCTGGCTTACCCAGAGGACTCTAATAGTTACTGTTCACCAACTTCTTAAGTATGCATTATAAAGCTGTGAGCTTGAAGTGTCCTCTCTTCACCTTTCCCAGGAGAAAGCAATGCAGAAAAGCTGGAGAGGTAACCTGACTGGTACATCTTAGAACTGAAGTTTATCAGCAGTTTTACTTAACTGTCCATTATCTCTGGGGATGCTATTGGGTTTTAGCTCTGGGAGCATTTTATTTTATTTCAAGATTTTGGATCATCTTCCCTTCAAACCACTCTAACTTCACATACAAAAAGTAATAGATCTGAGCTACTTTTAAAAAGCCTTTCTAATTTAAAACTTGACCTTTTTTTTTTTGCTGTGTGATAACCACTACCCCACCTCTCAGTCTTTCTCAGACCTAGAAAGTGCTGTGGAGCCCAATTCACTACAGAAATCTCAAATCATCTAGAAAAGTCCATGGTCTTTCAAACAATATTCACATAAGAAGGAAAAAAGAATATGGCACACTAAGTAAAATTCTACTTACTCTTATTTGAAAATAGGAAAAAATAAATAAAAAGCTGAGGCCCCTTTAGCTTTCAAATCCTAGGTCTTGTCCCAAGAGAAATTGTTTGTTTAGAAGATGAGAAGAGATGAAGTTAAACAATGATCCTTTTTCCATTTCTTAAAAAAAAAGAAGAGAGAAGAAAAGAAAGTCAAGAAAGAAAGAATAAAGGAAGAAAGAAAGAAAGAAAATAAAGAAATTAAAAAAAAAAAAAGACCAGAGAAGCAAATGCTCTGTTGGACAAATTGTTTCAGCAGATGTTCACTGTCTCAGGGAGAAAACAGCCCCTATTTTGCAGCTTAGCATTTGCAAATTTAGAAACTTAAATATTTTTAACTTGAAATGGTCCATGTGGTATAAGTGAGGTGCAAATATTAAAATCATTCTACGGAAAATGATTACGTTTGCTGACCACTGTTGTTAGATCATAGTGACATGATCCAACAATTGTTACCCATCTGAGTTTTTCAAGCTTCTGTAGTTTTCCCCCACCCCCAATCATTTACAGTAGCACCTTGGGAGAATATTACTAATTGTAATAACATTTAGGGAGTACCTGTTGATGAACCAGGTACTCATAATTATCCTGTGAGGTCAATAGGTATTAGGATGTTATTTTATTTTATTTGTCTTTTTTCCGCAGCATGTGGAGGTTCCCAGGCTAGGGGTCAAATAGGAGATGTAGCTGCTGGCCTATGCCACAGCCACAGCAACACGGGTTGCAAGTCGCATCTGCGACCTACACCACAGCTCATGGCAATGCCAGATCCTCAACCCACTGAGCAAGACCAGGATTGATCTTGCGTCCTCATGGATGCTAGTCAGATTTGTTTCCGCTGAGCCATGATGGGAACTCCAGGATGCCTATTTTAAAATGCAGAAACTGTGGCTCACAAAGCTTAAGTAACTTACCTATAGCACAGAGCTAAGAAGTGACGGTAATGCTATTTTACGGCTGGCAGTTTGACTCTAAGAAAGAGTTAGTCAAAACTTTTTTGGTAAAGGGCCAAGTTAATAAATATTGCAGGCTTTTCAACCCATAACACCTATGTTGTGCTCACTCAACTTTGTCTTTGTAGAACAAAAGACAATATGTAAATGAGTGAGCATGGGTTGTTCCAGGAAAACTTTATTTATGGACCCTGAAATTTGAATCTCATATAATTTTCATGTGTCACAAAGTGTTATCCTTCTTTGAGTTTTTTTCAACTGTTTAAAAATGTAAAAACAATTCTTACCCCATGGGCTGTAAAAAAATAGAAGACAGTCTGGATTTGGCCCACAGACTAATTTGTCAATCCCTGCTCAAAGCTCTTTTAAGGACTGTATTATTTTTCTAGCAGTGTATTTTTATAAATTTTTTTAAACAGCTAATGGAACTACATTTACATTCTAGGACTATCAAGTTCTGTCCGACTTTATCATATAAAATTATATTTGGGGAAATAATATTTGCTTTTTTAATTTTATGTATTAGGTTGAATCATAGTAAATTTGCCAGCATTGGAGTTTGACCTATAAAGGTGACAATTTCATATGTTTCAACATAATATTTATAAATGTCTGTTGCCTTAGGAGGTAACGTTTATATTTTCAGAGCAATAAAGTATAGGCCAGTGACCAGGGAAAGGAGCAATTCAGACATCAGATATGTGACAAACTTGATGATCATTAAGGTTCCTTTAGAATCTTTTCTATGAAATGAATTATGATAGTCTAGGAGAGGAGAACATCATATTATTACATAATTTCTCTGTGACAAGTACTAAACTGTATTATCTCAGTTTCTATGATGACACTAGGAGATAACTCTTTTTACTGAATTTATTGTTGAGACAATCTAGGTTCTTGTAGACTAAGTAACTTGCCCACATTCAGTGCACTAATAAATAGCAAAGCCTGGACTTGAACAAAGATGAAAAGATTCCTCTTTGCTGTGTGAGCTCAATAAAGACAATTTCACTGTAATCTGTCAGTAATATTGACTTTTAAGATAAAATTAATTTTTTTTTCAAATTCATTGCTAGAAAACTGGTTGTAAGCCATAGTACTAGAATTTTCTTATTTTCGGATACTCCAGAAAATATACTCATATAATTTTTAAACATTTTATGTAGCCACATTTACACTGATTCTTTGGAATTTTTTTTATACCAATGACCTCCTTTTTGGGTATGATCTCTATTGATTTTTATAGGAAAGCAGAAGGAGGTGAGAATCATAGCTTTTGGTAAACAAAATCTTTATAAACTAAATGATTACTTGTAAGATTACAAAGTCTGAGATCAAATCCCTTTTATCATATCTTAACATATTAGGAGAACTTTTAACTTCTGTATAAAGAAGAAAATAATTTTACATATGCTAAGAAAGCATTTGGGAAGAAAAAAACTATAAATTAAAGTCAAAAGAAATATCTAGATCAGAATATTAAATTATAATACTTCATTTATGCTTCTCATTCTTTACTTAAAGAAGAAACCAGTAACTTCATCAATGACTATTGAGGGATAAACAATGACATAATTTTAAAAATTTAAATAATTCACCAGAGATAGAAATATCCACCCAAAGAAATGAATTACACTGAGTTACAGTTACACTGGAAAGAAACATTACTGCTCTCTTTCTTTTCTTCTTTTTTTTCCTCTTCTTTTCCCTTTCTTTTATTTCCTTTTCCCTTTTTCCTTGGCATAGCAAATAAAATCAGTTTCAGGCATGACTGGCCTCTTGCCACTCACAATTTTCCATCTTTACATTTGTCTTTTTTTCCTAATGCCAGATAGACTTTTCTTACTAACATTATTTCAACTCATCAAATATTCTAATTCCCTTCACTCAAAATTTACTTCCAAAGTCAGTCTTCTCTAGTATGCGCATCCAGCAAGTTGAAAATAGAGACATCTCTCAGAAAGGGAAATTCAAAAATTAGTGAAAAGGTCTTGGCAGTCCCCAAGAATCAGAGAGTTTATATGAAAAAATATATATACGAACAAACTTTTGCAACTATTTATAATGCATCAGATTCTGTTGTTATTTTGTTTTGAACACATTAAGAGACCAGGATCAAAAATCGTTAAATAAAGGGAAATTTTGGATCTTCTTATTTCCACCAGAATGTAATTACAACAAAAGCAGGATTTTTAATCTTACTTACTACTTGATTTCCAACAAAAGCTCTTTCTGGAACATGATAGGTATTGAATAGATATTGGACATGAAATCAGCAGCACACAATTAAACACATATCATTGTCTTACTTAATGACTCCTTTATCCACAAGTAGAAGCAATGAGGGAAATATTGTACAAGTCGTTCAGACAAAGCACTATTTAGTAATATGGATGTGACATGGGTTTAAAGATAATGTGACCATTGTCATGTTTATTGTGGTAATAATCAAGGAAGGGTAAAACTAGACAATCCAGTTAGATCATGATTCCTAGACTTTATATAGGCAGATTCCAGAAAGTTCAATTAAAAATTAGGTGTGATCCTACAGACCTGTATTATAAATAAAAGGAATGGAGGCACATGAGATTTCAGGATGTTCTGAAAACCAAAATTCTAACCAATAATCATGTATTTATCCACGATAAGGTATGTGAGGCCTGAAAAGCAGGGTTTCTCAGTCTCAGCCCTATTGACATTTGGAATCTGATATGTTACTGTTGTAGGGAGTGTCCTGTGCATTGTGAGATGTTTTAGCAGCATCCCTGGCCTCTACCCACAAGATGCTGGGAGTATCCCACCCCTCTGTTGTGCAACCAAAAAATATCCTCAGACATTGCCAAACTGAGGACTACTCAAAAGGAAGAAAAGAGAGACAACATTCTCAGGTTTTAGAAATACTTATAAGCAAACACAGAAAAAGGAACTTAGAAGAGTGATTCAAAAATCATATCATTACAGCTGAGAAGTTTAAAAAAGAAAAGAAAAATGTTAAGAACAAAAGAATGTCCCCTGTGGCTTATCAGAGCAAGATAAAGTTTGTTGCTTATTGTGTATAGGTAGACACAGGGCAATTAAAATTACTAAAATATTTTGCATAATCTTCATTTACAAATATTCTTCTAATATTAAAAACAGACCATTTTTAGGTAAGAGAGTAAGAAAGCACTTCATATATTATTCTGGATTTCTAAAGTTAGGTAAATTTAGTATCAAAAGCATATGAAAAAATGATCAAAGGCACAATAATATTTTTAGAAATCTTTTAGATTATTTTAAGAGTTGTGCCATAGAATAAACAATCCTAATTTTCAGAAAAATTTAAAAATAGGTGGTGGTTAAAAAACTTGATAAGTTACTTAGTAAGCCTCCCTGGAATAATTCTAGAACAATCAAAGACACGCTGAGTGCCTGTAATAGACAATTGACTCTCCAAAGACTTCTTGAGCATACTATAAATGAGGTATGTCAAATTGATCTCATATTTGACCAGGTTTTTTGAGTTGTAGGTCAGAGAAATGCTGTAAATACAGTGTATATTGATTTCAACAAAGGGTTTGTGAAATACTTAGGCTATCTGTATTCTTGCTGACAAACTCAAAAAGCATGCGCTGATTGATAATACAGTTTGTTTTCACTACATTAGAAGCCAATATTTCCCCTATATTCACAATATCACCTAGTTATAATGTTTTGAGAGAAACACTAGGACTCCTCAAAATTAAGTTCAAAGTGATTAGATTCAATAATCAATAGTGCCCTTCAAAGTCTATCATTTTATAATATTCCAATGACTGTGATCTATAAACTGTCAATGCAATTCAGTCTCTTCTGTATTAAGGCTGAACAAAATTTTATGGACTGATTTCCATCCCAACCTAGGTAAACATCATTATTTTTGCAAAAGTCTTAATCCACAGAGAAGGAAATCAGTTAATATTTGTTTAGTTTAACAAGTATCACTTAGAAATATAAACAAGATTTTTGTTACTCTATTAAATATTTTTAATAGTTTATTAATAACACAATCACTATTATACCGAAAAGAAGAATTGGTTTACCAGATGGAAAGAAACCTTCCTGTAAGATCCTATATATGACTTTTGTTCTACTCCACCCATTCCACATTATTCACCTGCCAGCTTACTCTAATAAATACAAAAATGACTAGGCAAAAATTTTACCAGCATAGATAAGCTGGCAAATGAGATTATACCAACATAGATTTATTTAAGTGCCATAAATTCCCTAAATAAATGGAATTGTTTAATTACAAACTCACCTAGAAAGGAATGCACTATTCCAACAGAAATGGTAAAAAGTCACACCAAATCTACAAAATTACAAACCATGCATTTATTTAAATAGGCTGCTTAATTTTACTTCTGCATTAATAAAAACATCGTGTATTGAATCTGTGTTCTCCGATGATACTGTGATTTTTATTTTAATTTTTAAAATATATAGAAATTCAAGAAAGGAGACTCCCGTTTGATGAGTTAAAAATAAATGGATGGGACTGCATGTCATATTCAACTATCACTTCATTGACTTTATTCCACATAATAGTTTCCTTACCAGAGTACTGGTTCACTTGTAGAAAATCCAAATCATAGTACCAGGTAAAGGCATGCTGCAGTGATTTCCTTCCAGCATCAACTAGGGTTCCTATTACATAGGACATCTTTATACTCAGGTGTCTTCAAACTGAACAAATGGAAACTTACCTAATGAGACAACAAATATTTGACCTGACTTGTATTCATTTTGATGATCTTCCTTGTAAAGGAAATATATTCCTAGGAAATCCAGAGCCATGGAGGAGAGGAAGTAAAACATGACTTCAAAAGAAAGGATCAATAATAGCACTCAGGTTCCTCTGCAAATTTGATAATGCCTGTTTTTAATGTATAGTCTATGTCAACTGTGTGTTGTAAGCATAAGTTCACAGGACTGCAGAGTTCAACCTAAGTCTGTGAAAATGTGAATGCTTTAAGAGTTGGAGGATGATTTGACCCAAAAAACTCAAAACAGAGTCCTTGTCAAGAATCTGCCCCACATTATTACCCACAGTGAGACCTGCACTGCCTGGGAGCAACTAATTTTGAAGCAAGAAATGCTATTTTCCTTCCTGAGGAAGGGTGACATTTTTGTTTGTATCGCATGTATTAGTAAGCTACACTGGGCACAAGGACCCAGATTTTAAGACAAAATCATGAGGAAAATAGCTAACAGAAACAAGATAATAGAGAGAGAGATTTTGTTGTTTTTCAGAGAGACAAATAACCAATTTATTATACATGATCCGCAAGTCTTTCTTATAAAGCCCACCTCTCAGCTGAACCAGTCAGATGTGAAATCTTTTCTCCAAAAGATTTGTTTCCATAGCTGTAATTTTAGAATTTCAACCCTAAATAAACTCACAGTTTCTTGGTTTACATATCTCTTCTACTCCGAAATCAAGAAGAAACAAACTCTAAAACCAATCTTACAGACCTCCATTCTTACCTTTCTTCCCCCTCCCCGAAACTTCAGCAGGAAGAAAATCAATTTAGCGTGATTTTACATGAAATTATCCCAAGTAAAATCATCACTTCATATTCACTCATTCACTCACAAAAGCATTTAAGTGATTTAGGAAAACTTAAGCATGAGGAATGAATGTAGTACTTTCAAATACAAATCTTACCTGGTAAATTGAAATGGAACAACACTGCCTGAAATTCTTCTTGACTTGGAGTTCCTCTCCTCAAGGGACAACTAAATCACAGCAGCCTATATTCTTAAACCCTGAAAGAAAAATCAGGAAGCTTGATCTGTGC
Organism: Catagonus wagneri; assembly: GCA_004024745.2. Classification (NCBI taxonomy): domain Eukaryota; kingdom Metazoa; phylum Chordata; class Mammalia; order Artiodactyla; family Tayassuidae; genus Catagonus; species Catagonus wagneri. The sequence continues at coordinate 34,505,112 of PVHT020000141.1, read as the reverse complement.
ACATAATGGCCTGCATAATGTAAGAAAGAGCCGTTTCTTGGCAACTAGGAAACAATCCTTTTCAATTAACTCACAGCAATTGGCCCACATTTGTTGTTAAACACCGAGTAAAGAAAATGTTTTAAGAACTCAAAAGAACCTGGTAATAGCTCACCAAGAAAATCAAATCAGTTTGTTCATTTCAAAAAGCATTTTAAATTAATTGACTACCCATTCCACTCACCTGCCTAACCCTTTCCTAAGAACTTTTATTGACATACCAGTCTCACTTCCTTGTTGCATATTATTTGCTTAAAACCCTAGTCCTGAGGAGTTGTATCCGCTGTTGCAGAAACACAGTGAAAAGGTGAAAGATAATTCTAACAAACTAGTGGTATGTAATGGTACTCTGGTCTTGGTAATTTTGCACACCGTATTTTGTTTTCTAAAACATCAGCTTGAATGTAGCCCTGGATGTTCACTAGGATACATAATTCAAAACAATTGTATGCTGTATTCTCTTTACTGTTAAAGCGTACCTCCAGCAGATACTAATTTTAGGTAATATGTAAGAAATGCAGCTGAGCCAGATTACTTTTGTGCTACTTTAACTATGTTGAGGGACATATACACAGTCATTCTGTTATCTTTGGGGGGAATACCCCTGCCCATGCCCACACACACTGAGGATGACAGACTTCATGGATGCTCTCGTCTCTTACATAAAATGGCATAATATTTACTTATAACCTGTGCACATCTTCCCTTATACTTTAAGTCATCTCTGGATTATTTATAATAACATAAATACTATGGAAACAGTTGTAAATACAATGTAAATGCTATGTAAATAGCTGCCAAGCAGGGAGCAAATTCAGGTTTTGCTTTTCGGAACTTTCTGGGATTTTTTTTTTCTTCAAATATTTTTGATACATGGTTGGTTGCATCTGTGGATGCAGACAGAAGCCACAGATGCGGAGGGCCAACTCTACTTAGGAGAATATGATGAATTCTTTGGATAATCTTCTTAGGGTGCTTTGCAGACTCAGATACATATTTGAAATTTTATGTATCAATAGGGGTCCATCTATAGGACCCTCACTTAAGAATCTCTGATCAAAAGTTTAAGTGGTGAGGTAAATATGTTATACATAGATAATTTTTGCTGTTGAACTTTACCATTGCAAATGGTAACGTTTTAAACTATCTATGGTTGTATCTCCCAAATGAGAAGATAGTTTTAGATAATTTCCATAGCCAGCCAAAGCCAAACTGGATGAAATTTGTCTTCATTCCCCTGTATTATGGTGTTTACCCTCAACAGCTCTGTTTTCTTTTTTCCCTTTTATCATCCAAATCTCCCTAAAATGTGTCAATCCTGTTTTGCTATCCCTATACGGCAATTCTTCTGAGGTAATATTTTTTAAACTATAACCTTTTGGAGGGCGTCTTCACACAAAGCATTTTCTCTATTGGTGGGAATAAGAGGCAGTGCTGTAAACTGTTGAAGGTGATGTATTTGGGTAGACCTTCTGGCACCTTCAAATCACATTCTTGACATCTGTGTACACTTTCCGTGGATAGAACTGGCTGGGATAATTTTATAACTGTTGCTTTAGCTTTCATACTGACTCTTCCACTTGCTAGTTCCATGACCTCAGGCAGATTTGTTAAACATTTTGTGTCTCAGTTCCCTTATCTGCCAAATGAAGTTAATAATATTTACATCCTAGGGTTATTTTGAGAATCGACTAAGATTACATAGGTAAAGCTTCTTAAAACGGTGCCCAGCAGATGGTAAATGAACAAAGGTTAGATATGTCATTGTTGTTCTTGTTGTTAGCATTTCTGAACTAAATAACTTTTAAGGTCCTTTTCAAATTTATAAGATTTCCAAAATCCCCTGTAAAAATCCAAAGTAATATAAACAAAGGCTCTTCAGACACATAAATTTCTTCTTCTTTCCTTTTTTATAAATTACCTGTTATCATCTAGTACATCTGCTTTTTTTCTTTTCTTGTTTTTTTCCTTTTTATGGCCATACCTGGGGCATATGGAAGTTCCCAGGCTAGGGGTCAAATTAGAGGTGCAGCTGCTGGCCTATACCACAACCACAGAAATGCAGGATTCAAGCCCATCTGCGACCTACATCACAGCTCACGGCCCCACTGGATCCTTAACCCACTGAGGGAGGCCAGTGTCATACAATTTCAGGTTCTCAACCTGCTGAACCATAATGGGAACTCCCTACATCTAATATTTAGACTTCTAAAAACCCTTTCATTAACAAAGAAAAATGCACAATTCTTTGAAAAGTGAAAAATTTCTTTATCTTTCTGAAAAATGCACCCTTGTTAAAAAGATTGACTTAATTTAACCAAAGGCATAGAGAAGCAGAAATTCTTTAAGAATCTTTTCTTGTAAGATATTTTACTACGTGCAATACAAGTATTAAAAGAGTCACATGTCTTTCTTCTTTTATTCTTACAACGTATGGATCAGGAGGTCCCGTCGATTGTGGCTCGGCGGAAACAAATCTGACTAGCATCCATGAGGACGCAGGTTCGATCCCTGGCCTCACTCAGTAGGTTAAAGGGTATGGCGCTACCATGAGCTGCAGTGTAGGTCACAGATGCAGCTCAGATATGGCGTTGCTGTGGCTGTGGTGGAGGCCAGAGGCTATAGGTCCAATTCGACCCCTTGCCTGGAAACCTCCATAAGCTGCAGGTGCGGCCCTAAAAAGACCAAAAAAAAAAAAAAAAGATATGGACCATTGCTTCAGCTTTTGGCACCCATTTTTAAGGTTTTTTTTTTTAAAACTAGCAGCAGCTGCAGATCCTAATATTTAAGAGGAAATGCATACTTTTGCCTATTTGCCATAAAGAGCCTAGCCAGAGTGGGCCATAAATACTCCATCAGATCCTCTCCAGCTTAAAAGACAGGTTTAACCTTAGGTCTTAGCCAAATCCATTGTGCAGACTTTTCAACCAAATACCACGCCACCTTTCTGCTAGGAAAAAAATTGAAAATTATTCTGAGGCCACATGAACCAATCTTCTTTGGAAGTACTGGAATCAGCTACTCATGTAGATATTACTGTTATCTCCTTGGTACATGACAGATGCCTCCCCCTGATCTTGTTTTTTATTTCTAGCAGTCTCATTTGCCTCAATACTTTGAAATAGCAAATTCTAGCCCAGGGGAAACCAACTTATGAAATGTAAAAAAAAAAAAAAAAAAATTGAAAAGGACAATATTTGCTTAAGAGTACTGAACTCTGGAGATTATAACAGAAATACTCTGGAAAACATCAATCTTGTATCTCTCTTCACAGAAGACTGAATGTAATATTTTCATATTACAGTGCTGCATAAGCACTGGGAAATGCGAATTCCTCCTCACAAATTCTATAACAATCTAAGGCACCTAGTCATTTCCCTTTCATGAGTCTAAGAAAGTCCTCAAAGTTCAGTGCTACCAATTCAAAACACAGCATGGTATACAGCTTTTATTAGTATCTTTGGGATTTCTTTGTTTCTGATTCAATATAATGTTGAAAAATGATTCATCACAGAAAACAGTAAAATTTAAATAAAAATAAAATCAATAGTTATGCAAAAATATACAGAAGTCATAAATAATCCTTCCATAGCTTATAGACTTGCAAAACAAGTTTCATATGACAAAACTGATGAGGACTATGCAAAATAATTTTTACATATAGTACTTACTGATGAAACATTTTACAAAATAAAGTATTTTATAAGTATTGACTAAAAATAGAAATAAAAGTTTAGCAAATTATTGTCAGACAAACCAAATATTTCTGAGTTCTCATTTTTGGAGCTAAGAAAAAAAATGAGTATAAGAAACCTTGTGAATGCCTATCAGAAGGGTGGAGTTTCTATAATCTAAAATGCTAGTTTGTTTTTTCCTTCATTGGCCCCACCTGAGGCAGATGGAAGTTCCTGACACAGAGATCAAATCCAACCTGTAGCCATGACCTATACTGCAGCTTCAGCAATGCCAGATCCTTTACACACTGTGCTGGGCTGGGGATCAAACCCAAGCCATCACAGAGAATACCAGGTCCTTAATCCACAGCACCACAGTGGGAACTCCTAGGATTCTAGATTTTAAGCCTCACAGTAAGAAATTACTGACCAGGGAATCTTGTTAAACATGCAGATTCTTGAACCACAATCCCAGAGCTACTGATTGTACGTCTTGAGGGAGGCCAAGGAATCTATATTTTGTCAGGTTCCTAGCACTGGCACGAGTGAGCTTAGGGCCGCTGTTGAGAACTACTGATGCAGAGAAATACCGGTCGCTAGGTCTCTGCTTCTCTGACAGAAGGAACACTTGGATATAGGAAAGAGGAGGAAGGTAACTAAAAGTGAGAAAGGTGATTGGTCATGAGGAAAAGTAGGAAAATACAACTTAGCTTCCCTGGGCCAGAGGACAGAATGGAGAGTGAAGAACAAATCTTGAGAGGCAAACAGAAGATGTAGATAAACTTGTAATGACTTCCCTTTCATACTTGTCATGACATTTCATGTAGTGAAAGTCAAAGTCCTCACAAGAGATTGCCAGATGGCTGCCTCTAACCTGTCATTTTTCACTATTGGAGACTGACTCCAGTTGGCCTGCCAACTGTCCTTTAAAGCATAACATCCTCCTCTACTTCCTTTGGTTCTTTCCTTAAATGTTATCTTTTCAAGAGTCTTTCTCTGACCACCCATTCTGATACTACAACCCCTGCCCAAACCACTGACACACCCTCTTTCCTTCCTGCCTTAATTGTCTATCATTTATTACCACATTCTATACTTATAAATGGTGTTCATTGTCTTTCTGCTCTCACTAGACCATAAACTCTATGATGGCAGGGATTTTTATCTATTTGGTTGATTGGTATGTCCCCAGTATCTAGAATGTTACCCAGCACATTATAACTACTACTACACAGGATTAAAGAGGGTCCCCATTTAAAAATATGATATTATTAACAGAGAGAGAAAGGACTTCCTTCAGCATGAGAACTAGAGAAAAATATTCAAAAGATTCATTTTTTAAATTCTCTGGGCTCTTCTAGGAAAAAGAAAAAAGAGAAGGAACTGAAGTATGGGAATCTTTTCAACTGTTACAATGCTTCAAGGTATATTTATTTTCCATTCTCTCACAAAGGTAAGCATGGGTAGTTATTGTTTAACCCTATCTAAAGCTAATAATTGTGTCACATTAGCCTTGGGGATATGAAAAACAGGAAACTTTATCGAGGTGCATAGATTCATAAGTAATATTTTAAAAGGTTATTTGAAGGGTGTTAACAGAACTGCTTTTGAATAGACTTGTATTAAGGTAAAATAAAAAACATTCTGAAAAAAAGCATTGAAAAACTTGGAAATTGCCTCCAATAATCGCCCCCTACCTTTTTTTTTTTACATGCATAGTTAAGCTGAATATTACTTTTTGGGCAAAAACCATTATAAAAATAAGCCTTGCACCATGGAATTTATGATTCTAGATAATAATGGCAGGATTACTCCATTATATTGCAGAATGCATTTCTTCCAAGTGGCCTAACACTACAGATTAATAATGGGAAAAGCCTCACCAATTCATCTGAAAAACAAGAAAAGGCCTTGCCCACCCCAAAATCTTTCTTTCATTCCTTTCCCAACTCTCATTCCTTGGGAAAGGCCACTTTTATTTGTATATCCACAGGCTTTCCTCCCATGATAATATGAAAATCCCTCAAAGTTATTTGCAGTGACACTGTAGTGGCCTAATGGCTTTCCAACTGTTTCACCTAGTAGACAGCTGAATCTTAGTCAAAGGACAACCTCCGACCCTAGCTGCATAGAATTGCTGAGGGAGGGGCTGGATACAAAATCAGAGTTGAAATGAGAGCAGAAGGGGGAGCAGGAGGGGAGAAATGTTTAACTTTCTGCTTTGCCCCATGTACAGGAGACAAGTGACTCTCTCAAAGTCACATAAATCTCTAAACGTTTCCTGGCATTCCCTTCCTTTTTCATTTCAACATCTTCAAAATTCAAAATCTCATCAACAAATAAATTGCCGTTAACAAATAACCATCACATTCATACGACATTTCCAAAAATGTTACCTATATGCCCTTCCCCAAACATTCTCTCTCCCTGTGCCTCTATTGCCGTGCCTCAGTCTCTCTCTCTCTCTCTCTCTTTCTGCCTTGCTCTCCTTCCCCACATCTCCTTTCTCCTTCTTACACACACATACACACACACACACACACACACACACACACACACAACATATCAAAAGTGTGTGCTCACTTTTATTTGACTTGTTAAGTATTCCTCTATTCTGGGCCAAAGACTGGTAAGTAAGTTACATGTGTTATTTCATTTAACCCTTAAAACAACCCTAGAAGGTGAATACTTTTACCTCCATGTTCCAGATGAGGAAAATGAGCCACAGAGAGGTTAGTAAATTTTCTAGTCACACTTATTAACCAGAGTGGCTAAAACCAGATCGGGCTGACTCAGAAATGCTTGTTTTTGATCATCATGCTATATGAGCTCTCCTCAACCCCCCTACCATATCCAACAAATGATTATACTTGAAAATTTCCCTGACTTTGTGTTACATAAATAATAACATAAATTAGAATGCCTGGCAAATCTGCTGCTTATGGCCCTTTGAATAGATTACTTTAGTCCAATTAACATTTTTTTGGCTTTTTATGAAACCCCATAAAGTACTTTTAAGAACAAAAGAAGCAAATATTTTCATGTGGTCTTATGTAATGATGTGCAATTTAGACCTAATCCTTTTAGCCCAGAGATGGAAGACTGACACTCTAAACAAAGCTCATTGTGTTCTTTTGTGCTGCCATAACAAGGTATTTAAAGGATGAAATTCCGGCTGGCAGATGGACTTCTTGGCATAACTATACATGCATCACAGAAATTGTTTTGTTTCAGAGGATTCAAACAAGATGCCTGACATTTCCCAGAAGATAATTTCCACTTATAAATATGGTGACTTGTTAGGTGGGGTCTGTTAAGGGACAATAACGAAGGTTTTTAAGGCATTTGTCCTGTTTATAACTTTGTATGATGTGTAAAAAGTGAATTTACCAAAACCTGTCATAACTCTGAGAACACACGCTTGAGGTCCTGAGTTGCTGTACTAGAAGTCCAAGTACCCACAGCTGCCAAGGTGTGAGGAACTTAAGCCAGATGTAGGGGTCACTAGTACCTGCTTTGGTTGACAGCTGAGCTGAGCTCCCAGTTAACAGCTAGTGTCAACTGCCATCTGTGAGAGTAAGCCTTCTTGAACATCCAGCCCAGTCGAGCCTTCAGATGACTGTAGCCCTGGCCAACATCTAGCAACATCTGTATGAGAGACTCCAAGCAGGTTCTGCCCAGCTGAACTCTTCCCCAAATTCCTGTCTGACAAAATCATGGGCAAAATGAAATGAATATTGTTTTATATAAGGAGGCTTTGGAAGTTTGCTAAGTCCCAAAAGTAACAGATCGTGTTACCTGGAAGTTGGGTATTACCAGGACTTGTGAGCATCAAGTGGCTGTCAAGAAAAGCTTGAAGGAGAGTGAGTGAAATGCTTTTGGGGACTGGAAGACAGAAGACCCTGGATACATGGTGGAGAGTTTATGAAAACTATCACTGCAGAAAATAGAAATGTACCTATTGAACTAATTGATCTGGATCAGGATATTTCTAGGTTAAATGCTGAAAGTGACAACTAATGTCTTCTAGCTGCATATCATAAAATGAAGATAAAGAGATATGAGCTAAAGTAGAAAGTATTCCATTTTCAAGCAGAATGTAGAACAAATAAAAATTAGCCCTTGATTTGTTAGATTTAAAAATAAAACTAATTCTCATCCCTTGTTTCTCCCAGAAGAGCCTCAAAAGTAAAAACAAGCCTCAGGGCAAAGATCAAATCCAGGGTACTGTCAGGAAACATGATCTAAATGTAATATGAAGCACAATTTATAACTGTAAAATCCTTTCTTAAGACATAGATGTAATGTGATGTCTCAGAGACTCCTTCAAAAGCTTGCTGTGGACTTTTAAGATGCACTTCACAGAACTTCCATTTTCATTTGAACAATAGCCCTTTCTAAGAACCTTAGATAGCCTCATAGGGAACCCAAGGTAGAGATCTGCTCTGAGGTCAACTTTTCAGTCTTTATGTAGGAACACACTGTTCAAGATTGAATATTTTAAGCAAAAAGTAAGTTATCTTTTACTTACACATCCAAAAAAACCATCCCAAGTTTCAAACGAGGGATCTACTCAGAAGTTTACCCCACAGATTCTAAAATATAACATTGTATAAACAACAAGGACTTGCTGTATAGCACAGGGAACTATATTTAATATATTTTAATAACCTGCAGGAAAAAAATCTAAAAAATAGATATATATGTATGTATACATATATCACTGAATAACTTTGTTGTATACCTGAAACTAAACCGTTGTAAATCAATTATACTTCAGTTTTTTTAAAAAAAATAATAAAAATAGAAAAGATTAAAACAAATATAACATTCTATTTGGAGGAGGAAGAGTGTACATGGCCATTGTGATTTTGCCTGGCCAGAGACCCCTACCAAGTTCCATTTGTAGAGACAGAGTCCCTCAGATGCAGGACGTCTACTGCTGAATCCATCATCAGGCAAGCTTTGGAAAACCCAGCAGAAGCTGCTAACCTGTTAACCTTACATAGCTTATGTTCTCAGGCAGTCCAGTTTTAGGGAACAAATAGTGGGATTGTGAGTTTGAAGAGAGCATGCTGTGTTGTAGTAGTGACAGGTTTCAGAGGCAGAGATGTGAAGGGGATAAAGAGAATATTTACAAGCTTGGCATTATGAGGTACACATGATCTCAGTCCTGAGCTTCACCTCTGTGATGAAATACTTGACAGCATCAAAAAGTGTACTTGATAATGTTGAAAGTTGCTAAGACTTGTACATATTCTCCTCAACCACGCACCAACTGGAAGGAGAAAAGTTCTCTGGAAATGTGTTAATACTAGAGAGTCTTTTGCAATGAGCCACATGACAAGGTGCTATTGAACAGTTTGGAAAATCAAACTCAGTCAAAGCATGTAATTACAAGAGCAACCTACAGTGAGGCATTATTGGAGAAGCTTTAGAATGGGAGACCTAAATTCATGTTAGCAAAGATTTGTTCGAGAAGAGAAAAGAGAACAATGACAGGTGTTTTTTTTATGGAAATCAACCAAAAGGCAGAGTTGAACTGGAGGCTTTAGTTGAGACTGGGGGAGTTACAGTTGGTGATGCTGGTTTAATAGCCTTCCCAGCAAAATTTGCTTCCCTTCAAGGTTCCAAGCATTGGTCTTCAACTTCCAACTCTGATCTGAAACCCAGAAAACCTGGTGAGAGGAGTTCCCATTGTGGCTCAACGGGTACAGGAAACAGAGTTGTCTCTGTGAGGATATGGGTTCAATCCCTGGCCTTGCTCAGTGGGTCAAGGACCCAGCATTGTCTAGGAGGTCACAGATATGGCTCAGATCTGGCATTGCTGTGGTATAGGCCAGCAGCTGCAGATCTGATTCCATCCCCTGGCCTAGGAACTTCCATATGCCATAGGTGCGGGCATGAAAGGGAGGAAGGAAGGAAGGAAGGAAGAAAGGAAGGAAGGAAAAGAGAGGAAAAAACCTAGTGAGACTGTGTCCATTAATTTAATGCATGAAGTCTGATCTCAGAGAAAACAGGTGGGACCATCCACCTTAAACTTAGGAGCTAATCATTTACATTTTTAATGCATAGTGTTGCCAGATGAAAGTATCTTCCTCCTACCTTTTTAAAATGTGGCTGTCAAAAATATGGGTATCTACAAGCAAACAACACTTGCTGTGGGAGACTTTCCCTAGCCATCCAGAAATTAAGAGCATAAAACAAAGTAAAACCAAGGAGAAAAGTAATCCCTGCAAGTAAAATTGCCCAGTAGCTATTCTGGCTCCTTCTTCTTGGAGAAGGCAGAGATCATGCATGTAAAAGGCTGAAAAGAACAAAAGCTGATGCTCTTTTCTTGTATGTAGGTGTCATTAACTCAAAAGTCAGCCTTGATTCTGGGAGTGGAAAATATATAGAGGTCACTAGTGAGAATTTTTTTCAAGCCCGAATTCTCCAATGCTGTGAACTTTAAGCTACAGACAACTGCATAGCGCCCAGAAAAACCACAGGCCACAGAGATGTCTGCTGATGCAGGAAGGCCCTGCCTGATTAGTCTGGGAGAGTGGTGGTATTGGCATGGGTGACTAATCCTGTGTAGATGAGTATGAAAAGTCTTCCCAGCATCCAAGTGGTGGAGCTGAGCCAGAAATAAATAGCTCGTGTGCCAATTCAAATCCTCAAAGAGAAAATGTTATTTGGTCTCACAGAGGAGTCTAAGGCTTGGGTGTGAAAAATAAATTCAGCTTTGTCTTTTCACTCAAACCTCAGGAGGAGGATTTGTACAGAAAGTGAGCAAGAGGCTGCATTTTCCTCCTCAGGATGTTGTATTTGATGCTGCTGTGCACCACTCATATCCCCTTCCAGAGCCAAGGTCATTGCTCTCCTAGTTGACTGGAATTTTACATGCTGATGGCTCACAGCTGTGTTCTTCTTCAGGCTTTGCCCTTGGCTCAAGGAAACTGCCTCACCCAGAGTTATGCCCTCTTCCTGGGGGGCCGCACACAATTCAATGCCTGGGTGATGCAGGATACAAAGGCTGGTTCCTCTTATCTCCATTCAAGGCATCTTGAAAAGGCCATTCCACCTTTAGAAGTAAATTCATGGAATCCACTGAGGCCGTTCTTGTAATTACATCACAAATTGCCTTACTTTGCCACGTGTTCTTGATTAGCAGTAACTCCCTTAACAAATTAGCTTAAATATTTTGATGCTAACTTGGTGTCAAGGCACTTTGCTTGATGCTAGGAAAATCAAAATTGTGACCTGGCCTCTGACTTCAGAGAGATTTTTAATTTATAGAAATGATAAATGACTCCAAAATATCATACAAGGTTGTGTAGCCTAAGTATAAGATATTAAGTCATTCATTCATCAAATCTGAAGCACTTGTATGGGCTTTGTGCAGCAGTATAAAGGTCAGGGAGGGGGTGGGCCTTGCTGTTAAGGATTTCAGTGGTAGTAGGAGGTCGGGGAGGTCTGCTGAATTTCCTTGTTTGTTTCCATATGTCTTCACTTCAGAAAAAGAATTTGAGTTGGATCAGAAAAAGTAATTAGGTATTTTTGCAGAGTTGGGGTGTGAGGGAAATTCCAGGTTGAGTTAATAGCATGAAGGAAGTAAGCAGAAGACCATTTCCTCACAATAGTTTCTGACAGCGTCTTTTAAAATGGGCGCCAGAGGAGAATATGTAACACCAAAGAGAGTCCAAATCGAAGAGAAGCCTGAAGACAAAGGTAAGGAATTCTGGTTTTGTTTAGTAGGAAGGATAAAAATTGTCTCTAGTTTTTCAGTTGTTTAGGGTTGTATTGTCTAGCTCATTTTCTCATCCTGACCTTGTTTGTTGATGGATCCTCTTCTAGACACTCGCATTTTCTCAGTGCCCTTCCACTTCATTGGTCTCCATCCTTGGCCATGTTTGTAATCTCCTTTTAAGAAATGATAAACTGTGGGTTTTTTTTTTTTTTTTTGTCTTTTTAGGGCCACACTTGTGGCATGTGGAGGTTCCCAGACTAGGGGTCTAATCGGAGCTGTTGCTGCCAGCCTACGCCAGAGCCAAAGCAACGCCAGGTCCGAGCCATGTCTGCAGCATACACCACACACAGCTCACGGCTACGCCGGATCATTAATCCACTGAGCGATGCCAGGGATTGAACCAGCAACCTCATGGTTCCTAGTCGGATTTGTTTCCGCTATGCCACGACGGGAACTCCAACTGTGATTGTTTTAAACCACTTGGTTTTTTGGTGGTTTCTTATAACTGATATAACAGTAGACAACTGATATATAATTTGGACTTTCAAGAGTTCCTGTTGTGGCACAGCAGAAACGAATCCGACTAGGAGCCGTGGGGTGGTGGGTTCGATCACTGTCCTCGCTCGGTGGGTTAAGGATCTGGTGTTGCCATGGGCTGTTGTGTAGTCGCAGTCACGGCTTGGATCCAGCATTGCTGTGGCTGTGGTGTAGGCTGGCAGCTGTGGCTCCAATTAGACCCCTAGCCTGGGAACATGCTGCAGGTGCGGCCCTAAAAAAAAAAAAAAACAATTTGGACTCTGGAACAAGAGCCTCACTCAGAGTGGCCTTGAAAGACAGCGTTGAGGGGCAGTCCCCACCACTGTCAAAGGTTTGGGTGGTGTGCATGACATCTCTTTTTGTGTCAAAAGAGAGGTAGGTTCATATAAGATTATATGGACTCATTAGCAGTGACAAATGGTTTGGGTAGCTCTTCGGGGGCTTGGAAGGAGAAAGAAGAGTGAGAAAGAGATCTGGAGAAGAGGCATGTGAAGTGACATATAAACATGGGCGTGAGGTGTGACTAGCTTTGATTCACATCAGAATGCCCATCAGAGAAAATCTGCTATTAAAGGGGCACTAAATAACCAGGTGGAATAACTTGGCCAGTCTTTGTTGACAGTCAGTCCGGTGTTGCACAAAGGGTTTATACCAGAGAAGCTATGGAGGCAGGGAGGGAGGCTGTGCGTGAGCCCAGGACTGTGGAAAACCACTCACCTAGGCAGACCTAGTATTGCTGCTGCCATTATCTAATAGCCAACAGCAAGACTAATGCTGCCCTCTAATATGGCACCATACCTTGAGGGGACCATCTAGACAAAGTTTATACTGTGTCTGTGAAATCTCAGGAGGCAGAAATTAATTTTGAGTGGTGTTCCCTATGTGATCACCTTCCCTGCCCATTAGGCTCATAGGCTGCACCGTTATCCAAGAACAAACAAAATGTTTGATCTACCGATATGTGATTAGACCAAGCAATGCACTTTATAGCAAGTGAGGTGTGACTATAAGCACTTGACCATGAGATTCACTGGCCCTGTCACATTTTACTGTCCTGATTCTGTCAGCCTGATAGAGTGATGGAATGACTTTTTGAAGCTATACACCTGAAATGGCAAGTTGAAACTTACACCTTTTAAGAATGTGGCACACACCTTCATCCTCCAAAAAAAAGAGCACACCCTTAAATGACGCTGTGTTCCCAAGGGGAAATACATGGGTCTTGGAACTAAGGGTTTCAAGGAGAAAGGGAACTATCCTGGTTATCACTTCTAATGACCCACTTGGGAAACTCATTCTTCCCATCCGCACAACTCTAGGTCCTATAGATTTTTAATTGACATGATTCTCAGAGGGAGAATTTCCCCACAGGAGTCCCCTTAAACTTTAGCTATGAATGCCACATGGTTACTTTTGGTTCTTCATGCCAGATATCTAGTAGACCAAAAGAGGATCCACAATCCTGGCAGGGGTAATTGATCATCAGATAGTAGGGTTACTGTTATATATTACATAATAGGATTAGGGAAAAATACATTTGACACCCAAGTGACCTGCTAGAGAAGAGGGTAAAGGGAAAGAAGCTCTTGGTATTCCCCTGACCAATTTTAATGGTAAATGGACACACGCAGAAGCCACATCCTGGAAAGGGCACAGAAACTTTGAGCCCTAGACCCCCTTGGCAATAGGGGCCTGAGTCATCTCACCAGGTAAGTGATGGAGACCAGCTGATGAACCACTAGTAGTCAAGGGAAATATAGTAGATGAGGGAGATGATAAGTATCAGGTGCAACCTAGAAAATAATTAGTGGGGTAAGGGCAGCTGAGGGCAAGGGAGGAGGAGAAGAGGAGGAGAAGAGGAGGAGGCTGACACTGCAGCTCTGCAGCTTGTTCCATTAAACTTTCTTTAAAAGCTTTTCCAAGGTCAATTATAATCCTGGAGGAGCTGTTCCCTTGCAGAGGGAATATACTATATGAAGCAATTGGAACTAAATGGCATGGAGGGGAAGGTAGTGGTTGCATTTGGACACCACCTAGATTCCCCTTCGTAGTCAAAGGTTTCATGATCTCAGATGCTGGGGGTGTTGCCTAATGATGACTTACAGTTGCATCCAATTTTGGGAATTGCTGTCAGGTTAAGGAAACTGACTTGCTCAAATCTATGCTCCAGTTCCTGGAGGAAGCCATATCTGATGATTGTTATATAGTTCTTTCCTCAATGTGGGACATCTCCGTAGGATCATCTCAGTCTTGAGGGGAGTATGCATTGACTTAAGCTTCTGTTTCAATCATATCCCACTTCAAATCCTACCACTGCTCAATCTTTCTTCCCTTGCTCCTTCAAAGATACTGCTTTCAAGAGTATTTTTTTTTTTGGGGGGGGGGTTGCTGCACACATGGCATATGGAAATTCCCAGGCTAGGGGTCTATTTGGAGCTGTAGCGGTTGGTCACAGCCACAGCCACATCAGATCTGAGCTGTGTCTGTGACCTATACCACAATGACAGATCCTTAACCCATTGTACAAGGCCAGGGATTGAACCTAAGTTCTCATGTATACTAGTCGGGTTCATTACTGCTGAGCCAAAATGGGAACCCCCAAGAGTACTTCTGATAAACCTCATGCATATAAATTCTGGGAGAACTTTACCTATGAGAGTAGAGTATATTTATAAACCTAAATTTCTAAGAAAGGCAGATCCTGAAGCCTCTTTTATTTTATTTTTTTTTTGATAAAACCTCCTTCAGGAGTTTTGTATCTATAATGCTGAGTGCAGGAGATCCTTATATTTTTCACAAAATAATAATTCAAAACTCACAGGAATCAATTTCATAAGAAGGAACAAAGAGCACATGAGAGAGTGAAAAAAAAGATGAGGAAACCTGATAAATGTGGAAAGAGTAGATTTCTCATTGGAACCAGTGAAGGGATTGAGTTTTGCACTCAGGTTGACAGAAGGGAAGAAAGTAGGCATATGTATATATAGCAGTCACTTACACAGATCTCTGCTCCCTCCTTGCAACTTCTACATGTCACTGAAATTGGAACTTTAAGGGGCAGAAAAATCCATGGCAAATATCAGATTATAAAATATATTAGCTGTATAAAGTTGTAATTTTTAAGAGCTGAATTTGGTTTCACATTAGTATCTCTTCCTAAATACATTCTAAAAAATTATCTGCTGCTATTGTGATTTATCATCATCTGGGTCATATTTGACTTTGTTGTCTCTCAAAGGCTACATCAAATTTGTCTGGAAATCTCATTGGTTTTATTTTCAAAATATATTCAGAATTCAGATATTCTTCAGACAAAATGAACTATGAGACCAACCATAAACCTGGATCGACATCAAGAAATGAAGAGTTCTTGAGATGGAATAAAGCAAGGTAATACAAAATTTTTCTGACATTAATTCCTTTAAATGATGATTGTCTAAAGGAAAAATAGTAGTAGTGTATTATATATTTATCATAAAAGTAAACAAATAATGTAAGACAACAGATAGAAGGTAGTAATTGGGCAAATACTATTTTAAGGTCTTTATGCTACATTTGAAGTGATACATTGTTTCAAGGTAGATCTTGATTAATCAAACACGTATATTTTAAACCTATAGCAACCACAAAAATTTTATAAGGTAAAAGCCCATAGTAGAAATAAACTAGAATTGAAAAATACTCTGGGAGTTCCCGTCCTGGCTCAGTGGTTAACGAATCCGACTAGGAACCATGAGGTTGCGGGTTTGATCCCTGGCATCGCTCAGTGGGTTAAGGATCTGGCGTTGCTGTGAGCTGTGGTGTAGGTTGCAGATGCGGGTCGGATCCTGCGTTGCTGTGGCTGTGGGAAAGGCCATCAGCTACAGCTCCTGTTAGACCCCTAGCCTGGGAACCTCAACATGCCACGGGTGCGGCCCTAGATAAGGCAAAAAGACAAAAAAAAAGAATACTCTGAATTCAAAGAAGGCAAAAAAAGGAAAAAAGAAACAAAGAACATATAGAACATTAAAAAACAATTAGCAAGATGATAGTTTGATCTAACCATAGATTAAAGTGTAAATAGAATAAACACAACAGTTAAAAAACGCAGATCGTTGGACTAGATAAGAAAGTATCTACAGAAGCACATTTTAAATATAAGACATATATAAAAGTAAAGAAATGAGAGAAGGTACACTCTGAAACTACTAATTAAAAGAAAGTTGAGTAGCTATATTTAGAACTGACAACCTAGACTTTAGAATAACAAATTCTACCAGAGACAAAGACCCGCATTGTATAATGATAAAAGGGTCAATTCTCCAAGAAAACATTGTAATTCTACATGTGTATCTATCTAGCAGCAGAGCTTCAAAATACATAAAGTAAAAACTGATAAAAAGGAAAAAATTGACAATTATAGTTGGAAATCAACACTCTTCTCTCAGCAATTGATAGGACAAATAGAAAGTATACTTAGCATATAAAAGACCTGAACATTACTGACAACTTGACACAATTAATAATTGGAGGACACTCCGACCAACAACTGTGAATAGACATTGTTTTCAAGTTCAAAGGCAACATTCACTAAGAACATCTCTGGGTCATATAACCTTTTATATTAATGCATTTAAATGACTTGAAACGATGTAATGTATGTTTCCAAGTTTATCAGAATTAAACTAGAAATTATGAATAGAAAGATATCTAGGAAGTTCAAAAATATTAGAAAATAAAAATTATTTTTAAATAGCTTATGGGTCAAAAGAGGAAATCTGAAGGGATACTAGAAAATATTTTGAGTTGAATGAAAATAAACCACAGCATATCAATTTAGGGGTTATCGCTAAAGCAGTGCTTGGAGGGAAATATATAGAATGAAATACTTACATTACTCAATACTTTCAGAACAGTTCTACTCTTGATCTATCACTCTTTCTCACCTGGATTATTGGAAAGCCTCCTAGCTTATTTCCCTGCTTCTACCTTTGTCCACCACATTGGTGTCTTAACAGAGCAGCCGGAGTAATTCATCTAACGCTTATCAGATCATGTCACTCTCAAAATCCTACACTGACTTTCCATTTTTCTTTTCCTTTTTTTTAATGATTTTTATTTTTTCCGTTATAGTTGGTTTACAGTGTTCTGCCAATTTTCTACTATCCAGCAAAGTGACTGTCACACACACAAACACACACATATATATACATTCTTTTTCTCACATTATCCTCCATCATGTTCCATCACAAGTGACTAGATATAGTTCCCTGTGCTAGGCTTTCCATTTTTGTCAGTGTAAACATCAAAGACTTATGAGGCCAACTTGACCCTATATATTTTGGTTTCTATGACTTCTGACCCTATCTCCTGGTTCTACCACCTCACTCCATTCAACCATACAGACTTCTGCCTTGCTTTAAGCTCATCAGGCACACTCCTACCTGGGCCTATTCACTGGCTGGCCCTCTGCCTAGAACAATCATTCCTCTAAAAGCTGCTTGAGTAACTCCCTCACCTCCTTTAATTCTTTGCTTAAATATGCTTTTCTTAATGAGGCCTATTCTGAACATCTATTTAAAATGACAACCTGCCCCTGCTATTCCCATAGCTCCAAATTTGCCCTATTTTTTCATAGCATTTATCACTTTCTGTTAGATTATTTTTATCATTTGTGTCTTCTCACTAGAATATAGGCTCCTTGAGGAGAGTGATTTTCGTTTTGTCCCAGGGTTTTGTTTTGTTTTTCAGTAATCACAAACACCCAAAACAGTACCTGGTATATAGTACGCACTCAATAAGTATTAGAGGCATTAAGAGGAGGAGACAAGGAAAAGGGAGAAGACTAACAGGAGGAGCAATCTTTTGCAATATAACTTTGCTAACATGATATTGTATTTGAAGTTTTGTTGCAGTGAACTCCGTACTTATTACAGAATGTATGATCACTTTCAAAAATTCGGTCCCTCACTTTTTTTCCTCTTAATATTTATTTCTGTAGTAAGCCCATTAGAAGTCTTTTTAATGTAATTTTCATAATTCTTCCTAGTTCTTTACAAGATTTTATAGATTTCCTGGCTTAAGTCTAGTAGTTATGTGAGTGTAACAGGGATTCATAATGGCGATGGAGGTTGGCAGCATGTATGTCTGCAGGCCTTGGAGGTTATATGTCAATGTACATAGGTGCATTTAGTCTTAGGAAGGGATTTATATTCTGAAAGGGGTTCATGTCTCAAAGTTTAAAATCGTCATTGGCTGTGTTCATAAGACAAATTAGAGGTGAAGAAGGTGTGCCTTAGAACCAAACTCTCTGAGTATGACTCCTGGTTCTGCCTTCTACTATCTGTGTGATGTCACATTGTAAGCCTCTGTTTCCTGTGTAAGATGGGGATGCTAATACTCACCTTGTTCGTTCTTGGTAAACACAAAAAAGAGATGGTAAACATATGACATGGCAGGGTATATGGGACTTAATAAGTATTCAAATGACAGTTATTACAATGGTTGGTATTTCTAAAATCCAATTTAAAACCAGTTGTTTATAGAGATCCTGTCGTGGCTCAGTGGTAACTAATCTGACTAGTATCCATGAGGATGCAGGTTCAATCCTTGGCCTCGCTCGGTGGGTTAAGGATCCAGTTGCCGTAAGCTGTGGTGTAGGTCACAGACACAGCTCAGATCTGGCATTGCTGTAGCTCTGGCGTAGGCCAGTGGCTACAGTACTGATTCGACCCCTAGCCTGGGAATGTCCATATGCTGTGGGTGTGGCCCTAAAAAGACAAAAAATAAAATAAAATCAGTTATTTAAAACTCAAAATGGTTTACCTTTACAATGTTATCTATACTGGATGAATTCCCAGACTATATGAGAGATCCTATTGAAAATTAGTAAATCACATTCTATACCTGGATTGACTACATAAAATTGTCTTATTATAAGAGAATTGACCTCTCATGGCGGGGTGGATATCTCTCTTCATTTACTTACTCTTTTTTTCACTTAACTTATAATTTCTCATCACTTTCCTTTTGTCTGATATTAGGTGTGTATTGGTGGTAATTTTCCTTCAGGAAAATGTACTCAGATTTATGAAATCCTCTCATACAGAAGCTCTAACATTGAGACAAGACATTCCCCTGTTCCCCACTGCCCACCCCCTTAACCTGTCGGGCAGTAGCCTTTCAGACCCCCTCACCTCTTGACATTGGAAATAATTCCATGGCTTTAACAAAGCCTGCATGTAGTGCTCTTTCCCAGATTCAAGCTGGTTTCCTCCAATTGTTTTCTGACAATATTTTTACTACTACTTTCTACTTCCCTCCATATTGATCCACATAAGATAATTCAGCTTCAGTTTCTCCCCCAACGTGAATGTTCTCGACAAAAGCACTACATCTTTTTTTTTTTTTTTAACTGGCATGAATGGGGTAAGAAGCAAGGGCCAATAATAGCAAAAGAAGAGTGAAACCCCCAAATACCAAATACTCACCACCACCCAAGCCCTCGAGGATAAATTATCCTTGTAGTATTAAGGAATCTAGGTTCTGAAGTTAACATTTCTTCCATGATTTTAATTGAAGGCGTGCTTTTGTTCTTGAAATTCCTCCACAGTGTAAATGACAGATACTATTCCTTAAGGCATGCCCACAGATTGGTTTAGTAATTAAACCTACTGAAAATGATTGACTTTAAGACAAGATGAGGTTTTGATTTCTTTAAAAGGGCCAAATTGCCACTTTTTCATTGGCTTCTCTTTCCAGACAATAATAAACTAGCATACTATTTAAGTCTGCTCAGAAGTGGAATGCCATTTATAAGTGTGTGTCTATCAGTGTGAGAAGGAAAGGATTTTGCTTATTCTAACAGTCTAGAAGCAGGTGAAACTATACGAGAATGCTGTAGGGATACTCATCAGTCTTCATAATCTCTCAATCACTCTGTGTTTTTCAGTCTAAAGTATAGCATACTTCTTTCAAATTTTGAAAATTTAATTCAGAATCACTTCACTGGCTCTGTGAAGAAGTTAAACAAAGCTGTTTTCAGCCTTTCATTATCTTTCAATTAATTATGATCCTCAGAACACTGTAGGCATGAGAATTTAAACTGTCAAATTTGCCTTCTGGGATGCCTTTCTTTCACAAATTAGTGTTTCTGCAAAGCATCCCATAAAAATAATGATGCTGACATTCTAGAAAAACAAAGCAACTGCTGTTCTTTCAACAGTTCTGTTTGAACTAAGAGATACAATTTTACATCTATAATTACATTGCAGGCTGTATTTCAAAAACATTTTTAAAAACCGGCATTTTGTGTCTTGCCGATGATGAAACGTAAGCTATGTTGTTGAGAAGTATATACTTTGTGAAATTTTTTTTTTAATTCACAGAAACTTGGTTGATGGCCAGATATAAATGATGAGTTTTTAGGCAGTTACTGATTTTTTTTTTTTTGGCCTTTCAAAGCACTTTTTGGAAATGGAAGCCATAATCCTCTGAACCATTAATACAGTCTCTTTTATTATCTGCTGTCATGCCTATCATTAATAACCTGCAAACAGGCATTCATCTCGATAACAGCTAGAAAATCAACAGACAGACAAAAAACAATTTGGTAAATGAATGCTATGTGTGCAAAGCTCTGTGCTGTATGCTTTACAAGTAGAATATATGAGAGTTGACTTCTATCCTCAAAGAGTTGGTAAATAAATAAGTGCAAAGAAACATTGCTATAACTACCAATGTCCTAAGGAAAAGAATGGCCCCCTTAAAGACCTGCTTTATTTTAATGTAGAAAACAACAGAGGCACAATCTGAGGTAATGTTTAAGAGACTCGCATAAGGAGAATCCTTGGTCATCTGTACCACTATTTCACTTTGCTTAGTCTTGTTCCCATTTCCCACACTCCTCCTCCTTCCCCTGCACCTACTACAAAAAAAAAAAAAAAAAAAAAAAAAAATTGACACCAAGCCTTAAGGTTGTCTTTTCTCATGGGGTAGTCTTCAGAATTTACACAAGGTGCCTTGGCTGAGGCTCCTTCCATGATTAGCATAAAATGAATTGTAGAGCTCAGATAGATTGTGTGCCTTATTCCTCTCAAAGTGTTGTATCTATTTGGTGTCATTTAATCTTAACAGCAGGATACCAGTAGAGACTGATTTGCTTATGAAAAGAGGCAATTGAGATGCACACTGGCTGTCATCCAGCATTTCACATATCCCATTAGTTATGAGGCAGACATTAGAATCTGTTTTCCAAAAGCTCTGCCCAAAGGAATTCTTTTTTTTTTTAAGGAATTCTTTATTACGTTTTGATGATAGTTTATAATTACAATAGGAAAGCTAACCTGATCACAGAATTGGCTCCTCCATCCTACCAGAGGACTGCCTCCCCCCCAAAAAAAAGTGAGCAAAGAGTTTAGGGATACAGAGTATTAGGAGACAGTCACAGCGTCTTTGCATCTCTAGAGCTGCAGCTACTCCAGCGTGAGGAAGTAATGATCAGATGCCCTCAGGACTCTCTTCCTGGCCATGAGCCAGGAATACTGATATTGGGAAAGCCAATGATGTATGCAGTTTGGATCCAAATCCCTAGATCCTAATTCTGATTATATACATATATATTTTTTCCATAGATTATACCACTTTCCCCAAATAGTTAACTGGCACAGTATACTTGCACTTCCAATTCTGCATTTCTGAGTCTTGCTCCCAGTTCACATCTCATCTTTCTTTCCTCTTTTCTCATGCTCAGACACTCCTTAGTCCCTCCTGATTCTTTACCTCCGGGTCCGGGGGGGGGGGGTGCGGAGGGGAGTAGGGTGCGCTGACAAGTAGGTGTTAGGAAGAATATTAAGTGCTACAGCAAAGCCGCCTTTCAGACTTTATTTAATTTTCACATCCTATGTCCACCTCTGACTGTGAAGGGCAACCATGTCAACCGAAAATAATATATCAAAGCTCTAGCTATGTTCCTGGAACTGTGTGGCACACCGCGTCCTGGAATGTCTGGAGAAAATAGCTACTGAATCATTGAGACATCTTCTCCCTTGATATGTTTCTCTAATCTTTGTAGTCTTACACTTTTCAATACAGAAATTTCTAAGAAAATAAAATGGAAAAAATAAATTTCCAACCTTGTATATTCATAAAATATAAGTATTCATAAAACAGCCAAGATATTAGCTTTGTTAATACCTTTCATGGATTCATACGATGGCATTTTCTTCAAAGTACCCTGAAGAACAATAGTGAACAAGATCCTACATTCTCAATTAAGTATTAAATGAATACACATATTCAAAGCAAGAACAGGGGAAAGGGTATTTGCTTTCATAAAATTCCAAGTCCCAGTCAATTATATTACTAATACCAAAGCTTTCACAATAAAGAAATTCTTATTCAACATCCATTTTTACTAACAAGATCATTGAATAACAAATAGAACAAACAATAATATCATGCCTCATTTACCTCCAAAGTTAAAATTGTAGATGACTCCCTATAAGCCAGTAAGTTATTTCCAAGTCAAGTCAGTTCTTGTTGTAGATTTCACTGCACCAGATTATTCTTCATTGCACTGAATCCAGAGATTATCCAAAATTCTACATTAAATGGCAAAATATGAAGTCAAAATTGAGAGGAGCTGACTCTGGTTCTTACAGTTCTTCACTCCATGGTATGAGACTAAAATTTTGGTCGTTGTTCAGAGTAGATTCCTTTTCATGATCATGTTGACAATGACTTCTCTGAGTGAGAAAAAGATAAAAATACCCTGAATACTTTAGTTTTTATTCTTGTGAAATATACCTTCTAACCAACTGAGTTATTTCTCATTGAATACACTGGTCCTGTTGTAACATAAATGCCATTGGCAGTTATCTGTGAAATGTTTCCAAGAATAGAGTTGGCCTTTCCTCCTTAAAGCAGTATCTCTTCAGGATTCCAAAAAGCCAAACTAAAGATTTCCCACATCCCTAAATGCCACTCTTTTACCACCTCTTAGATATAGCTTGCTGAACTCTCTGCCAAGATTCGCTCAGGAAGTTTGAGAAGAGATAAAAACTTGAGAAGGATGAGAAACAAAGAAAAAGTCACTGAAAACTCAAGTGTTTCAGCTTTAGCCACTCCTTTTCAGTTATAAAGAATGTGCTGAGGATAGTTGTCTTAACAGCGTTCCCTTGGGTTACAATATTAGAATGATGTACAGGGCAAGAATAGCAGTTACGAATTTCTATTCATTCAGTCCTTAATGCTATTGGCTCTTAATATATACTTTTGAATAATACCTGGTATAATCGAGAGGAGCCAAACACATCATGAATTACGAGGGTGGCAGTCAAATTCCATTTAATTTGTTTTTACAAATGTAGAAATTGAATTACATAGTTTGTATGACTCATGGCCACACAATGGATTCCAAGTCTGCCTGCTAAGATGTCCCCGGCTCAAAACCACATTGTGCTGAAAAATAGTTTTGCCCTATCTTTTAGGAACTGCTTCCACAGAACTCCTCTATCCACAGAGTGTGTTATCCCTACACTGTTTCCTCCTTTGACCGCTCTCCTTACTCTTTGTCTCCTCTTTAGTTCATTATGATCTCTAGAGAATGCTGTTCATAATTCTGAAGTAGTTAATATGTCCCTTCTTTGAACTCTTAACAGTCTTGTTGATACACCATAATATAGTGATTATATATGGTGTTCTGCCTAGGTTGAGTGGGCTTAATCCCCCTTTAGATGGGAAGTGTTTTAAAGGCTCCATCTTACCGTTTTATCATCCTCTAAGTGCTTGTCCCAATGATGGACACATAGGAAGACAAATACACCTTCCAAAGTTCCCATACCCTGCAGAACCCTGGCCATCCCTAACATGATGCCCTCTTGTGTTTGGCTCCTCTAGAGAGTGTTCACGCTCGACATGCTCTCCTTTGCTACATAAAAGTAAAATAACATGTCCCCAGAGCCCAAGCTGACACCATGATGATGGGGTTACACCAATGGCCAGCTGAAGACAAGGCCCTGCTTCTTGAAATTATAATGAACAAGGATCCTGGTGAATCAGTGTTCAAAAGATCTGAAGACAAAAGAGAAATCCCTAAAATTACATAGAAATTACCTAAAATTACATAAAGTAGATGGTCAAGTACTCCAGCTGGGCATCATGCTGGATTTAGTTCCCACTTTGATCATTTGCATGTTGCCTCTACTTGTTCCTTCCTTTTGCTTCAGGGGAAGCTGTTATAGCAAGTTTTGGTCAGAATGAAGACGATTGTGCTGCTTTTCAAGAGTGTAAAGTGCACCATAGAAAAGAAAAAGAACAGGTGAAATGTTATTTTTTTTTTTTTAAATGCAGCTGCTATGTTTGACAGACTTAAGGATAGAAAACAGAACTCTGGAAATAGCGCAGAAGACACATAGGGAAAAAAAGACCCCAGTGTTTTTAAAGAGCTTATGAACTAAGGGTATCAGAAAAAGAAGTAACACATGAATTGAGGATGCTGGAGAAAACTTTGAATTTTTTTGAAACATAGTAACTCAAACATTAGTCAAACTACACATTGATCTTTAACCTTCTCACAACTGCAAATAACCTTCCAGTATGTGAGCAGTGAAGCAGGGAGAGTTAGAGTGAGGGGAAATAGAGAAATTAAAATCTGCAAGGATCTCTAGAAGGTCGACTGATTTACAAAACTGTATTTCTTTTTGTATTGAATTAGATAATTGTATTTTATTCCAAAACTTCACATTCTGTCCAAAAGCATACAGTAATAACTGGGCTGCCCATAAATAGGTTATTAAAGGATAAGGCTGATTTGTGATTTGCAATTATTATTCTGAGTACTATTGACTTGTTTTACTGTTGGAGTGAAAAGTAAAGTTTGTTTTAGTGTTTCATCTCACCATACGCATACTCAATTATCTTTGGTAAAGCCAATCAAAGATTTATGGCACTATAACTAGGATTTAATGAAGCGGGACCAGTAAGTCATCAGACTTTTGTTCACTTTGGACTGTTAGATTTTACTAGCTGTGTAAACTTGAGTCAACTATTTGACTTCTCTATGCATCATTTTCTCATCAGGAAACTAAGTTACTAATAATTTCTGCCATGTAGGGTTGTTGTAAGGATTCAGTGAATGAAAACATGTAAAACAATGTGGGTCAGTTATAAAGCAAATATTTGATTCATCTTAATGTGGTACCAAATCTTAAACCTTAACTTGCAGAAAATGTCTTAAGGAAATATTTCAAAATCCAACAATTAATACTAGGGAGACATTTTTTTTTTCAGAGATTTTATCTATAACATGTATCTTTTAGAAATTTACTTTGAGCCTTTAACAAAAAGCAGTAGTGGATTTTCAGGAATAAAGGTAGACACAGTAAAATGTTGATTGTCACTGGGGAATTTTCAGGCTTTATAATAAACTTTATAATATTTTGCTCATAATGTATTTGCAAGCAAATAATTTTTTCATTGTATTAGAGCATGCCATGATTTTGGCCACTCTTGTCCTAAAATAACACTTTAATTCTTTACATATGGGTCGGGTACTACCAGATTTATTGCCTCTTTCATAATAATTTTAATGTGTTCACCAAATAAATTAGTGTAAAATTCTTAATTATTCCTCTTAAATTGATTATTTTAACATCATTTGTAAGTTAAATATGCAGAAAATGTAATGTTGGTGGAATGGAGATATGAAAAGAACATCATACTGAGTTTTTATAGATCTAGGGTCTAGTCCTGGCTTTGCCACTAATAAACCACATGCACTTGGTGAGTATAATTATAGTAACATTAACAATCAACATTCACTCAGTTTTTAGTCTTTACATGCAGGATACTTTCAAGCTCTTTATGGATATTTGCTTTACTCATTTCTTACAGAAATCTGTTATTAAGAACTGTGAAGGGTCTGAGATTTTACCCTACTCAGAGGCTAATATATGTGCCTGTCACAGCTGCATGGATATTTGCAGAAGATATGAGACTCCTTGGTCAGAGACAAAAGTCTTTATTACTCACATCAACAATAACAGTCTGAGTATCAGCATTTGGACTGCTTTGATGGCCAAGCAATAACTACACTTGCCATACATTGTGTTACAGGAAAGGAATCCTGAAATTAGGGAACCCAAATCTTTTATACTGGACAGTAAGCATATCTCACCACTGTTCCATGAGGAGACATTATTTTGCTAGACATTAAGTAAACCTTCCCTTTGCTTTGGAGACAGACACTATCTTGGTTTCTCAAGACTGTTGCCTATACAAACATCTTTGAAAAGATAGTCCAAAAAAATGTAGTCACTGTCTCTGCTTGAAAGATAGGAAGAAACATGAGAAACCTCTGGATAATTGTCTATCAACATCCATGAGTAGAAACTATAATTAAGAAACTAAGGAAGTGAGAGGCTAAGTAAATTGCCTAAGGCTCGTGTGGCACTGGATTTAAACCCAGATAGTCAATTCCAAGAGCCTGAGGTCTTAACCAGTGTAATCAATTGATACTCTCTTAAATTAAACATGATTAGTTAAATATGTAGCAACATGCACATGTAAGTTCTGCATGCAATCATTTCTGTACCTTACTTTCCTCATCTATAAAGTGGACAAGGGGCCAGTGGAAGGTTAGAGGCTCTCTTTGAGATCCTTTCAGATCTAATGCCGTGAATCTGAGACTTATCTCTTAAAATGGAGAGACAGAGCACGGAAGTGATTGTGATACAGATGGGAGACACAGAGAAGAAAACAAGAGCATCTATTTCATTGTCAGTGTACATTTAAATTTTTTATCAGGATCTTTGCGTTCCTTAATTAAGTTTTATGAGATTCTTGAGAAAAATGAGTGTTGAATTACTACTTAGGGTATTTCTGCCTTTTCTAATTATAGCTTATGGCTGGAGTAAGCAGATACTTTATTTTCCAATTATCCGTATCATAAAACTTCCTTTTTCTATAATATGAGTGCGAATATTATCTAAGAATAAAATGAGGGCAGTCTTCAAGTTGCTCATGCCTGGCATGTTACCAGGGAAGAATGTCCTGGATAGAGCATTACCAAAGAAGGGAAGGAAAAGCAAAGAAACTGTAATAACATTAGTGAGATAGTCAGGCTGAGTGCTCTTCACATCCAGAGAAACTCAAGAGATGTTTTTCTTGAGTTGGAATCTGGCTTTAAAACTATATTTAGACGTCTACTGAAAGTTATATCAGACACTTTATCTTATCATCACAAGTTAAATTGTGGTCACATGCTGCCTCTTTCCTGAAGCCTGTTGAAACATCATTTTCTTGCCAGACAAATTCAAGAGCAGCCCTTCTCTTTCTTTATAAGAAGATGTTCAGTAGCAACTATTGTTGGCTCTCTTCTTCTGTCATTCTAGCAAATTTCTTCAGGGTGTCTCATCTCAGGGCTCCAAAGACCATTTATATGCTAATAAACTAAAACCCTCTAAATATGGTTCGCCATGCTCTATCCTGAGCTCCTGATTCATACGGTCAACTTTCTGTTTGACATCTTTACATGAATATATCAAGGGTATTTCAAACTCAGCTTGTCCAAAATGGAATTCAGTATCACCACCTTGTAAATCCACTTTTTCTCCTTAAATATGCCCCATGCAGGTTCTTAAGGAAAAAAAAACCTAGGCATCGGAGTTCCTGTCATGGCTCTGTGGTTAAGGATTCCGACTAGGAACCATGAGGTTGCAGGTTCGATCCCTGGCACCGCTCAGTGGGTTAAGGATCCGGCGTGGCTGTGAGCTGTGGTGTAGGTCACAGACGCAGCTCAGATCCCAGCAGCTACAGCTCTGATTGGACTCCTGGCCTGGGAACCTCCATATGCTGTGAGTGTGGCCCTAGAAAAGGCAAAAGACAAAAAAAGAAAAAAACCAACATCATTTACAGCATCATTTACTTCACTATATCTAATTAATCACCAAGTCCTATTAATACTCCTTCCTTAATTTCTCTTTTTCCACTGACAAAATCTTTGTAGAATTTTTTATTAGTTTTGATTTTGACCACTGTGTCATTCTCTAACTGGTCTCTTACAGCCAGAATTATCTTTATAAAATGCATGTCAGATCATGTGAAACCTTTGCATAAAACCTCTCAATGGCTTACCTGCTACCTACTAAATATAGTCTGAACTCCTGGTATGGTTTCTAAAACCTCCATAATATTGACTAAATATCCTCATTTTAGGCATTCAAGTCTATTTTTAGACCTTCATACCAAGCTCTTTCTCTTCTCATCCCTCACAGATTGTCCCTCCTGCCTTGGACATTTTTTCCATTATAAAAATGAGGAGG